>CAWUFW010006692.1:600000-1111649 GCA_963921515.1 Calotriton arnoldi | reverse complement strand
GTGTTCTAGTGGTGGTTAAATATCTGGGAGTGTTTGTTGGTTCTATTTGTGCCACTGCCTTGCTGTATTTGTTGTTAGGTTTGTACATGTCATGACACAGTTACATATCACTATGAGATGGCATGTATTGTGTTTATCTGACTAACATACACATCTTGGGATGATTATCTTTTGGTTGCTGTGTATTTGCTAAGGGTGCATGGTTTGCCTATCCCCTTGACTGTGATGTGTGTGTGTTGTCACACCATATTGTATATATTAGTTGTGTACTCACCAGGCTCTGGGATGTCTGTTAGTCCGTATACGCTCACTGGTGGTAGGATGGCTCGCACCTTCTCCTCCCAGGGCCTGAGAGTATACTGGTTTTGCAGGAGGGCCACTGCTGGTGTGCTGGCTGAGGAGGTAGTCCTTTGAGTAGGTCCCGGACCCTCCTGCGCACATCATACCACCTGTTCTGGATGTCTTCCTTTGTGCGCAAACATGGTGATTGTGCGTGCTCACCCTGTCGACAATCCTCGCCCACATCTTGGTTTTCTGCGACATGGGGTCTGTTGTACCAATGTACCGAACAACTGTGGCTCTACCCTCAGGATCTCGTCTACCAGGACTTCCAATTCACTATCTAGGAACTTATGGTTCTTCTTTGGGGGCATGGTGATGGGTGGTGGTGGTGATTGATGTGTGTGTGTGTGCAAGTGGGGGTGTGTGAGTGTAGGTTTAGCTGGGTGTGTGTGAGGGTGCTATTTGTAGGTGTGGTGATGGTGTGTGGCTTGTGTGATGTATGAGCTGTGAGTGTGTCTGTGGTTGCTGTGTGATGGTGTTCTGTGCTGGCAGGTCAGTGGAATTTTCAAAGGATCATGGTAGGGATTTGTGGCCTTTATGTAGGTGGAGTTGGAGGTGTGTCCTTGTTCCATTTTTTTTTTTCCTCCCTGTATTTATTGGCTTTGTGGTTGCTTGATTGGCCCTTTTAAAAAAAAATTCCTTGGTGTTTTTGGTGCATGTAGGAGTCGTTCTTGTGTCCGAGTAGGACGCTGCAGTTGTCTGGTGCGATCTTGTCCGACTCGTTCCGCTGTGTGTCAGCTAGGTTTCATATGCGGCGTACAAGTCGGTCGCGGAGTATTGGGTTGCTTCGGCTGGGTTTTGTATGCGTGTCGGTCGTACGGCTTGTGCTCCGGGCGAGTCGTTAGTGTTTTGCACGCACAGCATCGTACTACGCGGGTCGGAGTTCGCGGGTACGCTTCGCTCGGGTTCAACTCGGTGCGTGGTCGGTCGGTTCGTAACGCGCGATTTCCCGGCCGGATGGCTTGTTTCCGTCCTGGCTCGGTCGGGTCGCTTTGTATTCCGTCCGAGTCTGTCGGATTTCACATGCATTTCATCATACTACCCAGGTCGGACGGCGCCGGTCCGAGTCGGTCGGACTAAATTCCCGTACCGAGTCGGTCGGTATGTTTTCCGGCCCGAATCGGAATCGGCCCCTCTGTATGAACCCACTGAAACTCCAGGGTGGGCTGAAGGGACCTTCATAAGAGTGAATAGTGTGACTTGTGTAGCATGATTTGAAGTGTTCTGGGGTATGTCTGTTGTCAGTCCTGGCAGGTTGCCAAAGTTGGTGCTCATAAGGTACCCAACGTACATTCCACATTTGCACACACCCTGAGGGTGTTAAACATTTCAGAATGAGCAGCAGTACCATCTTTCACTGCTGCAGATGAAACAGCAAACACACTCCTAATAGTCCATACCCACTGTTGCCTGGCAAGCATCATCACAATTTCATAGAAGTAAGTCAGAACGGGTGTCTAAAAACTAATGCTACTAACGACCATTGGCAAAAGCAACTGTCCTTCTCACCCCTAGATGCAAACTAAGTTGTAGTATCAGATACCAAGAAGTAGTGCTATTTTACAAGGAGGAACATATGTTATTGTGTGGAACAATATGCCAATCACAGATGTGCAGTTGAAATGTATGGAAGTCAGGTCCTAATGTACATCAGCCACGTTCCTGTGAGAGGCCACCCCCCCTACATAAAGTCCACTCAATGTCCTCTTGTGGAAAAGAAGAGGAACAGATTGAAACATAAAACTACATAGCAATGTACATGTCTACCACAACATAGAAGATAGACAGTATGTGTATCTGTTAGTGTGGGTAGCTCAAACCTCCCTGCTGAACATCTACAGACACTGTGCATCACCTGACCTCAAGCACTCATTACCAACTCTGTCACACAGTAAACATCAATAAAGGTAGGGAGACACTACATGACCCTCCCCCCGGAGCCCCAAGACAGTGGACAAGGTTAGACCTGTTGTTGACTCTAAGCATATCTTGTGTGTCCCTATACGCAACATCACATAAAGTTTGTTCCCATCACATCTGATTGCTTCCTCCTATGTCCAGATCAGTGACTATGTACAGGCACATTCGTACATGTGTGGACATATCAGAAGCTCTTGTAATGCTGTATCCAAAAAACTGTTTAAAAATACTACACATCCTCATGAATACCATAGCAAACATCCCCTGTGTCAGCCTCAAATACTTCATGAGTTACGTAATGGGTTACCCTTAAAAAAACATCAGTATGGATGTATTTGGGATAATGAGATTCCTCCACTACTGATGTACTGTACTGGGCTTGCACAAAGCACCCACATTAACAAGGAAAGACAGCTAAATGGGTTACCCTCAAATCGCAGTCTCAGATATTTGATGGCCACAGTGTCACTACTCCCAATTGATTTGGGTCGGCCTAAGCTGGTGGACACCTGGAAAGCAAGTGGCCACGCCCACACTGCTCATAGCACCTGTATCATTGTCTCCATGTGCATGGGACACGTAGCATGGTGTACAACAGGGATAACAAATGTTCTCACCAAGTGGCATGCACATGTGTCTAATGTGTAAGTACAAGTCCCTAAAAAACATCACAGCAACAGCAGTTGTTCTGACATCAATGGAATTTGGTTTGAAAGGACACACATGGAAATGCTCACATGTGCCTCCAAAGTAACACATTGCTATGAGAAGACCAAACCTCCCATGTGCGTGGTAACAAAAACCTATTGTGCACACATCAAACACCCTTTCAGCCTACATCTTGGGTGGTACTGCAAGCTAGCAGATGTGGACATTTGTGAAGCCAAATGCCATGCATACCATAGCAGAGACCAGCCAAAGCAATGTTTGCCCCAAAAGTAACTCATCCCAGCTATGCATATATTTAACAGTGAGCCATGGACTCTGTAACTCTATTACCAGCCCCATTGGCTGAGCAGGTTCACTGACAAAACATCGACACCCAAAACATTCTCATACAACAATATTGAGTTACAAATATCGATGTCAAAAATATCAACATCCTATATTTATAAAGGTAAGTACAAAAATATCGAAAATAAGATATCTATGACATAAATATAGATGTAAGAAATATTGTTTTTTGCATATATAGGATAAAATATTAAATATTAAATAATTAACTTAATAAATAGATTTAATATTCATTTTACCAAACATAACATATAAACTTAACTTTAAAAAGTTAAACACACATATATAGTAATTATTATATATTTTTACTGTAAAACAATTTATAAACTATTCATTTAAATGTATTTTATAATTTTGATAATGTACAAAAATGCCACAAATAAAAATATATATACATATACCAATAACATAAAATTTATGTTAAAAAAACATTCTATTATTAATTAAAACATTAACCTATTTAAAAATATTTATACTTAAATATCCCACAACAGTAGGGAAAGTGTTGGATAGCGGAGGGGTAAAAATTACTATTCCAACTCCAGTGAGTTCAAAAGTAGGGAAAGTGTGGGATAGAGGAGGGATCAAATTTACTATTCCCACTGCAGTCAGTGCAACAGTAGGGAAAGTGGTAGATAGTGGAGGCGTAAAAATTACTATAAAAGTCAAAAATCAATTCTCCCTTTTAAGATACTTCCAAGCATGTATACATAAACAGATATCCACACGAGTCATGTTCAGTCATCAACTGCTCAACAAGGTAACACACTGACTCAGGATGTCAAGGCACTTATAAAAATATTTAATACTAATCTCACAATGATATGATAAAAACATACAGTTAAAAAAGGGTCCAAAAATGCATTCAATATACTATCGAGAACAAAATGTATTACACTTTTACAAATTCTCAAAACGTCAACAACCCCGTTGAAAGGATTATAATGAGACACTCAAATTTATCATTCAAATGTTAATTTGCAATCATAGACAGCACAACACAGAGGAGTTGATTCTCCGTCTTTAAATATTTACTGTCTTTAACAAATTTAACAGAAATTCCAGCGTCAACGCGTTTCAGTGGATTAAATTAATTTGACCACCTTCATCAGGACAAGCATGTAATTCACTCTTTTCCACTCTGTTTAAAAAATTCTTTAAAACCTATTATATAAAAGAAATGAGAGAATTTTTCTTCATATGATGGAAAGTCTATTATATTACAATAATGCAATTCTCTACATTCAGTTTGTGCCTACCAATAACATTGCATGAGTTTTTTTATCCAAAGCATATTAGTTATATAGCACAGTTTAATATAAAAAAACTACCTATAAGTACTCCAACATCCCTCAGTAAGTTTAGACCACCGCCAAAGGAGAGGCACAAGGATAAACCAAAATCAGGACAGGTGCCAGTACATGAGGAGTCAGCCTCAGGAGCACATGAGGAATCAACCTCAGGAATACCTCAAGACCAGAAACCAGAGATACTGGCAGTAAAAAGGTTCCCAATCATAAACCTATCTAAAAGGGTGCTAACTAGTGTAGAGACAGAAGTGCTGGAGAGAGGGTTTAGTTTTGCTCCCACTGCGAACATTAATACATTCAATTTCGAAAAAGGCCTAAAAGCATTTTTTCGGAAAATTAGACTCAAAAGATTCTTTGAAGATAGGGAATGCAGAAGAACAGAGAACATCTCTGGTTTGAAAGGTAGATCCACTTTTACACCTTCTATATCCCAAGTGTGTAAAAATGTAGACATGTTTGAACGGGTGGTAGAGGCTATTGTAAGGAAAGCAGTGAGAGGTATACCCTGATGCAAATAACATGTTGAGGGACCACAGAATAGCAATGGCAGCCTTACAAAATGATGTAAGTCTTACCATTAAACCAGCAGACAAAGGGGGTGGTGTGGTGATCTTTCACACCAATGATTATGAGAGCAGAATGTTGGCACAACTTGGTGTTAGAGATCACTACACCAATGTACCGAACAACAAGATGGAAGCATTGAAAAACAGATAGGGAGGTGTTCAAAACAGCCAGTGAGAATGATTGGATTTGTTCGGAGGAATATAAATTCCTAAAAAAGTACAATGCTGTCATAAATACATAAAAATGAGAGGAATCCCCCTATGCGGCCAATAGTGAGCTGTTTGGGATCTTTATTAGAGCCACACAGTAAATATGCTGATAGCTTCCTCAAACCCTTAGTGCAGAAACAGAAATCATATATCAGGGACTCTGCCCACATTATTTCTATTGTCGAGGGTACCACATTTAAAGATCAAAATCAGATCTTAGTGACCCTCGACATAGAAACATTATACACTAACATCCCACAGAACGACACGATCATGGTGATTGATAATGTTTTAACGGAGGAGGACATTGGAGGTGCTAATAAAGAATTCATCATGCAATGAATCACCCTGGTGTTGAAAAACAAAATGTTCTTGTTCGGTGATGATCTTTACCTCCAATGTAAGGGGACCAGCATGGGGGCAACTTGTGCCCTGAGCTTGGCCTGTCTATATGTGGGAAACTTTGAGAACAAGCATATATTCAATAAGGCGGCGCCGTTTTATGAAAACATTGTGACTTGGCGCCGCTTCATTGACGATATTTTCTTCATATGGGCAGGCCAAGAGATGGATTTAGTGCAATTTTTGGAGTGGCTCAATCTTGGAGATCAACATCTAAAATTCACGGCAGATTACAATAGCCACTCAGTAAACTTTCTGGATATCTCTATCAAAAATATATATGGACATTTGGAAGTTGAGCTTTTTACGAAGCCTACTGATAAAAATACACTCTTACATTATAAAAGCTATCACCCAAAAGCACAAAGGGACAACATCACGTTTGGACAGTTCCTCCGATTGAGGAGGAACTGTTCATCGTTGGAGGATTTTTATAAACATTCCGACACTCTGAGGGATAGGGAACTTTTGGATAGGGGTTATCCAAAAAGATTAGTAAAGCATGCATTCAAATGTGCACAGTTTTACAATAGGGAAAGAATGCTAGAGCAGAGCAAAGTTAACAACAAAAAGAAAGATTCCACCATGGACAGAACAGTATTTGTTAGCCAATTCTCCAATGCTAGCAACAAGATAAAAAATATTGTAAATTCAAATTGGAATATTTTAAATGAAAATGAAGAGGTGAAACTGTGCAAGCCCTTATTTGCATTTAAACGGAATGATAATATACGCAAGAGTCTTGTTCACAAATACAGAGAGGCTAAGCCCATGCAACAGAGTACGCTCCAGAATGGTAGAGCATTGGGCAACAACAAGTGTGGAAGTTGCTCAATATGTGACCACTGTCTAGTGACAAAGACACTGACACACAGCAGGTTCACGTTGACATCCAAAAGCCTAAACAATTGCAGAAGCTCCAATGTTGTTTATCTCTTACGCTGCCCATGTGGTCTAGCATATGTGGGAGAAACAGGGAGAGAACTAAGATTGAGACTGTTGGAGCACTGGTCAGCGCTAAAAACGAATAAACAGAACACCCCATTAGTGGACCATCTTAACACTCTGAAACATAAACATACTGAATTTGAGTGGTTCATTATAGAAAAGATAATTGGCAATAGAAGAGGTGGCAACCTGGAAACAAAAAGAAAGAATAGGGAGCAATGGTACATCTCCAAATTGGATAGTTTGGTACCTAAGGCGGGTACTTTATATGTGAGCTAAGAGACAATAAGAATTAGTATATAAAAAGGAACAACACATAGAAAGATTCTCCTTTCTCCCTCCCCCTATGGGAAAGATGTAATAACATTAACATTAAAATAGGGAAGAGCCCCCTAGATTACTAATGACTATCGACGAATCAAGTCAAATTGGGAGACGTACAGATAATGCGATCGAGGTTGGGATCGAGGGTAGGAACCTAGATACGTTTGTTTTTTTATGATGCCACAAATATGATTAGCCATATAGTTGACATCTATCATGAAAAATTACATGCATTAGTAAGAGGCAGACATTAAACCCTTATAATGACTACGTTCATTACTGTAGGTGTAGTACTCATTAAAATATAAAGAATATAAATATATTTATCAAACATGAGTATGAAGTTGGTCTTGCCTCTAAATATCCTCCTATGTGCTGGCCAATAATGCCTTTTTCTACCATGAGTAGAGGCAGACAGTAATGGAACAATTCGTCCGTGCTTGTCGACCTGGTTAAAATATTTAAATTAATTTAACAGTAGGGTAAGATCTTTACTACAGGTATATCAGTTACCCCTGAGGTATGGGGGAAATTATTGTTGCTTCACTATTGTTGAGATATTGGGAAAGTGGTGTAGTACATCAACTATTCCCGCATTCTGTATACAATTCAAACGGGATTATCACCACTCCAAGATGGTGGAACCCACGTAGGGACGTTAACCACGTGGCTGTGATGTAACAGGAAGACACCGCACATATAGTGAGCGTGGGTCCAGGCAAAACTCTTTTTACAACTCCGGAGGCGCAGAGTGGAGTGAGGACCAGGCTGTGCGGACACCGTCAGAATTAAAAGGTGAGGAGATGGTGACATAGGGATATTTAGGCGCAGATGCAGTTACAACTACAGGAGCTAACTGGGTTTCCGTTTCACTTATTTCCCCCGCATCTTAGCTAAGGGAACATGTGCCGGTCCTATGGTGTAATTGAACCGAGTGAACAAACACAGTAAGCAAGGTGAGGGAATCTAATTGAGGGCGATTGGGAGTCACAATAAGACACAAGGGGGCAGCTACATAATACGACGTGTATTTCCCCTGTTTTTTATATTATAGCCACGATTATACCAGATGATACTAACAACCAGATGATACTACAAACCCAGGGTAGAGACAGTAATTTAAATTGAAGGTGAGGAAATGGACTTGAGGGGGACACAATATTGGGAGTAGGAGACAAGTAAAAAACGGGTGTTAAGTGGCATCCCGTGCTTTCCTGTCTTTCTGCATGTATTATAGCCACAGTGATATAACATGTGGTTAATAAATTGATAAGTCGATTTTTAGAAAAGGTATCATTAAAAAGGCATCCATAATTTCTGTCCTAGATAAAAAACAGGTACAGAACAGCAATTTGGGGGGGTCCTACTGATGGAGCAAGGACTTGAACATGAGACTTGCTCGGAAGCAATTCTCTCGTTTTAACTCACTAACGAATTACTAACAACGTGTTTTGTGATTAATAATACGCATTTCCTTTACACGCGGGATAAGATGAAGCTTGCCTATGTGTTTACTAACTACAATAACATGAACGAAGGACTAAGATGCATTCTAACACGGGATCTTTACTTCGCATGCGTCTACTGCATCTATGTAGTATGACGTACTGATGCTTGGAGGGAAATTCTGGCGCCTGCGCAAAGAATCATAAAATGGCCGCTTGAAAGCTCACATGCATGGCACCTGCTTGCTGAAATTAGAAAATACGTTTTATACTAACGCAAATGCAGAAAGGGAAATAATAAATGGAATGGGCCTGAGTAGAGGTTGGTGGTATACAGTGAAATCATTTATTTTTGAGAATAACATTTTTCCTTTTGACTTTATTATTAGTGCGTATTTGGGCCTGTTAAAGTTGTCTGAATCGAGCAGACTGACGTTGCGCGACGCATGCGCCCTGGCTATGAAGTACGAAAAGATGATTAAGGACTTGTCACGCGTCCAAGGTCGGCGAAGATGTGCCCTGGGAACATGAGGGTGAAGAGTTCATATGAAAGAACTTTATTCAAAAGATCATTACATTTGTATTAATAAAGTTTAAAGATGTATGGGAAAGAAAGTGCGGAATAAAAGTTTGAGGGGAGGAGTTTTGAAACAAAGGTTTAAAGAAGTAAGTGAAATGTAAGCATGGTGTGATGATCATCCCCCTCGCCTGTCCAATCAGAAGTCAGTATTTTGTCAAATTGAAACATTAATGGGTGGTACATGGTAATAGAAGGGTATAATTGAAGTAGTTTAGTTAGTTTAGTTAAGCCAAGCTTGCTGGGAGCGGAAGCAGCAGAAACAATTCGGAGCTTGGGATGCTGTCGGTGCTGGGGTTGGTGCTGATGCTCTGAAATGCTGATGAAGAAATCGAATGCAGAACCATCTACTTAATTTGGGTGGGTTAGAAAGAAGATCGCGGAAGAACCACGAGGAGGAAGTGAGTGTCAGAGAGGGGTGCGACGTAGTCGTCGGTATCTAGAGAGGTGAAGTATCCTGTCCTGATTCCTGTACTGAAGTCTTTGTCTCCTGATCTGTCCTGGGGGCCCTTACCAGCCCTTTGGCCAAGGGGTTGGTCTTCACACCATACTTGGTAATTATAAAAATTCATTGTCTTGATAAATGCTCTTCTCTCTCTATCCTCTTCTCTCTGAGTATAGTTGTTGTGTGGATCTGAAATATTGTACTATTGAAATTTTATTGAATTGGCACTCTTGTGAATGAGGGTGTTTGTACTGAAACATTTTGAGATGGTTCACAACCAACTAATTTAGGTAAAAGTTTTTAAAACTTACCGAGTCTGTGATTATTTTATTTTAATCAAGAAATGTATAATAAGTCATGTTAATTATCACCATCAACTAGTTCCACCTAATGGTCCATTGACCAGAGGAAAGAACTATTTGATCAGTGAAAGGTTTAGTTAGAGAAGAATTAACTAGATCTTGAGGTATGAGAATCATTAAAAACTAAAAGTTCCAGTGGTCTACTTGGTGTTAGCGGAAGCGAGTTGTATGGGCCCAGGTGAGTATATGGTAGTGGAGTATCTGTTGCTAGTATGCCGCTGGATCAGTTTTCTGGTAGCAGAGCTATGGTTGTTAGTGACTAGTTTGGTGATAAGTATAGATTATTGATTTTTGATTTATGTTTTAATAAAAGAGTTAGCGTCCTGTTTTTATGTCGTCTGGAAAATTCCCGGGGAATGAATAGCAGGTGACGATAGAAACCACACTGCAGTGAGGTTACTCGTCTGTTGGAATAACACTGAGAAGCTAGGTAGGGCTGGCAGTGTTAAAGCAGGGACTACTATCTGTATAAAAGTGAGAGTGGTTGATAGCAAAGGGTTCGCTAGTGAAACTTTAGGCGTTATATCACCTAGTAAGGGTAACCCTGAAGGAGTAGCAGGTTCCTCTAAGCTAGAATGACAGCAAAAGGAGTTCGCTGGTGAAACATCGATCTCAAATTTTCCCTGACGGGTGATACCGGAGGAGTAACAGGTTCTCTGGAGCTTATATGAAGAGTAAGTGGAAGGTTTTACTTGCAGTAAAAAGAAATAAACTATCCTTTTGATTTAGTGGAACAGACAGAGTAGCGAATGTTTTTACGTTGTTAATAACAAAGGAGTTTAAAGAGAATTTTTCGAGAAATAAAGTTTCGTATTACCTTGTAAAGGGAGGGTCAGTTGCCGGAGTGCTACTGACGTCACAGAGAGCCGCGCCTGGGATTGGTAGACACAGCAGGCGTGTGACAGGAGGAGCTTTGTAAAGAAGGGGTGAGAAATCGCCTGAGTTGGACTGACATCACAGAGAGCCACGCTGGGATTGGTAGACACAGCGGGCGTGTGACAGGAGCAGCATTGAAAAGGAGGGGTCGGTAGTGAGGAGCAGAACTGACATCAGGAAAAGGCCGCGCTGACATTGGTCAGAGTATACGAATGTGAGCCTGATTTGATTGGATAACCAGTTAGAAGCCGCGCTAGGATTGGTGAAGAGAAGATTGTATGCGGGATTTTGATTTGACTGTAAGTGCAAGACGTACAAGTAGAAAATTTAAAGGGTTTGCGGAATACAATTTCCTACACCGTTCTTCAAAGATGTATGGAGAAAAAAGAAAGATGTAATTTTTAAAGAAAATAAAGAATGTCTTTGTAAAAGATAAGCCTGTGTTGACTAGAGAGGGAATTCCTATTCCGCCACCGAAGACACCAGCATCTTTTATGATGATGGAAAGAGGATATCATACTTGCATGTGGTTGGAAAATTGGGTAGAGTACACAAAGGATGATGGGGTGTTAGCGTTTCCTAAGGATGGTACGTTTAATGGGAGGATTCTTCAGAATTTGAGATTGAAAATTAATGATTTGGAACCTAGACCTAGGTTAACTCAATATGAGGCTTTAGAAGAATGGGAGATTGAGTCATATGAACGAGAGAAATGCAAAGGTGGAAGATATAGAGGATTCTTTCCGAGACACTTGCATGAGTCACGAGAAGGACAGATGAAACAGTGGAGGAGAGCTATGGTATCAGAATGGTTATATCCAGTGTTGATGGCTGAGGAACAATCTGGAGGAAAGTGTAAGGAGAAAACGAAACATATGAATTCGACAGGATATGGTGAATCAGATGATGAGTTGCTAGAGGATATTTTAATTAAAAATCCACCACCGTATCAAGAAGCAGCTAGTAAGGTTGTCCCAAGTGGGCCAATAATGGGAATACCATTAACTCCACAGATTTTACATGAGACATCATACAACAGAGTGTTGCAAGATAATGAAAGAGAAGCTATGAATAAAACTAGGGAAGAACTAGTTAAAGGATAAATCAATTGAATTTAAATACTGAAGCTTTGACAGTACCAGTAACCATTGGTCCAGTAATCCCATTATATGGGGATAATAAGATTTGCCAGAAACCACAACTCGTGACAGTTCCGTTAAGTAGTCCTAGAAAAGAGATAGTAATCACAGATGATCAGGTTAGTGAAAGTGAGTCAGTTATTTCATTAATGGATCTCCCTATTGTGGAACCTCATACGGAAACTCCAAAGAGAGTTACGCCTATGAATTTGAGAGAAAGAAGACCTTTGGTTCCAGCTGGAACTGCAGGCGCAACAGTAGTCACCTCTGAAGAAATAGAAAGGTGGGCTCAGGAAAGAGATAATCAGAACCCAATACCAAAGATTTTAGATATCAGCAGATTGAAAGTGGAATTGGAAGAGATGATGACAGGATGTATGGGTACAGAAAGATTAAACGTTTACAATGATGAGGAATTATTGTTTCTATGTAAGAGTATAACTAGGAGAGCAAGAATATTTCATGAGAGACTAACTGAAGTTGCTTCAGAGATTGGAATAGACATAGGGAAATCAAAATTGTTACAAAAACCCTATCGAGTGGATTTTACTGATAAAGATTTAGAAAGTGTAAATGCTTCTGGAAAGAGACTACAGATAAAAGAATTAATGAACATTTTGTGAAAATGGGGAGACATTGATAAATGGAGAATTAGATGGATAAGAAAGAAAGAGGAAGTACAAGCGAGAGAAGCAGCAGCTGCATTTCCAGTAAGAGAATCAAGCAAGACAGAAAAATTGTGCCCAATGAGAGAAGTTCCAGGAGGTGGATATGTTCATGTTCCTTGGAGTAGACAAGATATTTTATCATTTACAAATGATTTTCCAAAACTGAGAGAAAAACCAGTTGAGTGGTACAAACAGGTAGAGAGGTTTGTGAAGTTTTCAAAGGTGTTATTTATTGACCTGGATGGTCTATTTGATATGGTGGTACCTGCTGATTTATGGACAGAATGTAAGATCACAATTGATTGGCCTAATGAGGAGTATCCTAGAGATGCAAAAACAGGAGCACCTTCGGAAGAGGTGATGAAAAAGTATCACCAAGTGATTACGTATTTGAAAGGGAAAATCCCTCCTAAAGAAACAGATTGGGTAAAAATAGATAGAACAACACAGGAACCAAATGAATCTGTACATGCGTACTATGAACGGTTATTGCAGGTGTTTAAGCAGTATAGTGGTTTTGAGAATATTGGTGACAAAGATATGGGACATTTTGTGTATCGGTTTGAATATGGCTTGAAACCAGAAATCAGTCAGATGATACAGCAGCACATGTTGTGTTGGCAAAGTAAGACAGTGGATGAGATTCTAAAGTACGCAAAATATTGCGGAGAATACATTGAGGCCAGGCGTAGGAAGTTAAAAGAGAAAATGATGTGGGCACAAGTTAAATTGGCAGAGCAGCAAGAAGAGAAAGCAAATGACCAAAATAATAATCAAGTGAAAGAACAGAGTCAGAATAATCAAGGAGCGAATGGTAACAAATTTAAGGGGCGAATGGACAGAGAAGAAGCGAAAAAGAAGTTTCCTTGTCATGCGTGCGGAAAGCTTGGACATTGGAAGAACGAGTGTAAGAGAACTCAGAATAATAAGAATAATAATGGGCCAAATCAAAATTTAATCCCACAGATGCAGAATGAAGTACTTATGAATCAGCAGCAACAGATAGTCACTCCACAATATCAGGTGCCACCAGCTCCTATGCAAAATTTTGTGAACCATCAAAGTTTCAGTGCGATACAGGATTTCAAGGAGAAAGTGGTAAGAATAATAGAACAATTGCACAATATTTTTTACAGAATGATGAAGAACATTCGGATACCGCACAATGACGGTGCCTGAGGGGGGAGGAAGAGGAGTGCGTGCTTGGCGCATCCTTGCCGGTAGATCAATCAGGTCCATTTGTTGATGGGAGAGTAGAAGGTAAAGACATTACTTTCCTATTGGATACTGGTGCTACCAGGTCTACTGTGAGAACAGCAGACATCCCAAACCTACCCCTCTCGGGAGAGTCAATCCAAGTTGTAGGAGTATCTAACCAACAGATTAGAACCCCAATCACAAAACCAATGGAGGTACACATTGGGAACTTCAAAGAAATGCATCGATTTGTAGTTTGCGATTCGAGTCCAGTAAATCTGTTGGGAAGAGATCTTTTGTGCAAGATGAATTGCACGATCTATTGTACACCGGATGGTGTTGCTTTCCAAACACCCGATGAGGATGTTGTTTATAAGATGATGCTGGCCAAACAGGGAACAGAAGTAGATGAAATGTTTTCATTAATAACGGAGAATGAATTGCCAGAAGAGTTAAGAACGACAGTCAATCCAGAAGTGTGGGATTTTACAGGAAAAGACATTGGGCTAATGACGAATATAGACCCAGTTAAAGTGACAGTGAAGGAAGGTGCAGTATATCCAAATACCCGACAGTACAAAATGAGTCCAGAAGTAAAAGCAGGAATTATTCCAGAAATTGAACGAATGGTTAAACAAGGTATTTTAAAAGAGGTGATGGGTAGTCCCTGTAATTCGCCAATAATGGGACTGAAAAAGCCTAGCGGAAAGTACAGAATAGTGCAAGACCTACGGAAAATAAATAAAATTGTAATTCCCTGTTGTCCAATTGTGCCAAATCCAGCAGTGATCCTTTATCAGTTTCCGTGGAATGCAGGATGGTTTACAGTAATTGATTTATGCCAAGCATTCTTTTCTATTCCTTTGCACCCAGACAGCCAGTATCTTTTTACGTTTAAGTTTGAAGATCATATTTACGCATGGTGTCGGGTTCCTCAAGGGTACACAGAGAGTCCTTCGATTTTTAATCAGATTTTGAAAAAGTGGTTGGAATCGTTGATCATGCCTGGAAATTCTGTTCTGGTTCAGTACATTGATGACCTATTGGTGGCATCAAAAACACGAGAAGATTGTGTCACAGATACAATTGCATTACTGAACCATTTGGCTGAAGGAGGACACAAGGTGTCTCCAGAAAAGTTACAGTTCTGTCGACAAGAAGTAAGATATTTAGGGCATAAAATAGAAAGAGGAGTTAGAAAAGTGACACCGGAAAGAATAAAAATAATTAAAGAAATGCAATTGCCACAGACTCAGAGAGAAATGAGAATGTTTTTGGGAGTGGTTGGATACTGAAGGCAATGGATTAATGGTTTTTCTATGTTAGCAAAACCATTAATACAGATGATCCGGAAACGAGCAAAAGATCCGATTGATTGGAATGATGACTGCCTAGAGGCATTCGTGAGACTAAGAAATTGTTTGTGTGAGGCTCCTGCCTTGGGCATGCCTGATTATTCAAAAGACTTTGCGTTGTTCTGTTGTGAAAGAGAAAATTGTGCACTTTCAGTCTTAACACAGAGACATGGGTTGAGTCGACGTCCAGTGGCATATTTTTCAGCCACATTGGACCCAGTGGCTTCAGCATTGCCTGGCTGATTAAAAGCAGTAGCTGCTACTTGTATGAGTCTGGAGCAAAGTGAGTCGATAGTGATGGGACATCCGGTAAAAGTTTTCGTTCCACACTCGGTTGAGATCCTTTTGACAAGAACAAGAACACAGCACCTCACCCCTAGTCGTTTGACAAAGTACGAAAGAGTGATTTTGGGAGCTGAGAATGTGACTGTGATAAGGTGTACAATCCTGAACCCAGCCACCCTATTACCAGACCCCTGCGATGAAGAAGTGAAAGATGAAAGTGATCCTGATTGTTTGGACGTGACTGAGTTATGCACGAAGCCCCGTCCAGACATAAGAGAGACACCTTTGAAAGAGGCTGATCATGAGTTATTTGTAGACGGTTCCTGCCTTAGGACACAAGAAGGAGGTCTAAGTGCTGCATATGCTGTTTGTAAAATTTCTGGGGTAATTGAAGCATCCTGTTTACCTGGGGTCAAGTCTGCACAAGTAGCTGAATTGGTTGCCTTAACAATGGCATGTAAAAAGGGGAAAAATTGGAGGGTAACCATATTTACGGATAGCCAATATGGTTTTGGGATTGTGCATGACTTTGGCCAGCTTTGGATGCAAAGGGGATTTCTGACTTCTTCAGGATCTCCTATCAGAAACAGCAAAAATGTAAAGGATTTGTTGGAAGCGTTACAATTGCCAAAAGAGATAGCAGTTGTAAAATGCGCTGCACATCAGTCAGGAAATGACTATGTGACTGCTGGCAATAATTATGCTGACCATGTGGCCAAATACTGTGCTAAAAATGCAGTAGCCATAAACAGAAAGGTTGAAACGGGTGAAACCAGATGCCAACTTATGTACTTCTCACTACCAGAAACATGGGATGAGATTAAACAATTGCAAGAAGAAGTTGAGGAAAAGGAAAAAGAAATCTGGATAAAGGCAGCCTGTACAAAGAGACCACATGATGAGGTATGGGTGTATTTAGATGGAAAACCAGTCATGCCAGATTGTTTGCTTTCAAAAATGGCGAGAGTATAACATGGAGCAACACACATAGGGAGAGATTCAATGATCAGGCTATTCCGACAGAGTTGGTATAATCCGAAGTTCAGGGTAATCGCAGAGAGCCTTTGCCAAAGATGCTTAACCTGTCAACAGCAGAACCCAGGTAGAAAGACAGTGGTAAGCTGGGGAAAGATCGGAAAGGCAGAAGGACCCTTCACCAGATTACAGTTAGATTTCATTGAATTACCCCCATGCAATGGATTGAAATACGTACTTGTCATAGTATGCCTTTTCTCAAGATGGGTGGAAGCCTATCCTACTAGAAGAAATGACAGTCTTACAGTTGCAAAATTGTTGTTGAGGGAGTTAGTGCCACGATTTGGTTTTCCGGTCACTTTGGAATCAGATAGAGGCCCTCATTTTAATAATGAAATAATTTGATTAATCTGTGCTGCGTTTAACATTGAACAAAAACTGCACTGTGCTTATCGTCCAGAGGCTTCTGGAGTTGTTGAGCAAATGAATGGCACAATCAAATCAAGATTGGGAAAGGTGTGTGCATCTACAAAGCTGAAATGGCCAGATGCATTACCTCTTGTATTGATGGGTCTCAGAAGCATTCCAGACAGAAAAACAGGAATGAGCCCACATGAGGTTCTCATGGGAAGAGCCATGAGACAGGCATTTATTCCTGGAAATAAACTAATGAGTATAACTGATGATCTGGTATTGGACTATTGCAAAGGATTGGCTGAAATGATGCGTTCTATCTCTCACCAGGTTGGAGAAGACGCAGTTGAAAGACAGCCAGACCAAGCACATGATTTGAATCCTGGAGATTGGGTGCTAGTGAAGAAACACGCAAGGAAATCGTGTCTAGCACCAAGGTGGGATGGGCCATGGCAAGTCATACTAGTCACTACCACAGCAGTGAAGTGTGCAGGCCTGCCCAATTGGATTCATGCCAGCCATACCAGAAGAGTTCCGAGCCCATCAGATCAACAAGAGCCACCACTGACTGAGCAGGCTGAAGCGTCAGGAGTTGTAAACTGTGAAATTGAAGAATCTAGAGTGATAGATTCTGAAAGACAACCATATGATGAACAGCCCGAGATAAGTCAGGAAGAATGGATCCCAGTGATTGAAATAATTGATGATGCTATTGAAACCAGAAGAAGAACAGAACTGAAAAGACAGGAAAGTAGTCAGGAAGAGACAGGGGAAGAAGAACACACTCAGGTGAAAATAGAAAGAGTCACAAACAAACCTGAGGAGGGAAAAATAGAAGAACACGTTCAGGAGGAAGAAGAAAAGTTTGAATTAAGACCTGAACAGGACCAGATAGAGTTAGAAGAACAAGTTCAGGCAGAAGAAGAAAGGTTTGAAGTAAGGCCTGAACAGGGTCAGATAGAATTAGAAGAACAAGCTCAGGAAGAAGTAGAACAAAATACGGTAGAACCTGAGCAGGAGGAAGCAAGAGAAGGTACAAGCACAGAAAACAGAGGAACAGAACAGGTTGTGCCTAAAATAAATGAAATAAAAAGAATTTTACAAAGAGACAAGGAAGGTGAAAACGGAGTACAATTCAAAAGAGTCAGGAGAGGAGACAATTGGCCAACTGGAGTAAAGAAACTAAAATATCATCTGAGAAAATCTGAAAAGAGACCAGAACAAGTGAACGAAGTCACAAGTCAAACAAGACCTAAACAAACCTTAGTAAAAATCACTCGAAGAAGTCCAAGATTGAGAAATTTAAACAGGAGATACAAGGCTCCTGAGTGGACATACGTTATACTCGAGGAATTTGAGTCCCTGGATCTGTCTGATGAGACAGAAGAGGTCTATATTGCACAAATTGATGAAAGCCAATTGAAACCTCCTTAAGAACAAAAAGGAAGGCTAAAACTGAAAAAGAAAAGATAAGAGAAAAGAAATTTTCTCAGGAGTAATAATGGCAGAAATTGAAGTGACCGAGAAACCAAAATGTGGACTAAAAAGAAAATGTTTTAGATTTTGTTTTTGTAGTATTTTATTAGCAGCATTAGGATGGCTATTTTTAACAGTAGGAGTACCTTTAATAATGAAAACAAGTGACAAGAATAACACAGATACTAATGTTAAGGTGGATAGAATAAGAGAAACTGAAATAGAAATAGGGGTAGAAGATGAAGCAAACTATCATAATGAATCAGACTATAATACGTCCTTTAATGTGTTTATTAAGCTGTTATTTCAATATGTTAGTACTATGGAGATTAATAATTGCTACGTGTGTATGAAGTTGTCCTCATCAGTATCAGAAGGAATGACGTATCACCATATACCTTTAACTTATGGTGTGTCATGTAGTATTTTGTCAAGTTTATTTTACAGGGAAACTTCAATATTTTTATTCAGATATAGATGTAGTATTTTCTGAATTGCATATTAGAAAGAATATGAATCCAGTAGCTAGTAGTAAAAATGCACAGTTAATGGGTGAATTTTTCATAACGATGAGTTCAATAGATTTAGTTCAGGCACACAAAGATAATCTAACATGTACATTAAGAAAAGAAGAAAAAGACTTTTTGAATTTAGTAGAAGAAAGGAGACAAGATTTGATGAGGAAGGCAATTACACAGAAAACCCATGTACCTCCATGGGTCGGGAAGGAGGGAATCTATGCAAGTGGCAAGGCTCATGCTGCGATGTCCCTGGACTTTGTGAAAAGGGGAAAATTCTGCCTCCATAGATTAAAGACAGATTATAACAATAATTACATTGGTTCCAGTGAATGTGAACATAACTTCCTAATATTAGGAGGATGGGGACTAAAAGGGGGAACTGATCCTGTGTTTCCAGGAGTGTATTATGTTTGTGGGAACAATGCCTATTATAGGTTACCTGCAAGATGGTAGGGAAGCTGTTATTTTGGAATAGTTTTTCCAAAAATGTATCATGTAGATAAAATTAGTGGAACCAATGGGAATTCTAATGGACTAACACGTAGAAGAAGAGCTAGTTTTTCTGAAATTGTAGGAGACATTTTTAGTGCACTGATACCCTCATTGGAGTCATTCTAAATTCACAGAAAATTTGTAAGTTATCAACCATAGTTGATCGTCTTTCTACAGACACTGCAGGAGGATTTCTAATGATTAACACAGAGATGGTTGCAATTAGATCTATGGTTTTACAGAACCGTCTTGCTCTTGATATATTGTTAGCAAAAGAAGGTGGAGTCTGTGGCATGTTGAAAGTTCAACATTGCTGCACTTATATTCCGGACAAGAGCAGAGAAATTAAAGGATATATTGAAAACATTACGGGATTGCATAAAGATTTGACCCAACTGGATGTTGACAGTGTGTGGGGAAGACTAACGAAAAGTATAACATCAATAGGGAAATGGTTTGTTGATTTTGGGAAAAGTTTTCTAGGTCAAATAATAATACCATTAGTTATGATAATAACGATAGTGATGTTAATAATAATTACATATAGATGTTGTAGAAAAGGTACGGAAGAAAAAGTACACTTGGAAAGAAAAGGAAAGGGACAGACACGAAAAAGAAAATATGATGAAATACGCTTGGAAGAAATGAAAGGCAAGTTATATAAGAAGATGCGAGATTTAGAAGGAAACAAAATCATTGATGAAAATTTGAGAGGACAAATAGAGAATACTGAGAAGTGTTAAAGTTGGTATCTGGGATGGATGGGAAATTTTGTGATGGCTTAATATGCCATCAGAGAGGGATTGATGGAGCAAGGACTCGAACATGAGACTTGCTCGGAAGCAATCCTCTCGTTTTACCTCACTAACGAATTACTAACAACGTGTTTTGCGATTAATAATACGCATTTCCTTTACACGCGGGATAAGATGAAGCTTGCCTATGTGTTTACAAACTACAATAACATGAACGAAGGACTAAGATGCATTCTAACACGGGATCTTTACTGCTCATGGTTCTACTGCATCTACGTAGTATGACGTACTGACGCTTGGAGGGAAATTCTGGCGCCTGCGCAAACAATCATAAAATGGCCACCTGAAAGCTCACATGCATGGCACCTGCTTGCTGAAATTAGAAAATAAGTTTTATACTAACGCAAATGCAGAAAGGGAAATAATAAATGGAATGGGCTAGAGTAGAGGTTGGTGGTATACAGTGAAATCATTTATTTTTGAGAATAACATTTTTCCTTTTGACTTTATTATTAGTGCGTATTTGGGCCTGTTAAAGTTGTCTGAGTCGAGCAGACTGACGTTGCGCGACGCATGCGCCCTGGCTATGAAGTACGAAAAGATGACTAAGGACTTGTCACGCGTCCAAGGTCGGCGAAGATGTGCCCTGGGAACATGAGGGTGAAGAGTTCATATGAAAGAACTTTATTCAAAAGATCGTTACATTTGTATTAATAAAGTTTAAAGGTGTATGGGAAAGGAAGTGCGGAATAAAAGTTTGAGGGGAGGAGTTTTGAAACAAAGGTTTAAAGAAATAAGTGAAATGTAAGCATGGTGTGATGATCATCCCCCCTCGCCTGTCCAATCAGAAGTCAGTATTTTGAAAAATTGAAACATTAATGGGTGGTACATGGTAATAGAAAGGTATAATTGAAGTAGTTTAGTTAAGCCAAGCTTGCTGGGAGCGGAAGCAGCAGAAACAATTCGGAGCTTGGGATGCTGTCGGTGCTGGGGTTGGTGCTGATGCTCTGAAATGCTGATGAAGAAATCGAATGCAGAACCATCTACTTAATTTGGGTGGGTTAGAAAGAAGATCGCGGAAGAACCACGAGGAGGAAGTGAGTGTCAGAGAGGGGTGCGACGTAGTCGTCGGTATCTAGAGAGGTGAAGTATCCTGTCCTGATTCCTGTCCTGAAGTCTTTGTCTCCTGGTCTGTCCTCGGGACCCTTACCAGCCCTTTGGCCAGGGAGTTGGTCTTCACACCATACTTGGTAATTATAAAAATTCATTGTCTTGATAAATGCTCTTCTCTCTCTATCCTCTTCTCTCTGAGTATAGTTGTTGTGTGGATCTGAAATATTATACTATTGAAATTTTATTGAATTGGCACTCTTGTGAATGAGGGTGTTTGTACTGAAACATTTTGAGATGGTTCACAACCAACTAATTTAGGTAAAAGTTTTTAAAACTTACCGAGTCTGTGATTATTTTATTTTAATCAAGAAATGTATAATAAGTCATGTTAATTATCACCATCAACTAGTTCCACCTAATGGTCCATTGACCAGAGGAAAGAACTATTTGATCAGTGAAAGGTTTAGTTAGAGAAGAATTAACTAGATCTTGAGGTATGAGAATCATTAAAAACTAAAAGTTCCAGTGGTCTACTTGGTGTTAGCGGAAGCGAGTTGTATGGGCCCAGGTGAGTATATGGTAGTGGAGTATCTGTTGCTAGTACGCCGCTGGATCACTACAACTAGGCTGTTCCATACAAGATGGTGGCACTGATGTGAATATCAGGGGTGTTTTTATGCATTTCTGAACTCCCCCCTCTTATATATATAT
The DNA here is from genome assembly GCA_963921515.1 of Calotriton arnoldi. NCBI lineage: Eukaryota > Metazoa > Chordata > Amphibia > Caudata > Salamandridae > Calotriton > Calotriton arnoldi. The sequence continues at coordinate 1,089,807 of CAWUFW010006692.1, read as the reverse complement.
ATATATATATATCCAAAACATCCGTTGCGATGAGCCGTTCACCCTCCTAACGACACCGGTGCCAGCAGCGGTCGCAGCAGCCGCTATAAATATCCAAGCAAAGCAGTTTCGGGAGATCCCAAAAAACTTAGGCGGCACACCACAGGACGGCACAATAATTTACTTTATTGTGTCACAAACAGAACAACGCGTTTCGGCAAAGCCTTCATCAAGTGATGATGTATATATACACATTTTTATTATAGTAGAGTGGGCAGTCCAAGATGGATTGCTGACCCTGGACCAGAGCATCTTTTTCATTATATTCTATAGGGACACACTGGTGTCGAATAGGTATGTAGTCGACAGTTACAAGGGTAAATAAAAGGCCCGTCTTGCGAATAAGGATGCATGATGAGGATTTATATCTCTTCTTTTTTAGATACAGAAAGTCATCCATATTTAATTGGCCTAATTAAATTTTGCTTGTTACTGAGTGCGTCTGCACCGGTAAGTTGCATCTAAAATAGTGTTCAAGAGCATGAATACACCTGAGGCTGCACCTGGTGGTGGAAGCGGTATGGAGGTATGATTGGTGGTAAACTCACTGAGGGATTTTGGAGCACTTATAGGTAGTATTTTTATGTAAAACTGTGCTATATAAGTAATATACTTTGGATAAAAAAACTCATGTAATGTTATTGGTAGGCTCAAACTGAATGTAGAGAATTGTATTATTGTAATATAATAGGCTTTCCATCATGTGAAGAAAAATTCTCTCATTTCTTTTATATAATAGGTTTTAGAGAATTTTATTTTTTTTTTTAAACGGAAAGGAGAAGAGTGAATTACATGCTTGTCCTGATGAAGGTGGTCAGATTGATTTAATCCACCAAAACGCATCGATGCTAGAATTTCTGTTAAATTTGTTAAAACAGTAAATATTTAAAGACGGAGATTCAACTCCTCTGTGTTGTGCTGTCTATGATTGCAAATTAACATCTAAATGACAAATTTGAGTGTCTCATTATATTCCTTTCCAGGGGGTTGTTGAAATTTTGAGAATTTGTAAAAGTGTAATACATTTTGTTCTCTAAAGTATATTGAATACATTTTTGGAACCTTTTTTAACTGTTTGTTTTTATCATATTATTGTGAGAATGTTATTAAATATTTTTATAAGTGCCTTGACATCCTGAGTCGGTGTGTTACCTTGTTGAGCAGTTGATGACTGTACATGACTGGTGTGGATATCTGTTTATGTATACATGCTTGGAAGTATCTTAAAAGGGAGAACTGATTTTTGACTTTTGAGTCTGGTGGTGCTCTGTCCCTTTTAAGTAGGGGAGCCCCTCTCCTTGTTTTTCAAGGTAAAAATTACTATTCCCACTCCAGTCAGTGCAACAGTAGGGAAAGTGTTGGATAGCGGAGGGGTAGAATTTACTATTCCCACTCCAATAATTGAAATAGTAGAGAAAGTGTTGGATAGCGGAGGGAAAAAATTACTATTCCCACTCCAGTGAGTGCAACAGTAGGGAAAGTGTTGGATATCCGAGGGAAAAACATTACATTCCCACTCTGTAGTGTAGCTCCTATTTCCCTAATAGGCTCTGCGCATTGGAATAATATATCCTATAGGTTTGACATAGGACTAAGGTCAGTATGTCCCTATCGAGTATATTAAACTTAATTACTTGTGCCAGCTAGCTCAGAGGCCACTAGAAACTCCTTGACAACAAGAAGGGAGTAGTTTCTGGCAGCCGCAAAACATGACCACTTTGTTTCCCTTTAGAATCAGAACCTGTCCCAGAGTCGTGGAAACAATAGATAACTATTTCACTCAGCTCAATCGTGCATGCTTAGTTTTCTCCTAGTTACACAGAAAGAAATAGACGGGCGTTTCAATAAAAGATTTATTGAACAGTCTTGTGTCTGGTGTAAGTAAAATGTGCTGTTATGATCACAAGACAGTATGCGAGATAAATAATGTACAGTGTGAGCAGTAGAAATAAATAATACTGCGAGAGCATTATCTTTTAGTACATATGCTTTTACATAAATAACACAGACTAAAAATGCGAGTACTCATACGATGCGTTTCTAATCTAGTTCTACTCCAATGTACCTAACCTAACCTAGGTGTAGGGAGAGGTAGGAAGTAGGTGAAGTATTCCTTACTATGGTATACTAAGAGTATGTTAAGCCTAGTATGCCTAGTATGCCAAGAGTCCCTCTAGGTTCTTGTCAGCTCCATACCTGAAGAATGAGAGAGGTAGGAATCTCTTTGCCAGACTCAAACTCCAACACCCCGCAAGGGAAGTCAGATCACTGGAAGCTGGACTCTCTGCGTGCAGGGATGACAGCGTCCTCTCAGTGCGGGAAACGGGCTCCTCTGAAGTCGAGGTCTCCTCTGGTTTACAGGGGCTAGGGAAGGTATATTTATACCTGAGAGCACCTAAGAATGTTAGTATTGACGTGAGTCGGACAGCGAAAGATGTCATGAATGAACCCCTAAGGAATAATGGTTCATGCATAATATATGAGTCCTTGAAGAAATCAATAGTCCTGGACTAGGGAAACTCCTGCAGCCTAAGGGTCTGTTCTTCATGAACTCGTTGTGACGTTAGGGTGGATGGATGTCAGAGACCATGCCTGTATTTGGAGTGCACAGTTTAATGCCTAAATAAGGGCTTGGATTTTATGCCTATATAAGGGCAGGGCGAAGTGTGCCTATATAAGGACATGATACTGGAAAGCCCGTTTATGGACACCCTAAGAGGAATACAACACCCACTCCACTTTCGTGTGTACGATAATACTAAAATGCTAAACATTTAAAATGCTAAACATAAAATGGAGTACCGCATATTTAAAAATATTTCTTAAAAGCATTAAAAACATAGTAAAAATGCAAAAGGTACTGTACATTTGAAGCAAATGCTTTTCATTTCAGGCATAAAGTTCGAAAATAAATGCAATTGGAATGAAAGAAGCAGTAATATTTACATGTGACAGAAAATGATCGATAAGTTGTTCAAAAATCAAAGTCATTTCATGTCATGAAAATTAATGAACTGTTTTAGACACACAAGATGACTAAGTGTCCGTGGAAGTACCTTGAAGTCTGTATTATAAGGCTAGTGCTACTTTAAGCAGATTGTAGTGCCATTTTTGTTCGAAAAATGGGAAAAAGTTAAATTTTGGTAGAGTTCCAAGTTTGTTTTGAAAAATGAAGGCCAAATTGTTACTGCATCTCTGGAACACTGTATGCTGAATCAGTGTCAGTTTACGGGTCTGGTGTAAACATGAGATCATCTATTTCTATAGACAAAACATCATCCACTGTAGTTGGTGTCAATTGGAACACCTCGTGTAGTAGATTAATTGCACAGAGATGAGAAGCATCGCTTCCAGCATAGGTTGCCTCAGCAATGTTCGCGTCCGTTGTTACCTGTGTGCCTGTAGATCTTTCTCGTACCTCAGCAGCAGCCGGAAGCGTCTGTGAGATCTCAATGAATGCTGACATCAGGATAGGAAGCCTCTGGGGACAACACAGAGCATGGGCCGTTATCGGGACCAGCAGAGTATCGACATCCGTTGGCGTAGCTGATGGAAATGTTAGACAGGTGTCCAACACGCATTCTTCACCGCATAGCAGGCATCGTAGAACAGGTAAGATGCAGTCTTGCCAGATTGGTCTGAATGACAGGAACCACGTGGTATTAAGTTCCCGTAGACGAGTCATGCCCAAAAGCTGTACTATTCGCTCACGGCACTTTCGTTCAAGGAGAGCTTGCGAATAGGCTGGCCATAGCGCAATAGCAGGAAGAGAAATAGAATTCCGGCAACAAGTGCTAGAATTAATGGTATGCCACCAAACACCGAATGTGCAAAGTTCGGGATGATTCCGAGTATTGCCTGGAAAGGTGCTAACAGACCGGAGCAGATGCTCTTAAATACATGTACAATTCCGGTTGTATCAGACATATTGAAGATACGTCCTATCATTTCTACGAAATGTATAGGGCAGTTTGTACGTATTAAAGTCTGCATCTCAGCCGAAGTCCTTGCTACTTGTAGATCATAGGTTTCTTTGGCCGAGGTCAAAGGCTCTGTTTGCTGTAAAAGCATGGCTTTCATTCTGCTCAAAGTATCAAATCTTATAAAAGAGACGTTCAGCGAAGGCCATAGAGGCGACTCCCTGACTGTGTCTATTGGGGCAAACAATACTTGCATACAGCAAGTGACCCTGGAGTTAACCGTTACTAGATATGGGATGCCTGGCAGCATGCCGCAGCAACTCTGATCATTCAACATGAGGTAACTACCATTAGAAAGTTGTCCAAACGTTGGATTAATCACAGCAGCTGGTGTACCCTGCTGATGGCAAGACAAATTTGCCACAGAACCATTACAAGCCCCGTGTAAAGAAATGTCCTGACATATAAGCGAACCGCTCAGTGCACGTTTACAGTGTGTACCGCTCAAAAACACTTCACGATCCCCACTCCAACATCTATATGTATACGGTAAATCCCAAGATGTCTTAATGTATTCCTTACCCAACCTTTCATATTTGCCTGCTTGCATTTGTCTGAGGCAATACTGAAACTGAAAAGTAGTCACAGGTAATGTTATTTTGCCATGAATAAGCCATTCTGTAGCTGGTTTTTCTGCCACTGTGAATGGTAACTTTTCCAGTTTTTCAATGCTCAGCACTGTATACCTTGCTCCTCTTTGAGCCATTTCGATCTGTTTATCAGTGAGATTGTATTCTGCAAACAGAGCCATTGTGTTGATAAAACGCCAAGGCACATAGCCCGCTCGCAAAGATTGCAGCGTCCAGCTTAATAACTTAATAGAACGTAATTGAGACTGGCCTTGCTGTAACATCGCCAAATCTTGTTCTAGTATGTCGATAGCAGAGGATACAATGCCATCCAATGAATATATTCTGGAGGACAAAGTTGTTAACCCATTGTCGACCACAGAGAGTGTTTTCTCTAAATTAATACGATCAAGTTCACGTATTTGTTCTGCGGCCTCCATTTGTGACACTTTCCATGCTTCATTATAGGCAGCATAAATGCCGGCATATATGAAACGTTTTTGACGTGGTTTTCTTGGTCCAAGCAAGAATTCCCTACGGTCTGCATCCTTTTTAAGTAAGGTTAAGTGTTGTTTCACATCCTGTAGTGTAGACTTATCCAGCCAATCGAGGCATAATTTTCCTACACTGTATGTTGTTACTACCCCCGGATGTTGTCTTTGGACATATCTTGGGTCTGGCCTATTAATAGTAAAGCCCTGAGTTTTATTCAGGAATCTTTCCTGACAGTTATTCGTGTCTGTGGGCCAGATCAACCATTTTTTCCAATCAGGATTAGATCTGTTGAGTTGTAGTATATTGTCAACTGTCACCACTGCCTGTGTATCATTATCACTTGCAGGTGCTGGTACAGAAGGTGTGTTCATCTCTTTGATCTTGGCTAATCCAAGACAAGATGTTTGTTGGATGGTTTCATTCAAAAACATTATTTGTTCAGGGATGATACAGGCTCTAAATAAAGCTTCTATCCCCTGCACTTGCCAATCTTTAGTACCCCACACAGTTTTTGTGTCTATTGTGTCTTTCCAAAAGTCGAAACCCTGTCTAGACAGTTGGGCATTAAATAATGCAGAATAAATCTGTTTTGTATTTGTTAACATAATTTTCAGTCCTGTCTTGTTTACATTTTTATAGTAAAACATTTCTGGATCAGATGTATTGTAACCTGAAAAATATGGAAATTTGTTGGCAAATGTTCTTGAACTACCTTTAGGTGGTGTAGGACAATGTTCCCATTGGTTAAACATAAACACATTTCTTGGATATGCAGATTTATGCAAATAATGATGACCATAGTGGTTATAACAATACAGTTGTTCATAGTCTGATGAACCCTCTAAATATTCATGTTTAGAAAATGCAGCAGATTTTTCTAGGTCAAACATTATGTCATTAACAGTCTCAAAGTCCCAATCATCAGAATAGGTACTGGACGAAATTAGATCACATAGTGAAATTTTAAACAAATGTGGAATGTTCAATTGTTCCGACGGGCCGAAGATGTCAAAATCTATTTTGTCCCACACTATACCATCCTGTATAGGAACAGCTGTGATGTTCACTGATGACAAGTCTCTTGCTTCACGATGGGAGGATTTATGAGGTTTCAAAAGTACGTTCACGTCTTTTCCTTCAGTATTCACATGGATGTATCTGCCACTTATAAGCACGCTCACAGTTGTAACCAAAGCTAGCCAGAGCAGGAACACAAAAATCCAGATATAATCCAGAGTTCAATCCATGGAGAAACCAAATAAGTCTTTTTCAGAAAGTAAAGAAAGTCTTGTACTTGCTGCTTGAATTTGAATGATGCTGGCGTCGTTTCAGGTTCACTCGGATCTTCTGAGAACGTATCAAAGTTAATTAAATAGCCAGAAGCAGTTCTATCAATTGTTGGAATTGCATCAGGATTTGTAGAAATCACTGGAACCAGTTCATCACTTGCCACATTGGTGTAGACAGGTGTATTTGGACGAACTGTTACTTGGTGTTCAAGAGGGATGAGTTCCATAGCGTTGTTGCTTAGTCCTCCATCTGTTGCAGCTGAATTCTCGATTGTTATCAGTCTTTCAGTCTGAACCTCTTGGATAGTAGCGAGAGGAGTGCGTCTGCTACTAGGTCGGAGTCCACGAGGCCTACTATTTAGTATTGGCCACATACTGTGGTTTGATCAGGTCGATGGACACAAATCTTTTCTCCTTTCTTCCAGCAAGGGGCGGCAGAAGTGCTATTCTTGTTCCTTGAACTGCTAGGACAGGTACTGGTTGTCTGTAAGAAGGTCCAAATTCCTTCTTGTCCGCAATTTTTTCTCTGACTAGATCCCCAACTTTTGGAATCCAGACAGGCCTTGCTGGGACCGCCGATTTTTCCCCAGTGGTGGTTGGCTGTAGGAATACGTTGCTTTGTTTCGTTCTTAACTCATTGAGTTCCTGTAAAACAGCCAAACGATCTTTGATATCAAACGGTTTATTTTCCACCACTGTGCCTACGTGTTCAAGGTCTGGTACCCACATTCTTGTCCCAAATAGGACCTCATATGGAGTGACCCCCTAGAGAACTTCTTGGCAGATTATTCAATGAGCGTTGGACCCCATTAAGGTGTTTGACCCACCCATCACCCGAACCTAATACCCTAGCTGTTATAGACTGCTTTATGTCCCGGTTTTTCCTTTCCACAACCGAATTTCCTCAGGATGGAATGGAGAGGAGTACCGCAATGCAACGCCCAGACTGGCCATGGCTTCTTTGTAAGCCCGAGAGCTAAACGCAGGACCCTGGTCAGAATGTAGCGTGCCTATTGCGTATGTGCCGATAAAGACTCGCAAATCTTTTATAACAGTTCGAGCGCCAGCTGAGCGCTGAGGCCATAACCATAGGAACCTAAATTCAGTATTTGTGGGAATGCCTTTGTCCAGTAGGACGCAGGCGCGTAGATAGTCTAATGCTGTCTAACAATGGTGTCTGTACTGGGTTGCCGCATTCGCAGCATGGTGTCTGGTGGCTCTCTCGCTGTAATTTACAGTCTAAGCAGTTGTTGATGAATATGTGAATTTCTGTATTCATTCCAGGCCACCAGTACATCTCTTTTAACGTCAAAATTGTTTTAGAGATCCCTTGATGTGACAGACCCTCCCCCAAATGTGTTTCATAAATCAAGGCTGCTCTACGTTCCATGTTTGGAATTACCCTATCCCCCACTCCAGGGATTCGAGCAAAAGGAACGTTGTTCGCATCAATTACATAAGAGTACTTGAGTGGAAACTCTTTTGGTAACGCTGCACTGCTGCCTTTGCTTGATGCATTGACAGCCAACATTATCTCACCATCTATTTTTGTTTTTGAATGAGTGATCGCAGCTACGGAAGCCGTCTGCACAGCACCCTTTGCGGCTTCATCAGCCAATGAATTCCTGCAACGTGAACGCCATCACGTTGATGACTCAGTGTGTGGATCACGTGAGCCTTTGGTAGTTCGTTTTTCAACTGAACTACTTGTTCCCAAAGCATTTTGTGCTTTATTGTGCCACCTTTCGCATCTTTGAAACCATTTTCAAGCCAGTTTTGTATATATTCATTATACGACTGAACACAGTAAAAGGAATCGCACACTATTAGTGTGGGGAATTCTCGATCTGTACTTTCAAGTGCCAGTTTGAATGCTTGTAGTTCAGCTCGTTGAGCTGTACAATCTCCTAGAGATTGTGTTTTAGTGACCATAGGTCTGAAGATGCCATTTCACATGCGACCTTTAACGATTGCACACGCTGCACTGTAAGCTTGCTTACTCCCTGTTGCGGGCTGTGCGGATCCGTCAGTGTAAATTATGAATTTGTACTGATCGAGAGGCAGAATTTCAGTAGGCAGAGGACATTCATGTTCATATTGCAGGAATGCTTGTGTTTTTAAATCTGGATCAAAAACATATTCAACATCTGTTGCAGCAAGAGAATTAACCCATTGTATCCATCTTGGATGTAATGCTTTAGCATTTGGAATGCTTGCTTTTGTGACCGCTTCTAAAGCTGGTACCGGGTTACGACAATAATGCGTTTCCCTTGGGCTAAGGCTCTTTCTTTTGCTACAGCGGTTTGAACTGCTGTTAGAATTTTTCAGTTGAACTGAAGCGCATTTCCGCTTGTGTGTACAAATGAGATTTGTATGCTATTGGTATTTTCTCACCCTCATTGAAGGTTAAGTAGGTGAATCCGCATTGACCCGAAATTATTCGGATCACCAAATTGCGTTGACTTACGCGTGTTTGTAAGTGATTTGTTGCTAACATGTTAGCCTGGAGTGAACGCAAGATTTCTGTGTGTTCCTGTGTCCAGTTTCTGATCGAAAAATCAGGTTTGATTAATGCGTAGAGAGGTTTAACCCTTTCTGCGTAATTTAGAATGTATGTTCTTCCAAAGTTTAGGAAACCCAGGATGGATTGTAAGTTTTTTGCGTTTTTGGAGGTTGGAGCAGCGCACATTTCTCTAGAAAGTTAGCTGCCAAGCTCTTGCCTTCACTTGAAAGCTCATATCCTAGAAATAGGACATTGAGATGGGCAATTCTGGACTTTTTAAAGTTGAACTTGTAGCCCTCAGAGGCGAAACCCAGTATAATGGTGCTCACCCTGTTCAAGTGTTTTTCCAGGTCATCGTCTGTCAGATAAATGTCATCGACATAGGACAATGCCTCATTGTCATAAATTTGTAGTAACTCCGTTACCCTCGCTGAGAATAAACCTGGGCTGTTCTTGAACCCTTGTGGGAGTCGATAAGTGACGCTGGGTCCCCATTATGGAGAATGCTGTTAAGTACCTGCTTTCAGGTGCTATGTTTTGACAAAAGAAACTATTTGAGATGTCTAATGTTGTTTTATATTTTTTACACACAATGTTATTCATTAATGCTGTGCTATGTGCATTTTGCACTGCAAAAGTTTTAGAACAAGTGTTTAGGTGTCTGTAGTCCAAAACTAGACGATATGTATTGTCTGGTTTGGAGACAGGAAACAAAGGATTGTTCATTGAGGAGGTGCATGTTTCGATCACCCCTTGATATTCAAGTTGATCTAAGATCTCCCTGACCTGTTTTTTAGCTTCTTGCTTTATTGGGTACTGCCGTTGTGCAGTTGGTTCATGTTTCAGATGTATTTTATGGTGAGGTGAGTCCTCGTCCCATCCTACATGATTTTTATATAATGCTGGGGCCTGGGCCACTGCCCATTTCCTGGCATATGTATATTTTAGGTGAATTGGAATATGGTTGGAGAAGGCAGGCATAATAATGTCCTCGCCATGTGGGCACTCCCTGACAAATTGTGGTGGCCAGTCCTTTTCTGCTAGAAGTATGTCATAGCCCCTTGATAGTCTTTCCCAAAAAGTGCTTTCACCTGTCTAGGTTTGTCTCCCTCCATCCGGAGTGTTATTTCATATAACTTTTGTGGAGTACTAACCCTGGTGTCTACAGTCTCAACTGTGATGTACTCATTCAAGTCCACTATCTCCAGAAGTTCCTTCAGGTTCTGGTGAACTATTGTGACTTCTGCTGCACTGTCCAGCATTGTCTGAGCCCATTCTCCGTTCTTGAGTTGTGTTCTCAGTATTCTCGGCATGTCTGATCTTTAGACCTGCTACTTTCTTTTGGAGAATTGAGGTTTTGCTTTAGTTTTTGGAGCGTGTTTGTCGTCTTTCGATTTCACGCGTTCTTCTCTATGTTCCGATCGTCCTCTTCTTTCCGAAGTCTGTGATGAGATCTGAAAGGGACGAGAGGAACGTGTATCAGTATCTTGATACCTGTCAGGTTTTCTCAAATTATCCCTATTCCTGAGGTTATACCTCCTTTCAGAGGGCTCCTTTTGAGGAGACCTACCTCGGGATTGAGAACGTTTCTCGTTTGATTTTTGTTTAGTAGACTCCCACTTCTTTTTAGAAGATGTAGGAGTTTGTTTAATAGAGTCCTTCTCAGGACTTTCAGATAGCTTCGGCTTCACTGGTCTTCCACCCAAACTATCTCTGCCTAATTCTGCATAAGATTGTTCAATTATTCTGGTAGCTCAGTTTGATGTTCTGTAACATCAAATTCCCTTAATTGTTGGCGGATCGCCACTGCTGCTGCCTCCCCTTTAATATTAGATAATATTATTGTTGAGACCTGGTCGAAATTTTTCAGTAATTTCATACCTAAATTTAGAGCAGGCTCTGCCCCATATTCGTTTTGAATTTGTTTCAGCACATCAGGTATTACCGCAATTGACGGAATGCCATGTGTTTTAGTATAGATGGCAGCAAAGACTGAGCTCCAAGTGGTCCAGTCTTCCAGTTGTGGTGTGATCCCCATTGGTAAACTGATTGTCAGTATTCTGTGTTTCTCATACGGGCTGGTATTTGGAAATACTGCTTCGATTTGAGTAATTTTTTGAGCTATCCAGAATGGAATTTGCTCACGTTTTGTGGGCATTTTACCCATGACTGCGTATAGAGTCTGTGGTGTAATTTTTAGTGTATTCCCTGGTGAGGAGTTTGATTTGGAATTGTTAATGGTTGCTGGACTGTAAAAGTCTGCATGACATATTGGACCAATTGTCTGTAGATTTTTATTAACTCTGTGAGTTGAGTAAGTAAATCCTCGTCTGACATCTCTTCAATGTCAGGATGAGGTGTGTAGCCGGCTAGAATCGGCCATGTTGCTCCTGGTCTACCTAGTGGACCGAGCCTAGTAATGTTTTTGTGATGTTTTAGGGCGCCTTTAAACCAGAGCTGATGCTCCTGGTATGTTAATGGAATTTCTATATCCTCGAAAGGAATGTATTCCTCTGGTGGATCATCTTCTTTGTAGAAGTGAAACATGTGTGTTACTGAATTGGATTCAGGAAATATTACCCATGAATAGAATACCTCTGTCTGAAAGGATTCATGTGCCTCTATCACGAAGAACTGCTCTACCGCCTCTTGGTGGTAGGCCATGTTTTATAAGTTTTAGAGTGATGGCTCTTCTTAAGTTTGGAGCGATGTTTATGACACCCTCCTCGGTTTCATTTAAACCTGTAATGTTAAAAACTGCTGCTTGGGCTGGATCAGCCGCAGCTCCACCGTTTCCGGCTTCATTGTCGGAGTCAGGCATTTTTGTTTTTTGAAAAATGTAGAACAAGTTTCAAGGAAACAAAGATTAGGTGCACAATATTTTGGAACGCTGTATCCTTCAACGTTGAGCGAACCAAACAGCTAATATATAGGGTGTTTCCCTATGTAGCCATGGTGGATACTTAACCCTGCCCACTCCAGACGTCTTTTGGAGTATATGGGTAGGGGTCTCTGAGAGAAAAAGCACGGCTGAGTTACTCAGTATCTAACGTTGAATTACCGCCTTACCAAATGTTGGGCGCCATGTAGTGTAACTCCTATTTCCCTAATAGGCTCTGCGCATTGGAATAATATATCCTATAGGTTTGACATAGGACTAAGGTCAGTATGTCCCTATCGAGTATATTAAACTTAATTACTTGTGCCAACTAGCTCAGAGGCCACTAGAAACTCCTTGACAACAAGAAGGGAGTAGTTTCTGGCAGCCGCAAAACATGACCACTTTGTTTCCCTTTAGAATCAGAACGTGTCCCAGAGTCGTGGAAACAATAGATAACTATTTCACTCAGCTCAATCGTGCATGCTTAGTTTTCTCCTAGTTACACAGAAAGAAATAGACGGGCGTTTCAATAAAAGATTTATTGAACAGTCTTGTTTCTGGTGTAAGTAAAATGTGCTGTTACGATCACAAGACGGTATGCGAGATAAATAATGTACAGTGTGAGCATTAGAAATAAATAATACTGCGAGAGCATTATCTTTTAGTACATATGCTTTTACATAAATAACACAGACTAAAAATGCGAGTACTCATACGATGCGTTTCTAATCTAGTTCTACCCCAATGTACCTAACCTAACCTAGGTGTAGGGAGAGGTAGGAAGTAGCTGAAGTATTCCTTACTATGGTATACTAAGAGTATGTTAAGACTAGTATGCCTAGTATGCTAAGAGTCCCTCTAGGTTCTTGTCAGCTCCATACCTGAAGAATGAGAGAGGTAGGAATCTCTTTGCCAGACTCGAACTCCAACACCCCGCAAGGGAAGTCAGATCACTGGAAGCTGGACTCTCTGCGTGCAGGGATGACAGCGTCTTCTCAGTGCGTCAGGCCGGGAAACGGGCTCCTCTGAAGTCGAGGTCTCCTCTGGTTTACAGGGGCTAGGGAAGGTATATTTATACCTGAGAGCACCTAAGAATGTTAGTATTGACGTGAGTCGGACAGCGAAAGACGTCATGAATGAACCCCTAAGGAATAATGGTTCATGCATAATATATGAGTCCTTGAAGAAATCAATAGTCCTGGACTAGGGAAACTCCTGCAGCCTAAGGGTCTGTTCTTCATGAACTCGTTGTGACGTTAGGGTGGACGGATGTCAGAGACCATGCCTGTATTTGGAGTGCACGGTTTAATGCCTAAATAAGGGCTGGGATTTTATGCCTATATAAGGGCAGGGCGAAGTGTGCCTATATAAGGACATGATACTGGAAAGCCCGTTTATGGACACCCTAAGAGGAATACAACAACTCCAGTGAGTGCAACAGTAGGGAAAGTGTTGGATAGCCTACAGGTAAAAATTACTATTCTCACTACAGTCAATTCAAAATTAAAAACAAGCAAAATATCAACAACAACAAAAATATTTGAAAAACAAAATAAATTAAAAAAATATATAAATATGTTGAAAATTAAAATACAAATATATTTAATATTATAAATTAAAAAAAATAAAAACATATTATAGTGTTAAATACATATCACAAATACCTACAAACATTATATTAAATCAAATATAAAAATGTTTTTCAAACAAACAAATATTTTAGTTAGAAATTATTTATAAACAAAAACATTATTGCATACTTTTATTTTATTTACATCCTCCCTCTAACACCACACAATTCACAACCCACATCTAAATTCAAAATAAAAAGTACTTCCATAACTTATATAATTAATTATCAATTAAATAAATATTATCAATTAAAAAACAAATTAAAACGCATAAAAAATAATTAACTTCCCATTCTTTACCCCTATAAACCCCACAGCCCACACCTAAAATTAATTACACAACTCCCATATTTAATTTTCAATTAATGAAATAATATTAATTAACAACAAATTATTATTTAATTAAAAATAAATTACTTCCCACCCTTTACCAGTATAAACCCCACAACCTGCACCTAAAAATAATTACACAATTTCCATATATCATTTTCAATCAAATAATTAATATTAATTACCAACTAATTATTAATTAATTAATTAAAAATAAATTACTTCCCTCCCTTAACCCCTATAAACCCCAAAACCCGCACTTAAATCTACTTACACAATTTCCATATTTAATTTTCAATTAATTAATTTATATTAATTAACAACACATTAATAACTAATTAAAAATACATTACTTCCTAACACTATAAAATCTTAATTAAATAAATATTAATACATAAAAAAATCATTAATTTCTTATAATTAAATTACTTCCTACCCATTCCCCTATAAACCCACAGCCCGCTACGGAACTAAAAAACGCAAAATTTAATTAAAATAAAATGTATATCTACTAAAAATTTAACACATATATTAAAAAACATAAACAATACTTATACAAAAAATACATCACATACATTTCAAATATATAATAAAATACATAACACTAATGAAAAAATCAATATTTTAAACAACTATATCTTTGCAAATTATATTATTGACTTCTATATTTTTAAAAACAATATTTTTGACCTTCAAATCAATACTCTTGATCACGATATTCTTGCTGTCGATATTTCCCATTGATGATATTTAGGACTCAATATTTCTGTAGTTCGAAATTTCCAACTCAATATTTTGTCTGCACACCCAGTTGAGCATACTTACCACTGCAAAAGGATCATCTATCATGGTGAAACAAACCCAACTGCACCTTCCAAGGCCTACATATCCGCTACCAACAGTTTGCATCATTATCAAGGGCAGGACAAATGTTAAAACACAAAGGTCAATGGCCAGTCCAAAAAACTGCTGTGGCACATAACTTGCTAACCAGATCACTGTCAGGGAAAACTACCCTGGATAGGGGCATCTAATGGGCAGTCCAGGCACCTCTGAGGATTAAAATGGGTAGGCTGGGGTTTGGGTTGGAGTTGGATTATTCTTTGTGAGGGCTGGAGCTTGGGATTGGGAGGGTTGGGTTGGTCTGTGGGAGGGCTGGACTCGGATTAGGAGAGTTTGTTTTGGCTGTGGGAGCAATGGGCTTAGAATTGGGAGGGTTGGGTTGATCGCTGGGGGTCTGGGTTCAGACTTGGGAGGGCTAGGGAATGTTGAGCCCTTTAAGAGTAGTGAAGGGTATAGAGAGGGGGAACAGTTTTAGACATTTTGGTTTTCTGCTTCAATGATTTAGGGTGGGGTGGGAAAGTGGGATATTTGCTTTTGGGAGGGGGTGGGTTGGTATTAGGGTGGGTGGCTCTCTTCCTCATTTACAATCAAAAATTCTTTATTGTTTTAGGGGGTCATTACGATGGCGGACGGAAGCGCATCCGCAATGGTGGAGGTGGCGGAAAACGTCTCTTTCTCCACTCCCGTAGCGGTCTTCGCGACCGCCATATTACAATGGGTCAAGATAGCCCATTTACTGTGCGCCGTGGTGTTTCAGTCTCCGCAGCTTTTCACGTTACGCAAGGGTGGCGGACGGAGCCAATAGAGCAAGACCGGCGTGTGGAAACACGTTCCGTCCACCAGCCAAATCATGATGTATCAAATAGCCAATCTCACCGCAGCGGAAAAGACACCTCATCGAGGATGGCAGAAGCACAACAACAGAGAGGAGAAATCGAACCAGAACACCTGCACACGACCATAGCCAACATGGATCCTGCACTACAGGCCTTTCCGCCGCTCTACCTGATGCATCACCAGCAGATAAGACGCTGCCACGCTCTACAGCAGAGGAACGTCCAAAATATCTACATGCATGCAACACCGGTACAACAGCAACTCACAGCAAGCATGCAGGCAGGTCCGGCCCTACGTTTATTCCCAATTTTGAATTATAAATGCAATGTGTCATCCTCCCTCAATTTACATGAGTGTCACCCCCATGGCTCAGCAAGGCTGCATTGTGCTGACTCCTCCTGGCACGCCGCTCCCCTCCCCCCACCTACAAGCAACACTCACACATCTACGATCGGGCACAAGGTGGCAGATTAGCTTTGGGGCTGGGAGTGTACACACTGCAGACTGCAAAGTGAGGAAGATGCTTGCATAGGATGTGTAGCAGTGTCAAAGCAAACAGCTACACACTTTTGAAATCACCTACTGTTACACAACCCAGGCAAGCATACATGTTGGAACAACACAAAAGGACTGTGCTGGAAATCAAGTCAAGTCAAATTAACTTTATTCGGCACACAGCCATAAAAGTTTCAACAAACAAGCAATAAAAATTTAAAATACACATTTTTTCTTAAAAATATTAAAAAGATAAAAGTTCCTTTATAAGCTAAAATCATACTTATGCATAGATGTAATAATGGCCGTAAAATTTAAACCAATTTGAAATAAAAACAAGGAATACAGATCATTTCAACTCCCCACCCATTTATTGCACTTCATAGCGTTTCCTAATGCCCATTGCTGTTCTAATAAAATTTAAAACAGCAGTGCAAATAACAGGATTGGTAAGTGATTGCAGATATCTGTACCCCTCAATATGTGTACATGGGCGAATACTCAATAGTAGGGGTAACAAAAATCTACTCCGTGGCTCTTAATAAAGTGCACAAAAAAGCGTAAAGTGCAAGGTGCTCTGAGAAGTTCTATTGTCGCATGGGCAGGCAATAAGGTTGTCCGTCCACCCAGATTGTTTGGGGAATGCTACCAAAAAGTGCAGAGTGCTAAGGCGAAATCTTGTTAAAAGAAAACGCATCTGGCTGTTCGTTGTAAAGGATAGGTAATATTGCTGTTTGGGCATGAAAGGGCAACTAGGGCCGGGTGCCTCCAATTGTAAATGACGCAAATTTGCCCAGACCCTATACTCCTCTTTAATTATACCCTTTGCATTTAAGGGGATACTCGACGGAGTGTCAAAGTACTCACCCAACCCAATCTCGGATAACCTATCCCTCACAAACCGAAGCCAGGGGATCTTCACAGACTTATCCAAATTAATACAGTCTTCGATGATCTTCCTGGAAAACTGTAACTCTTCTGAGACCCAGATTTTGGCCCACAAGAGCAAAGGGGCAGCTGCGATACGATCTTCTATGTATTCCATCCCCACTTCTCGATGAGAAAATGAGGTGGCAGAGCTGCTTGGAATCATCAACAAGCGTTTTATAAACGTATTCTCTACGACTTCTTTGATAGCCCCGTACGCCCGCCCCATATGATGCGACTGACAAGCATTTTGCATTGAATAGGGTAACCAGATCAGGCACTGGCTTGTGGCCTAGCTTACAGGCGAACCTAAAGAGCCCCTCCACTACTCTACTTGTCTTCTGTGCCCTAGCCATAATCAGGGAATCCCATTTCAAATCCTTGCTAAACATGTTCCCCAAGTATGCAAACTGATCCACCCTTTCAATGGACTTACCCCTGACATTGAAACTTCTGGTTTTAATATTTTTTGGGCCGCATACCATTATGTAAGACTGAGAAATTAACCCTCAAGTCTAGCGCCACCATAAAATTAGTAAAGGCGTCCAGGGAGGTTTGGAGGCTATTGGCCGTCAAGGCCATGAGTACAGTATCGTCCGCATACGAGAGCAGCGGAACTGGCTGACCATTAATGTGGGAAAAATCGATTTTCTTGCCTAGTAAAAATGCTTCCAGACCATTTGTGTAAATTAAAAACAGAAAAGGAGCTAAAGTGCACCCCTGCCGAACTCCTTCGGTTGAGGCAATGGGCTTTGTCCTTTCCCTGTGTGATCCAAATCTTATGGAAACAGATGTATTAGTGTGTAGCCTTTTTAGGAGCAGGATTAGTGCACTCTCAAACCCCATTTCTGTCATTAGTGCCCACAATTTCCCCCTGTTCACAGTATCAAATGCACAGGACAAGTCCACGAAGGCAAGGTGGATAGAACCACTCTTTGCCCTCATGTACTTGCCCATGATCAAGGACAAATTTAGGCACTGCTCTGTTGTTCCCAATCCCTTCCGGAAGCCATACTGTGTCTTTGAGATGATCCCCCTACTAGTTGCTCATGACTCTAGTCGGGCAAGTATTACCCTACCCAATACTTTGGCGGTAGAGTCAATAAGGGAAATGGGCCTATAGCAGGCAGGGTCACCTCTATTCCCTTTCTTAAACACGGGTATGACTATAGCCCCTTTCCAGGATGCTGGAATTGGACCAATCACCACCGATTGAAAAACTTGTGTTAGCAGGGGTGCCCAAATATTTATGTTTAACTTAAAAAGATCTAGTGGAACTCCATCTGGGCCTGGAGCTTTACTGCTAATTCCCTTTGTGATTGCCTCCTCCACCTCTAACACCGTAAGTGAAGCACTAAGCTCAACTGCCTGCGCCATATCGGCCGGGGGTTCCTCAGTAGACATCGGCAGCTCCCTACCATTTGGGTTAAAGATAGGCGCAAAATGTAGTTCCCAAGTATCTCCCAGGATTAGTGACTCCATTTTTCCCACTTCCTCAGTAAATTGGGGTCGGTTGATGATGGCCCAGAAGCTTTTGCTATCTCTAAGAGCGCTAGCTCTCTCCAGGTCATCCCAAGCTTTTCGCCTCAGCTCCTCTTTTCTTTCACTGATGGTGGTTTTATATAGGTGTCTCGTGTATTTTATTTGTTCTCTGTTACTGGGGTGAGTCTGGAGGGCGGTTGTTAAGATCTTATGGGCTCTGGAACATTCTGTATTAAACCAGCAGCTCTCACGATGCTGCTGGGGCCTAGCTGGGCATGTTAATCTGTTTGCTACGTTAGTTCAGAGCTGTTCAAAGTTCTGCACGATCGTAGATGAGGAAGAATCCTGCTCCAAACAATCCATGATCAGGTCGAAATTAGATCTAACTATTTCCTCCTCAAAAAGTATTGGATTTATTTTTCCCCAGTTTACTCGAACACCTTTATTGCGATTATAATCAGTTGAGCGACCATCTCCCCCTGTAGTTCTAGCTATTACTTTAAGTGAAGCAATTAGAGGGTTGTGATCACTCGCTATTTCCGGGTCCACATGAATATCGCACACCAGTGAGGAGCGCTCCCTGGAAATAAACATAAAGTCAATAGAAATGTCCCTACCCCCACCAACAAAGGTAGGGAACTTGACTGAGAAACTATTAGTCAGGCTGTCCAAGTTATTCTCAATAATTATAGTGTTCAGTGCCTCTCCCTGCAGGGTTTGAATAAAATGCGCCAAAGGCTGATCATCTGTGTCCAAGAGACCACAAACTCTATCGTTACTGTATTCACAGGCTGTACAGTTAAAATCCCACACCCATAAAACATATAGAGGTTGCCACTTCCCAGAAACATTAGTGATTTCCATTTGCAAGGCTTCTATAACATGGCAGAAATTTGGGTCAAAAATATTATAGTACCAGTTTACAAGAAGGACTCTCACCTGGAGCATATTAACAATTATAATCAACTGAAACCATTGAGAGGATCCTACACAAAAAACTTTTATGGAACCAAATCTGACTGAGACTTAAGGTTACCAACCCTCCCTTTGCCCTCCCCGACGACGATGCTATGGCAGGCACATCAAAGGCCTGATAGCCATCCATCTCTATACTTTCTTTGGCCCAAGTCTCCTGTAAACAGATTACATCGAAACCCCTGATGTATTCCAGCCAAACCTCATCTGTTAGTTTCGAGCGAATACCAGCTATATTCCAGGAGATTACCTTAACTGGGGGTATAGGGTGGCCAAATCTGTGTCCGGTGATATAAATAGTGAGACCAGCGGACTGGACACGGGTGTTTGAGGCAACCCATTCCCTAGACACCTATTTTCAAGGCTTGTATTTGCATCCACCATAAAGAATGTCGGGTTATTCGTGCTCTCCTTTTCCGAGGGACCAGCGGAAGTTATAATATGGTCTTTATGAGGTTTTATGTTGCCATATACCTCATTGGTCTCACCTCCCCCTACATCCCTGTGTAGGTGGCCTTTTATGTCATTATCTATATACCCACCAGATTGTATATTTAGTCAATCAATCTCGGATAGGTCTGAGAGTGCCTCAAACCTATTAGGGTGAAAGGAAGAGGGGCACGTAGGGGCATCAATGATGTGTCTAGGCCGATTTGGCCGTATGCTGGGGTGTAAAATCTGGCTGGGGGGGTAAAAGAAACCCAAGGGTCGTGCCTTTATCTGTTCAGTGGGTGAGTCTTTCAACTGGTTTAGTGC
The DNA here is from genome assembly GCA_963921515.1 of Calotriton arnoldi. NCBI lineage: Eukaryota > Metazoa > Chordata > Amphibia > Caudata > Salamandridae > Calotriton > Calotriton arnoldi. The sequence continues at coordinate 1,069,775 of CAWUFW010006692.1, read as the reverse complement.
ATCATAGACACACTTTGCGTCGCTAAAGTTAAGCACGACACAGTCCCCTCCAATGCTTTTCTTAGTGCCACCAATCCAGCACACCCGCCTAGCCATAATAATATACTCAAACCAATTAGAATGAGGTAGGGTTTTTTTTGAGCACCAATGAGCCGCTTTATTTATAAGACTCTGGCAGCTTTCTTTTTGATTGGGGGATAACCTCGGGACCCCCGTTAGAATCAAAGTATAGGGGGTGCTTTCTGGGGGCAGGTGTAATCGGTCTACAATTCGACTCCCGCCTGGGATACCAAGTAAGCGACTATGGGACTGTGTGTCTCTAAAGGGTGCTCTTCCACCATCCCTTAAATTAGAGGTGTTGGGGGATGGAACGCCCTGACTCAAATGTTGGCTCTGCGGGAGGAGGTTTTCATGGGGAACAGGATTCTCTGTTAACTCCACCAGTGTACTAGTGTTTGTGGATTCTTGTATGCGGCCACTGCTTGGGGGGATAACGCTAAGAATAAGTGGTGCCTTCCTAGGGGCCGTCTCGTTAGATGTAGCCTCTGACCCTTTGACTCCATTCCCTTCAGCTATACCCCTCTCAGTTAAGATATGTGGCGAAGTTAATCCTACTGATACTGGTACTAGGGCTTTACAAACAACAGTTAGTTTCTCCTCAATTTTGGTTAGTCTCGCCAAAATTGGAGCCAGGGCCTCCAGGATTAGGTTGCTCAGTTTTCCGGTTAAGATATCATGTCCATCCTGCCCACCACTATCTATCCCTCCAATAGATGATTTAACAACTTTTTCTGCAGTATGAATTTGTTTGGGTCTTTTAGTTTTGGGCGACTGATTGTTCGCCTTACGGGCAGTCCCCGCCCTCTCTGTTCGCTTCCTCTTTCCTCCTGTCACGGGCAATTTAGCAGGCTCCGTCGATGTTATGCAAGGGCTTTCTTCATCATCCCATAGCCCTCGTGTCTCGCCCTGTGATAGAACAATTACAGTGGGAACAATAGGGACTTGAGGCCTATCCTCTGAAGTACTTTCTACTGTACCAATATGGGGGTCGTTGTTTGGAGATAATGGCTGGTCAACAGGCGGTAGTTCAGGTAGTGGAGCCAGGGAAAGTCTGCGTTCCGCGCGCTCTATCTCTTTGTTAATAGCTCCCACCGCCTTTTGCAGGAAGCCATCAAGAGTGGTATCGGTGAATTTTTTGGCTGGAGTGGGCTTTCGCTTCCCCATGTTGTGTTAAACCAATACCTTCAAGTAGCTGGTAATCAGGAGCTAGTGCAATAACGTTACCTCATATGGGCCTTTGGAATCTTCACGGGGATAACACCACAAGTCCGCTTGCAAGTAGCCTGTATTGCCGGGCCAAGAGAGTAGGCCCAGCCCAGCCCCCTCCGGGCTTTGACGGGCCCGCCTTTCGCCCGGGCGCAGCCCGGGCCCGCCCGCGCGCGACCCGCGCTGCGGGAGCCCGCGACCGGATTTAAAGTGCCTCCTGGCGCTCTCTGATGGTGCTGGCAGCCGCAAGGGAGCAAAGCAGGCTGGGCGTTGTGGTCCCCCTGAACCAAGGATTCCTGGCAAGAAGTGGCAAGAAGTGAACGCAGGACCCGCGCTGTGGGAGCCCGCGACCGGATTTAAAGCGCCTCCTGGCGCTGTCTGATGATGCTGGCAGCCGCAAGAGAGCAAAGCAGGCTGGGCGTTGTGGTCCCCCTGGACCAAGGATTCCTGGCAAGAAGTGGCAAGAAGTGAACGCGGGTGCTGGAAATCCATCTGTACTGTATATCAGCAACCATGACTGAAGTCAAGTAGGCTCAAATAGCACATATCTCATACTGAAACAGTGCTGAGGGCCACAATGCTCATGGATACAAAGCATTTGCACACAGCACAGTGTCACAGTGTCACACCATGGAGTGCTGTGGAAGCCCAAACATGTGCATGGCATCTAGTGGCACATGTCATAACTGATGTGGTGTATACACAAAAATAGTACAGGTGAGGAGTGTACAGAGCAAAAATTGATAGTCGAGTACACCACAATCTATATGCATCAATGGTATAACTTTGACTGTGACTGCAATGAACCAGACCAACACATACTGGAGCCCATAAAATAGAAAGTGACTGCAATGCATGTTCAAACCCACATCTCATTATTGTATCTCAGAGACATGCAGCACAGTGAGAACAAAGGAAAGCAACAGCCAGGCAGTATCACAAGACTCACAACACAGACATTGCAGTGACACACTCTGCATACTCACAAATAACGTTGAGAAGATTTATGTGTACCCTAGGACAGCTAGGATACAATGACACACTGCTCCTGAAACAACCCCAACATGTCCACAAACACTGCACAAGATGTCTGATCATGGAAACTAACATGCACACATCAATCTAATCATACATGTGTGAAAGGGTAATGCTCTAGGGCACATACACATGAACACCTCTGACATTGACAGGACACTCACACTGTCTGATGACTCCATTAAACACATGTACATCCATCCAAATGATTCAGAATCCATACCTGACAAGGATGACAACACACCTACACTGTTGTGTACACATCAAGATAGATCACACTGAAATGTTGTACCCTGTCCACCCCTCAAGTCATCCTGTAAATAGTAATTGAATCACATAATGGCGAACCAACCAATCTGACATGTGTGAATAAGTTGGGCTCAGAGAACATAATGAGCAGGACCAGAGTGTACCATCACAGAAAACTTGCATGCCACCATCAATACTCAGAGTCAAAAGTGCACATATTCATATTGTCAATCTGCTAACGCCTGCAACATCAACTTAAGTACATGCCAATGGGAAAGTGTGAAGTCAGAGCATGGAACCGATGAACATATACACATACATTGTGCAGCATCAGTAGTAAGGCCAGCGACAACGTTCGGTACATAAATATATCTTTTATTACATAAACTCAGTATCACATTGTAAAGTGAAAAACATTAATGGCAACGGCAAGTCCAAAGTTAAGTCCGCACATGTGTGCATTGAAATTCAACACATATTAGTCAAACACAGGCCACAGACATTGAAAAATCACAAGGACAGTGCCAGCAAATGAGCAGTACAGGCAACGCTCAGGGAGGAATGGGGTGGGAAGGGGGACTCTGCTTCACATTTTTGTCGAACTGGAACTGGTTGGAGGATCACTGTCTGTGACAGTTGGAGGACTACTGGACCTTGGAGGGGGAGAAACCTTTGAGGTAGAGGGATCCCTGGATGTGTGACCCTGAGGGCTGGAAGGACCTGGTGGAGTCGTCGCACGGGGAGGTGGAGAAATGCAGAGGGGAGATTCAGTGGCTGATGTTGCATGTGGAGGGCTATGCCTCACTAGTTTGGGGATACGATAGCCCACAAGTGTCTTGGCCAAAAGGAGAGGTGATGTGGCCACAACAGCTTCCTTCTTCCCAGAAAGTGGAGCAGGTGCTCATGGATCCTTCTGTGAAAATCCTACGGATCTGGTTATACGGTTGGGGGGTGGTGGGCTTTTACCCTGCCTCACCAGTTTTGTACCTACCACTACCTCACTGCTTCTCTGTCCATGCTTCTTAGTAGGTGGGTGTGTGGGAATCAAAGTTTTTGGCACAACAGCCCTCTGAACTGGGGGGTGGGCAGTTGTGGCAGGCAACAGGCCCACGGCAGCCAGGGCAACTTCCTGAGCTGATCCTGTAACTACTTTGGATCTCTGAGGTGTCTTGGAGTGCGAGGAATGTGAGGCCTGCAATGTGGATGCATGTATATTGTCTGTTGTATCATCTTTGTCCTGTGATGTGCTTGTGGTGGGGCTTGCATTTCTGCTCCTTGTGCGCCTTGGGGATGATGTCTCGGTTCTTTGTCGCTTGGACTGCTGATGTTGTGTGCTGCGTGGGGATGACTTTGTGCCTGAGTGCTCTTGTGTCTCTGTCCTCTGGTAATGTGGGGACACTGGCAGGGTGGTTGTGGAAGGGACAGGAGCCGGTCTGTGAGCCTGTGACTGCAGAATGGCTGCCGTCAGTGTGGAGGCCAAAGACTGGACAGTCCTCTACAGGCCTCCTACGTCAGAATGAATGCCCCCCATGAACGCAACAACCGGTGACAAGTTGTTGCCATGATCCTGGGGGGCATTTAGGAGGAAAATCTGACCCACAGACACCTGCCGCAATATGTCTATGGCCTCCACACTGAGGGCAGCAGGGGACACAGGGGCTGGGGCAGCGCTGCCTGGGGGGAAAGATACCCTACCCTTCTTAGGGCTGCGGGCCCGGATGTCAGTTGGGGGTGCATCAGGGATGGTGGACACAGGACATGGTGTGGCGGATGAAGAAGCAGAGTCAGATCCTTCTTTTACCAACAACAACGTGGATTCACCACTGGAGTCTGAGGAACTAGAGTAAGGCGTTTCTGGAGCTGACTCCTCCAGGGCACTCCTGTCCCCCTCCGATGCGCTGGTCCCCTCAGGGTCGCTGTACTCCCGTGGAGCAGTGATGGCTGTATCTGCAACAACTGTTTTGGGACCCTCTACTCCTCTGACCTCGGTAGATTCTGTAGGAGACAGAGACACTGTTCAGTGAAGTGGCAGGATCACAAACATGTCAAGCAAGATGAACATATATGCTAGAATTCAAGGCACACATTAGACTCTCCATGTACTCTCGGCATAATTCAAAAGTATCACTATGATCATCTGAAGCATGTGAACATGCTCATTGGATAGTAATGCTCCATGTTGTGATCATACTGCCAAATAGCAACGCGTGATATGTCATCTCAACATCACATTCAAGTGTCGTTTAGAGCATCTACATGTATCCATCTAGGAGAGCTACACATCTAAATTCACTGTGTGTTACCCTTGAAGTCTGAGGTGATATGACAACACACATTGTAAGTCAAAGGGAATTTTTGTTAAGTTACATTACATCGTTACAACCACTAAATTTGGGCCTGCAACACTACCACTGTTAAACATAGGTAAGCAATCTGTAGATGTATCAATTACATGGAAAGGCACTATATCAACCTATGAAATCACAAAGACATGATGCTCACTGATGTAAACATACAGTTGATGCCACAGAGACTGCCACTTATGCTGATCTTACCTGGCCACTTCAGAATCACCACGTTGTACAGTCAAAGAATAACTGCACTCACAACTGACTTGACTGAGAGGCTATTACACCACACTAGAGACAACTCATAGGTTACTGCCTTGCTCTGGTCTGGGATTCATGCAGTCTTTCATGAGTAACATCGCACTTTGTACTAAACTCACCCCCAACTTCCTGCTGCTGTGCCCTCAGGCGTCCATTCAGCTCAGGCTGCGTCACTGCCAGGATGCGTCTCAATAGTGGAGTCATGCTCCTGCGCGACAAATGCCCAGTCTGAGGAAGCAGGCCCAGCGTCATTTCAGCAACCTTTTTGCTAAGGCGGCAGATGTCATCCCACCTGTTGTGGCAGTGGTTGTGACGACGGTTCGAGACCCCTAGGGCCCGCACCTTCCGGGCGATGGCCCTCCATATTGCCTTCCGCTGATGGAGCTTGAGCTGTAGGTATGGGAGACAAGAAGAGACAAATTTACCACTTTGTAGTGGTGCTTTGTGTGTCACTACACGGTGCATACACATAAGCAACTCTACACATAATGACAAATAAACAATGTTGGCATTTACACTGTACATTTAAATGATGCGTCAGCTAACTTAACATAAATCTAGACAGTAACAGGCCCTGTACACTTGTGCATACTGCCCTCATCTCCATATAATCCCTGTAAAATGAGCACACACCATAAACAATTACCTATGCTCAATAGACACTTACCATCTCACTAATTGAAATATGTACATGTAATGAGCTCATAGAGCACATGGCACAGTGAATGTCTGTCCAAAAAGAGATATCATTAAGTCATCATTGTAACTCTACTACTGAAATACCACATCCTTGAGAAATGGTTATTGCATGCACCCCGGGGTCTGGGGGAACAAGGATAAACAAAAAGCACTTGAACAACTTTGGCTACACAGACACCAACACGTATATATCTACATTTCTGAGAAGCACATGTGTGATGTTTGGCACATAAGGACTGGCAACATTGACGAGTGTGCCATACTCATCACATACTCAAGTGCATCAAGTAGTACGTCATGTATGTGAAATAAAGAGGATAAAAAAGGGAGCCACATATATTGGCTTGCATTCTGATTCACAGAGCACTCTACTGTAAAATGTCGTGAGCCATCGGGCCATACTCAGTAAGTTTCACATTCACTTACCAGTACCTCAGGAGCACCATAGAGCCGGCCGTACTGTCCAAGGACCTCGTCTACCAGGACCTCAAGCTCCTCGGTGGTGAAGGGACGGGCCCTCAGGTTCTCAGTACGAGACATGACTGGTTCCAGAGATGAGGTACAGCAGCAGTTCGTGGTGAGGAATGGCAGGCAGTAGTGTCTCTAGGCAAGTGACAGGTGTTGAAATATCACAGACATATATATAGGTCCCTGTGCTCATTCCAGTGTTGCTCTGCTGATACCATTGGCCATCCTGGTTCGCATCATTCAATTGGGGCCAATACAGGGCCCAACAGTGGCAGAGCACGCCTACCGAGAGTTTCAAACTTTCAATCCGCTAGCGGTTCTCATTGGCTGATGGCAATTTCTCATAGGCGGTGATGCACCACGGAGGTCACGAAGTGGCCACCGCAATCCTGCATCATTCAATTGGGGCCAATGCAGAGCCACACAGTGGATGCCATCTCCCGCGCCTGTAAGCACATTCAGCATTTCCATTATCGCTCTGGTAATTTCAGCAGTCATCCCAACACATTAACCTAAAGTGATTTGTTCACCCTGTGAAGATATTATTGATAGTGAGCTTTGATTGAAGTCCACACACACATGGCATGTCCAATAAAAGGTGAGTGAAGTAACATTTGTACTCAAGTCAAATGTCCATCAGGGAATTAGTTAAGGAGTCAAATCGGGCAAAGGCCTTACAAACTGTACTAATGTTGTGTATTGAAACATTCAACCTGTGAACACAGTTTGAATATCCCTTACTATTTGACTGTCCATTACTTGGCCATGTGTTGTTCTATGAAGGGCCAGTGTGTAGGTTCATATTTTGAGGTGTCCATTGTACGGAATTCAGACATACTTGTAAGCTCAGGCACTTTCAACACACGTAGTGCTGTGGCATGCATTGTGTCTAGCTGCCATTGCCTGCATAATTCATAGTACACGTCAGAGCAGTGACCATGTGTAACATACAAACACGCACTTGCCGACATGTTATCTCATTTTCAGCCATGTGTGCATGTATACACAATACACGTGTAAATGTGTACATAATTTTTGCTAGATGGCAATGTCTGTTATGCAAAATCCTCACACTGTCACGCTGGACTGACCCCATAATGTTCATATCCGTCTGTCCACTGTGATGCATAATAATGTATTGTTGTCCTGCAGACACTCACTGGCCTCATTTAGTAATCTTGTTGTGTATAGTGGGAGTGAAGCTAGAGCTCGTGCAATGATTGTAGATACATGAAAGTCAGCATTGATGCTGTTAGCACATGTGCTGTTCCATCTACCCACAGGGCTGCTCACACTTTGATGTAGCAGTGTAACATATCAATAATCAAGAGAGAATGGATCACTTGTACCTGTGTAACCAGGGTCGGCTATGGTGGCCTTCTTAAAAACCCTCATTCACGTACAAAGGTGGTAGGGCGGTATATCTTGATTATCCGCCTTTCATTCACGTGACAGCATCATCATCGTTTTTTTTTGTATATGCTATCCTTCATCTGGAGGTAGACCCACTGGTGATACAGTTGTGATCAGTGATAAAAAAGTGCTAGAGTGAGGTGAGTTAAAATTGCCTACTCCTCCAAGTGTAAACCTTTTTTAATTACTTGGAGAAGTGGAAAAGTAAAATCAAAGTGGTGCGTATGAAAATAAGTTACCAATCTAACGCACTGGTTTGTCCATGTGAGCGGTCGACATGTTTCAGCCCCATCGGTACCCAGCCAGGTCGGGGGGCTTTCTTCAGGACCTTAGAGAAAGTGAGGTTGCTAAATCAGCAGCCTTAGAGGGTTAGTTCAATGACTTACCCTTCTTCTTTAATCGTTTCTGGTTATTGTTACCTATAACTTGAGTACCCTACTGCGGGCTTCCTTGGGGTACCGGCGGGCTCATAATTAAGGCCTGTCGGTGTCGGGGTACAAGTCGCAGAAGCAGACACTGACAGGCCTTAATTATGAGCCCGCTGGTACCCCGAGGAAGCCCACAGTAGGGTACTCAAGTTATAGGTAACAATAATCAACTTCAATGATGCACATGGGAGGACACGTCATGTGATTGAGCGCACTTTTGGTCTTCTAAAGTCCAGATTCAGGTGAATGGACAAGAGTGGGGGTGCACTCATCTACTCACCACAAAAGGTGTGTCAGATAGTAGTTGCCTGCTGCATGCTACACAACCTGGCCTTGCGCAAACAGATCCCCCGATTCAGGACGATGATGAGCAACAGAACCCCCCCCCCGCTGCAAACCCACACATGCCCAGTGCCGATGAAAGTGGTGAGGAAGACGGTCTGGATCTGCGTGCACAGCTCATTGCCAACTACTTCCATTGAGGGTAAGTGGCATTGCTCAAATATGTCTGTGCGTTTTGCTGTTGTCTCACAAAATTTGAGTATCGTAGCAGTGAATCTGCACACAGACAGAACAATGCACAGGATATTATGACTTGTGCAGCCAGTGAGTGAGTGATCCTAACACCTGAGTACCCATAAGCACAGGAGCGAATAGCTATAGTGCCTCAATAGCTCTCATACTCTCTGACAGTGAAACAAGGCCTCATACACACCACAAAATAACACCCTCAGAACTCTCATGATTGGCGGTTACAAGACACACCCTGTCGCACTCACTCTTATACTTGTCCAATATAAGATCATTTAAAGACAAACAAAACGTTTAGTAATGTTTATTCCAGTAAACGTTTCCTAACATGCAGTAAATGTGCGACAACAAGCAGATTAAAGCATACTTCATTAACAGTCAGCATTGAAACATGTCCACATTACATGAAGGGTGATGTAATGTTACTAATCCCTCAAGAGGAAGACCTACCAGCCTATCCACACTCCTTTTGCTAGAAGTTGTGTCATAATGTTTTACAGAATCTCAGATAATTTTTCCACAGACCACATCCCTCAGACTATAGATGGTGAGATGTACATCACATGTCCTATGTTGCTCTTATATCTAAATGGATCCCTCTCCAGGTGTGGTGCACCTAGCCTGCAAGAACTTATCACCAATAAGTCACACGTGGGCTATTGCAGCTGAAAGAGTTTCAGGAGTCTGGGTGCTATGGCCTGACCAGAACAGATAAACAATGGACATTTATTTACGACCTTTAACATGATGTTCATACTGTCGTACATGACCACTTAGAGAACAAGCTCTGCGGACAGTACCCATGTGAAAGATAATTTATAAACTACAAAGCCATGTATTAATGTGTGCTGAAGCTGCATAATGTTTGCAGTGCTCATAGTATGCGACAATGTCCACAAGGGCCAGATATATAACTGTATGACCTTGCTCTGGTCTGTGGGACCAACAAAAACAGGAGCACAAAGGTAAGCAGACTCAACGTAAATGTAGACATAGCCCCAATTTTAAATTCACCAATATCAATTTCAAAGGAGCCAAGAAATTGTAAAATAATGGTAGATATATTTTAAAACATTAGCAGATGCTGGTAAGTAGTTACTACTCCAAGAAAGCAGTTGCAGCTTCGAAGGCAAGCAGTTCCAAAAGCCGATCAGATTCAGGTTCTGCAAAAAGTACTGCCATCCAATCCAGTAGTATGAAAGAACAGATGTGCTCCTCGCACCCTGTGTACGGAAGGAGATTTCCCAGGCAATCTGGAAGAGGTGCGATGTAGGCATGACACAGGAGACGTAGCGCAAACGCACTGGCACAGCTGGCATTCCGTCTGCCACGTTGTAAGGCATCCCATAAACGGCTATCACCAGAACAGTCCTGATCGTGGGCCAACAATGGACTCATCCACAGATCATAATCCAGCTCAGCAAGAGATGTGTTGGAAAGGCAGACATCCATGGCCCATTGAAAGGGGCATCGACTACAGTAGAACACAGGTTGCACGCAGGTGAAATAGGCAATGCGGAAGGTTAGCCTAAATCTGATGCGAAGCACAGCTAATGGCAAAAATCCAAGGAGAAGCTGCATTCGTTCACGGTACAGTTGCAACTGAGCAGGGTTGGCCGGGAACACAGGAAGGGCAGACATGGCGTTAGAGCAATATGCGAGGCAGCAGTCTGCAGGACAGCCAGAGGAGTGACGTGAACACGAGCAATGCACTTCCACAATGGAATAAAAGACAACCGTTAGGACTTAATTAAATAGTCTGAAATGATGTAACAAGAACAAAGCCCACATGTAATGAAAAGAAGTGCATGGCTTTCAGTATCAGACGCTTATGTTATTTTGTATCCATTCCACCAAATAAAGTGTAAGTCTTGTGTTTAGCAGTGACTGAATCTCGCAGAAACTTCTGGACACCTGCTAATTGAAGGTCTCACAGGCTGATGTGAGACAAAAATGTGGTTTGAACAAAAGCGCTTTGACAGTGCTTAAGTCATTGAAGTCTTCTTTCAGCGTGGGAATGTGAGGTCACAAATTACTATCTACAAGCCCATATGGGGGAGTAACAAGAACACTGCTACAGTGTTTGTTAGAAATGGGGATCCCTAGTTGGCCGTGGCTGGCGCCAATGTCCAAGTAGGGACCCTTCTTCCTAAGTCAGAGTAAGGGGGCTACACCCTTTGATAACCCCTGCTCAACCCTGTGGTAACGTAGCACGAGCAGACAGGCCTATCTCAGAGGCAGTGTGTGAAGCATTTATGACCATACACAATAACACAGGAGAGACGCTACAAACGGACACCACAAGTAGTTATAGAAAAATAGTTATCTTTATATAGACTGAACACGAGGCTAAAAGCACTCAAGGAGCCACAATGCACACAATTACAGATTCAATTCAAAAGCAATAACGGCACTCAAAACGGGGATGGAACAAGCTTAGTTCGGGACCGGGGTCCACGCGACCCGGTGATGCACAATGTACCTGAGATGTAAAGGGGCACGGCACGCAGCCTCACAAGGAAGCCGCGGTGATGACAGGCGGACTCGCAGCAGCCACAGCTCCCAGCTGTAGCGGTCCGCGGCGTGCACTCACGATAATCCTGGGACGGGGCTTAAAGGCGGGCACCCAGCGGTACCCGACGGGGGTGACAAGATCCTGAGAGTGGTGACTAGTGCGGGCACTCAGCGGCACAGCTCCTCAGCTGCAGCGGCCCGCGATAGCGATGATTTGCGTAGGATGGCAAATGCAGGCACGCAGCGGCACAGCTCCTCAGCTGCAGCGGCCCACAATAGCGATAGCAATGATTTCCGTAGGATGGCAAAGGAGGGCACTCAGCGGCACAGCTCCTCAGCTGCAGCGACCCACAATAGCGATAGCGATGACTCCCGTAGGATGGCAAATGCGGGCACTCAGCGGCACAGCTCCTCAGCTGCAGCGGCCCACAATAGCGAGGGCGATGATTTCCGTAGGATGGCAAATGCGGGCACTCAGCGGCACAGCTCCTCAGCTGCAGCGGCCCACAATAGCGATAGCGATGATTTCCGTAGGATAGCAAATGCGGGCACTCAGCGGCACAGCTCCTCAGCTGCAGCGGCCCACAATAGCGATAGCGACTTTCATAGGATGGCAAATGCGGGCACTCAGCGGCACAGTTCCGCAGCGGCCCACAATAGCGATAGCGACTTTCATAGGATGGCAAATGCGGGCACTCAGCGGCACAGCTCCTCAGCTGCAGCGGCCCACAATAGCGATAGCGACTTTCATAGGATGGCAAATGCGGGCACTCAGCGGCACAGCTCCTCAGCTGCAGCGACCCACAACAGCGATAGCGTCTTTCATAGGATGGCAAATGCGGGCACTCAGCGGCACAGCTCCTCAGCTGCAGCGGCCCACAACAGCGATAGCGTCTTTCAGCCCGCGTTCCCCGCAGTAGAACCAGAGGCTCAGGAATTCTCAACAGAGGCCTCACCTGCGGGTAGGATCCCCCTCAAATAGGAATCCGGACGGCTGATGGGTGAAGTCTAATGTCCCTGAGACTTCAGCAGGAGGAGAGCTCAAATCAGGCACTTGGGTAGTTGCTTCAGCAAGATGGATGAAAGTTTCAAAAGTCCTTTCCCTCTAGTTACACGGACAGAGGTTCGTCTTGGCATCCAGAAGTAACACACCGGGCAGGGGTTTCGCGCAGATCTTTATACCCCACAAGTCTTTGTTCTCTCAAATGTCACAAGTCACTGAACCCAGTCAGAACCAGTTCGGGGAGGTCCTGGGGGCACATTGTTTACAAGGTGGCATCCTGCCTTTGAGGGAGAGGGGGTATGCTATCAGACGCACAGTGGGGGCTGGAGCCATCATTCACCTTGCCAGGCCCAGCCCTGCTCAGACCAAAGGGTCACCCCTCCCCATACTCCAGCTGCAGATTCCTCTACTTGACCCAGGTCGGGTTCAGCCTACCCTGTCCCTCCAAAACCAGACGGCCAATACACATAACAGCAGAGCACACTGGAAGACTTAGGTAAGAAAATACCCACTTTCCCAAAGTGGTATTTTCAGACACAGAATATAGAAATAACCCTCACTAAAAGATGTACTTTAATATTCTGAGCTCAGGCATACCAAATTCGACTTTCCACTTTACAAGGTGCTTCTGTGGGTGGCGCAATCAGCGCTGCAGGCCCACCAGCAGCATTCGGTCTACCAGCCCTGGGCACGCACGGTGCACTATACTAGGGACTAACAGGTAAACCAAATGAGCCAATTATGGGAACATTAATTCATACAGTCAATTTACCATAGGAAGCATTCGCGCTGTGGCATGGAATAGCCGTGGCACAGCGCCCAGAGCATCTAACACCAGCAACCACAGAGGAGACAAAAAGCGAGAAATGGAGGGGAGAACCACGCCAATGGTGCCAGGTCTAACACGTGTCCCCTCCAGCTGAAATGTGGGGAGAACTGCCCACCCACTTGGGAGTTCTCATCACTAAGGCGGAAAAATCTGGACAGACCATCAGCATTGGCGTGCTCTGTACCAGGGCGGTGTTCCACCATAAAGTCCATACCCTGTAGGGAAATGGACCACCTCAACAACTTTGGATTCTCTCCCCTCATCTGCATCAACCATCTGAGGAGCCTGTGGTCGGTCTGAACCCGGAAGTGAGTCCCAAACAGGTATGGCCTCAGCTTCTTCAGTGCCCAGACCACAGCAAATGCCTCACGCTCAATTGCACTCCACCTCTGTTCCCGTGGGAGTAACCTCCTACTAATGAAGGCTACAGGTTGGTCTAGGCCCTCCTCATTGATCTGTGATAGAACGGCCCCCACGCCATGCTCGGAAGCGTCCGTCTGGACAACAAATTCTTTTGAAAAGTTGGGCGCCTGAAGTACAGGTGCTGTGCACATGTCAGTCTTCAGGGTGTCAAAAGCGTTCTGACAGGTGTCAATCCAGTTCACCATCTTGGGCTGCCTCTTAGAAGTCAGCTCAGTCAAGGGTGCAACCATGTTGCCATACCCCTTGACAAACCACCTGTAATAACCTGTGAGTCCTAAAAAGGCTCTCACCTGTGTCTGGGTCTTGGGGGGCTCCCAAGCCAGGATGGTTTCAATCTTGGGCTGTAGGGGCGCCACCTGGCCGCTTCCCACCTGGTGTCCCAAGTACACCACAGAACCCTGCCCAATCTGGCACTTACTTGCCTTGATTGTGAGGCCTGCCCTTCGCAGTGCCATCAACACTTCCCAGAGGTGGCGCAGGTGGTCCTCCCATGAGGAACTAAACACTGCAATGTCATCCAGGTAGGCGGCACTGAAATCTTCCAGTCCATCCAACACCCTGTTGACCAACCTCTGAAAGGTGGCAGGGGCATTCTTCATCCCAAAGGGCATCACCCTGAACTGGTAGTGCCCATCTGGTGTGGAGAATGCGGACCTCTCCTTTGCCCCATCAGTTAAGGCAATCTGACAATACCCAGACGTCAAATCAAACGTGCTGAGGTACCGTGCAGCCCCTAGCCGATCTATGAGCTCATCAGCTCTGGGAATGGGGTGCGCGTCAGTCTTTGTGACTGAATTGAGACCTCGGTAGTCCACGCAGAACCGAAGTTCTGGGGTGGTACCAGGCGCTGCAGCTTTTGGTACCAAGACCACTGGGCTGGACCAAGGGCTGCTAGAGGACTCAATCACCCCTAAAGCAAACATTTTGGAAACCTCTTCCTTAATGGATGCCCTCACCCGGTCAGTCACTCGGTAAGCCTTGTGCTTAACAGGAGGACTGTCCCCAGTGTCCACTTCGTGGACACACCAATCAGTGACACTAGGCACCAGGGAGAACAGATCACTGAATTGTCCCAACAGTTGGCGACAATCACTCTGTTGCTCAGGGGTCAGTGTGGCGGAGAGGACTACACCCTCCACTGACCCGTCTTGCTCCTTTGCACACAGGAGGTCAGGAAGAGGCTCACTCTCCTCCTCCATCCCAGCATCTGTGGCCAGGAGCATGCCCACTTCGGACCTCTCAAAGTGGGGCTTCAGGCGGTTGACATGCAGGACCCGCAAGGGGTTCCGGGGAGACCGCAAGTCCACCAAGTAGGTAACAGGACTCTTGCGCTCCACCACCTCAAATGGTCCGGTCCACTTATCTTGGAGCGCAAAAGGCTCCACTGGGGCCATGACCCAAACCTTTTGACCAGGCTGAAACTCAATCAGAGTGGCATTCTGATCGTGCTAACGTTTCATCTCTTCCTGGCTGGCTTCCAGATTTGCCTCAGCAAGCTTTCTGAAACGCCGAGTCTGGTTCCTGAAGGCCAGCATGTAACTAAACACATCCTGTGGAGGTTTCCTGGGAGACTGTTCCCAGCCTTCCTTGACCAGACTCAGAGGCACTCTTACCGGGTGACCATAGAGGAGTTCAAAGGGGCTGAACCCTAGGGACTTCTGTGGCACCTCACGGTAAGCAAACAACAGGCATGGCAAGAGGACGTCCCACTTACGCCTCATGGTCTCTTCTAGGCCCATAATCATGGCTTTGAGGGTCCGGTTGAATCTCTCAACCAGCCCATTTCCTTGGGGGTGGTAAGGGGTGGTAAACTTATAGGTTACCCCACACTCCTCCCACAGAGACTTCATATATTTGGAAATGAAGTTAGTACCCCTATCGGACACCACCTCTCTGGGGAACCCCACACGGGAGAAAATCCCCATCAGTGCCCGTCCCACCACGGGGGCCGTCACTGTCCGGAGTGGGATGGCTTCAGGGTACCGGGTGGCATGGTCCACCAAGACCAGGATGAACCTGTTGCCCATGGCTGTCTTGGGGTCCAGAGGCCCCACAATGTGAATGCCCACTCGCTCGAATGGGGTACTGACAACTGGAAAGGGCTGGAGTGGGGCTTTGATCTTCCCCCCACTCTTCCCACTTGCCTGGCAAGTCTCACATGTCCTGCAGTGAGCATCTGAGCTCCTGCACATCTGGGTCCAAAAAAAGTGGGTGACCAGCCTCTCGAAGGTCTTGGTTGTAGGAGAGTAGGATCTGCTTCACATGGGTACCCCCACTTTTTGCTGATGCTTCACTGTTTTTCGACCTTAGTCTGGCTGGGGCCCTGCTAATCAGAACCCCAGCCTAGCTGCTTCCTCTCTAAAATGGTTTCCATGTGCCTTAGGCACATCTCTGATTGGAATCTGGAGTGCCCTTATAAGTCCCTAGTATATGGTATACTATGTACCCAGGGCATAGGTACCTCAGAGGCCTACCAGGGGCTGCAGCAGGTATTATGCCACCCCTGGAAGGCCATCCAAAATGACACCACAGGTCTGCTACCGCAGCCTGGGTAAGGTGGTGCATGCACCCCTTACAGTGATATAGGCTACCTATATCACTACCATTGCACACACATATAAACCTATAAGTCACTCCTATGGCAGGCCTTACCAATCCTGAAGGCAGAGTGCTTGGTTCTTATGTGAGAGGGTGCTCCTGCATGAGCAGAGCCCCTCTACAGCGTTAGGAGTCCCTCCTCTGATGCTGTTTGTGGTACAGCCTGACCATATACTCTTAAGCGCATTATATCCTCGCGGTACAATGCTAACTTTGGACTGGCTGCACCAAAACATGTTGTGTTTGGTGTCAAACATCTTGGAATACTACCCCCCGCCAGTCCTGGCGGCGGGGGTAGCATTCCACCCTTCTAGAGGGAGAGACATGTACACACCGGGCTACCCGGTAACTTCTTTCCAGAGCCCTGGCATCACAAAATGGATGCCGCTGCCACAGACACGAGTCTGGCCTCCTGCTGCTGACTGAAACTCCGGCACGGGAGGCCTGGACAATAGGTTTCCTGTTGCAGAGAGGTGTAACCACCTCCCCAGACAGGATAGTGTGTATTGGGGCTGGGCGGGAGCACCCTCTGGTGCTTTGAAGTCCTGCACTGGGGGCACATTTGGTGTCCCTGTGCATATGCCAGTTCAAACCGGTTGCAGGGGCTACCTGCCCCTGCTCTGGTGCGAAACTGGACAAAGGGAATGGGTGTAACCACCCCTCTTCCCTGACCCTCCCATTGGTGGGTCCCCAGAGTATGTCCAACCCCCTAACTTAGTATAAGTATGGGACCCCTGTCCTTAGGACTTTAGATTTACCTGGACGAAACTCTGATACAGAATCCTGGACCTTCGACGCTCTACTTTAAGATTAGAGGACTGAAGAATCTCCCTTGGGGTCAAGGAGTGACTCCCCTGCTTGGCAGGCACCTAAGAAGCAATTGTCCGGTCTGCATCGCTGAAGCTCCCGCCGGACGCCGAAGTCTTTGCATCACCAGAGGTGGATTTCCAGACATCCCCGAGGCTGCCCTGAGTCCCCAGCAAAGCTGAGACCCGTAGCTGTTGTGGGTAACGTGGAACCGTGACCCCTGGACACCTAGTTCTTTTGCAAGTGCATACTCTTCCTGGTCTCCCACGAACTTGTGCTTTGGGCTCCGAGTAGCCCCCACCTCCAGCACCGACTGCACCGAAGATCACTGGCCTCCACTCCACGAGTGTCCTGTAAGCCAGCTCCAAGTGCGTCCACTCGAGGCTCCTTCGCGGTTGCTAGTCCATTGGCTAGTGGGCCCTCCCGAAGGCAACTCTTCTTTTGCTTGGGCTTTCCTAGTTGATCCAGACGTGCCCTGACTTACCCTCGCTGGGTGAGTCCCTCAGACCTTGCTGGTCTGTACCACCGTCCTTCTTCTATTTCCATGTGACTTGCCGTTGCCAAGGCTTGTTGGGTCCAATCCGGTCGCCAACACTCCTGCAATCGACAGACGTCGTGGGACAGCTCGAATCCAGCTCCTGGTTGTCGTCGACACCTCCTGGACCTCGTGGCTGAAGAGTCAAGACGACCGTCAACCTACCTGAAGCACCCAACATCGGTGGGCATCTGCTCATCGCCTTCCTGGTCACTGGCTAGTGACCCAGACTTTGTCCCCTCTGCTTTCAGGTTCTTCAGATCTTCGATCCACCTTTGGATCAACCCGAACACTTTCAACTTGGTCGCCAGCAGCACTTTGCAGCAGATCGCCATTGAAAACGACGACGAAACCCGACCCCGAAAGACACCTATGCACCCGGCTTCCCTGGGTGAGGTAACTCGAGTACTCCGGTGCTCCCGTGGGTATAGACTCTAGTTCTAAAGGGGTTTGCTCCAAGTCCTCCTCTAAGTGTCCTTTTTCTTTAAAACTCCAACCGCGACATTCCCCATAGAAGTCAACGGCGGCTCGCTGCTGTGTTCTCACACTGCACGCGTCCCCCGTGGGTCCCCTGTGTCACTACCTTGGGTGGTTCCTTGAGGGCCAAGCACTTCTACAGGCTCTAGGCCTTGTGTCTAGCTCAGTCGTGGTTCTTATACCACTTTATTGGTATATGGTTTGGTACGCCCCTAGGGCTCAAACGTGTATTTGTGCTATTACTGTTGATAACTGACTTGTAACTTATGTACTTCAAACTCTAGCCTCATAAAGAGACTAGAGGGGTGTGTTTAAGACTAAATACATATATTTTGAATATATACCTGGTGTGGTCCTCTTTCATTTGGTCACTCAAGAAATTATAGACTGGTAAAACAAGCTGCTTTACATTCCTTCAAGACTTAGCCTGAAGGCTGCTCTCCATAGCTACCACTAGGATAGCTTTCAATAAAGGTTGTCTTTAACCTATCTCCAATAAGGGGTTGTTTGGACTGGTGCAAGGTGCCCACTATAATTAGTGGACAGCATATACCAGGCCAACTTCTCACATTGGTGTGCAGCGTGTGGGATTCCAGCTTGCTATTGTTTTACCAGATAATCTCAATTGAATTGATCAACTGAAAACCACTAAGGGTACCTTAGGTACATATAAATCAAGCTTAGGATCCAGTAAGTTCTACTGAACTTAGAGTTGTGTGTTAAGGGATAGCACACCCTTTCTACAACTCAAGAGAGTTTAGTAGGCCACACTAGAGTAGGTAGTGCATACACCACACCACACTAGTAATGTCTTTAGGGCCAGGAACCAGTGGGTCCCAGCCAGAAGCCAATGGGCTTCTTCCCTCCAAGTATGATAATCTCCCATTCTTGGAATTGAGAGCATTAAGCACTGCTAGGAAACTAAAGACAGGCAAAAGTGCCAACACCCAACGCCTCATAGAGGTACTCCTGCTGGATGATCTCAGAAGACTACCAGGGTCTGAAGGGGTAGGCAGACAGGGTGGGGCAGAAGATGAGGAAGGGGCCAGGGGTGAAATCACCCATGACCCCCTCTGAAACTGGCCAGGAAGGTGAAAATGACCTTGACCTGGAAAACCCAGCTCCTCCTGTGGATGAGGAGGAGGATCAGAATGACCTCCCCTTTGTCCCCCCAGGAAGAATTGTGAGTGTGCCCAGAAGGCCTAGATCTCCTTCTCAGGAGTCTAACCACTCTGACACCTCAATAGGGACCTCTGTTTCCTCTCATAGGAGGGAATCCTCTCATGAAAGGAAAGAGAGACTGCTCAAGTATGGAGAAGCTCAGTTGAGAATCAGAAGAGAGCAGTTGGCTATAGACAGGAGTCCCTAGAGCTTGAAAGGCAAAGAAAAAGATGGGACTAGAGTCCCATGGTGGCAGCAATTTCCCCAGAGATAGGGAAAGGTCTTATGACCATAGAAACCTGAGCAAGATTGTCCCTCCCTACCAGAGTGGGGATGACATCCACAAATGGATAACTGCACTGGAGAGGGCCTGTAAAGTACAGAGGGTCCCTGAGGAGCAGTAGGCAGCAATCTTGTGGCTCTCCTTTGCAGACAAAGGTAGAGACAAGCTCCTCAGGATGCTGACAATTACAAAGTCTTGAAGAGTGCTCTGATTGATGGGTTTGGCCTAACAACTGAACAATACAGGTTAAAGTTCAGAGATACCCAAAAAGCACAGACTCAAGACTGGGTGGACTATGTGGATTGTTCTGCTAAGGCTCTGGAAGGTTGGTTGATGGGCAGTAAGGTATGTGACTTCACAGGATTGTACAATCTTATCATGAGGGAGCAGATTCTTAATAACTGTCAAAATCAGCTGTTGCATCAGTACCTGGTGTACTCTGATCTGACCTCTCCCCAAGAATTGGGAAAGAAGGCAGACAAATGGGTCAGAACCAGGGTGAGGCAGAAGGTACAGAACCAAGGTGGTGACCCTAAGAAGCAAGATTCTAAGAACTCTGACAAGGGTGGGGAGAAGGGTAAAGACCAGAAGTCTTCACAAGGCCCCCAAAAATCTTCTTCAGGTGGGGATTCACAGTCTAACAAGGGAAAAGGCCAAAAGAAACCATGGTGCAAAGTCTGTAAGCAAAAGACACACTGGACCAGTGATTGCACCAAGTCCAAAGACTCTATTCCAGCCCCCACCAATGCCCCTAAGGCACCTGTTCCCCCTAGTGCAGTTACAGTTGGTGGTGGGAGTACACAAGCCAAGGGTTTAGTAGGGTTGACCCTGGGTAAGGAGATGAGCTCTGACCTAGTCAGAGAACTCACTCAGGCTGTCCTAGTCTGTGATGGAGGCATGGATGTGACCTCCTCTGTGAGTCCCAGTAATCTGGGCAAGTACAGGCAACAGCCCTTAATCAATGGAAAAGAGGCTTTGGCATTTAGGGACACAGGGGCAAGTGTCACCATGGTGACACAAGACCTTGTGGATCCTGGGCAGATTATACTTGGTGAAATGTACCAAGTGACCAATGCTAGCAATGTCAGTACAGACCATACTCTGGCAGTTGTTAACTTCTCCTGGGGAGGGGTAACTGGCCTTAAGAAGGTTGTGGTAAGTGCAGACCTACCAGTTGAATGCTTGCTTGGCAATGATCTAGAAACTTCAGCTTGGGCAGAAGTGGAGCTCAGGACCCATGCAGAAATGCTGGGCATCCCTGCAGATGTGTTTGCTGTGACCAGGTCACAGGCCAAGATGTCTAACACTGAACAGGCCTTGGATTCTGAAATAATGGACCAAGTGCCATCCAAGAGGAGGAGTAGTAGGGTAAAGGCAGTGCCTTCCCCCTTGGCTCAGAAGGAAGATCAGTCTCTTCAGGGAGATGATCTCAGTCCTGAGGAAGGAACTGTCCCAGAGGAGCTTGAGCCTGATCAGGTTGAGTTCTTAGGGGCAGGGGGCCCTTCCAGGGCAGATCTGAGCCAGGAGCAGCAGAGCTGCCCCTCTCTTGAACCCCTCAGACAGCAAGCTGCTGCTGAGGCTGCTGGGAATGCTAGTGGTCCCCATAAAGTATATTGGGATGATGGACTCTTGTACTCAGAGTGTAGAGACCCCAAGCCTGGTGCCACCAGGAGGTTGGTTATACCTCTGAAGTTCAGGGGCTTCCTATTGACCCTAGCCCATGATATTCCCCTAGCAGGTCACCTGGGCCAGAACAAGACTTGGTACAGACTTGTCCCTCACTTTCACTGGCCCCACATGTCTGAAGACACCAAGGAGTTTTGTCGCTCCTGTGTAACCTGCCAGGCCAGTGGCAAGGCAGGTGGCACTACAAAGGCCCCCCTGATACCACTACCTGTGGTGGGGGTTCCCTTTGAAAGGGTGGGGATTGACATTGTTGGTCCCATGGATCCCCAAACAGCATCTGGGGACAGGTTTATCCTGGTGGTAGTGGATCATGCCACCAGGTACCCAGAGACTATTCCCCTTAGGACCACTACAGCACCTGTAGTGGCAAGGGCCCTCCTGGGAATTTTCTCAAGAGTGGGCTTCCCTAAGGAGGTTGTATCAGACAGGGATGCAAACTTGATGTCTGGATACTTAAAAGCAATGTGGAAGGAGTGTGGAGTGACTTACAAGTTCACCACACCCTATCACCCACAATGCAATGGTTTAGTTGAGAGATTCAACAAAACCTTGAAGGGCATGATTAAAGGGCTCCCAGAAAAGCTCAGGCGAAGATGGGACATACTCTTGCCCTGCCTTTTATTTGCATACAGGGAGGTGCCTCAAAAGGGGTTGGCTACAGCCCTTTTGAACTTTTGTTTGGTCACCCTGTCAGGGGTCCATTGTGCTTGGTAAAGGAAGGATGGGAGTTACCTCTCAAGCCCCCAAAGCAAGACATAGTGGACTATGTACTTGGTCTCCGCTCCAGGATGGCTGAATACATGAAAAAGGCAACTAAAAACCTTGAGGCTAGCCAGGAACTGCAAAAGCCTGGCATGACCAAAAGGCTGTACTGACTGTTTACCAGCCAGGACAGAAGGTATGGGTGCTGGAGCCAGTGGCCCCAGCAGCTCTCCAAGACAAGTGGAGTGGACCCCATACCATTGTTGAACAGAAGGGTGAGGTTACCTACTTAGTAGACCTAGGAACACCCAGGAGTCCCCACAGGGTTCTCCATGTCAACAGATTAAAACCATATGTGGACAGGGCAGACATGGGCTTGCTCATGGCTACTGATGAGAGACAGGAGGAAGAGAGTGACCCACTCCCTGACCTGCTCTCACAGAACCCTGATGATGGGTCAGTGGATGGTGTAGCCTTGGCAGGCAGCCTCACTGCTCAGCAGCACACTGATTGTAGACAAGTGTTCAATCAGTACAGACATATGTTCTCTCTGACTCCAAGTCAGACCACCTGGTGCACTCATGAAGTGGACACTGGGGACAGTCTGCCTATTAAAAATAAGATTTATAGGCAACCTGACCATGTCAGGGACTGTATCAGGACAGAAGTCCAGAAGATGTTGGATTTGGGAGTTATTGAACCCTCAGATAGCCCTTGGGCTAGTCCAGTGGTCCTTGTGCCAAAACCTCACACCAGTGGTGGGAAAAGAGAGATGAGGTTTTGTGTGGACTACAGGGGTCTCAATGCAGTCACTAGGACTGATGCCCATCCAATACCCAGGGCAGATGAGCTAATAGACACTTTGGCCTCAGCCAAGTATCTAAGCACATTTGACCTAACAGCTGGCTACTGGCAGATCAGGCTAGCTGATGATGCAAAGCCAAAGACAGCATTCTCAACCCCTAGTGGGCATTATCAATTTGTGGTAATGACCTTTGGTCTGAAGAATGCACCTGCCACTTTTCAGAGGTTGGTGAATACAGTCCTTTCAGGTCTGGAAGCCTATAGTGCAGCATATCTAGATGATATTGCTGTCTTTAGCTCCACCTGGGAGGATCACCTGGTCCACCTCAGAAATGTTTTGCAGGCCCTGCAGAAAGCAGGCCTAACTATCAAGGCCACAAAGTGCCAGATAGGGCAGAGTCAGGTTGTGTACCTGGGCCACCTTGTGGGTGGAGGTCAGGTTCAACCATTGCAGAGCAAGATCCAGACCATCATGGACTGGACTGCTCCAACTACCCAGACTCAGGTGAGAGCCTTTTTAGGCCTGACTGGGTACTATAGGAGATTTGTCAAGGGGTATGGATCAATAGTGACACCCCTGAATGACGTAACTTCCAAGAAAATGCCCAAAAAGGTTCAGTGGACAGTTAGCTGTCAAAAGGCATTTGATGACCTGAAGCAGGCCATGTGCACTGCTCCCATTCTACAGAGTCCTGATTACTCCAAGAAGTTCATTGTCCAAACAGATGCATCTGAATTGGGGGCAGGGGCTGTACTGTCACAATTGAATGATGAAGGTCAGGATCAGCCAGTAGCTTTTATTAGCAGAAGGCTGACCCCTAGAGAGAAACGTTGGTCAGCCATTGAGAGGGAGGCCTTTGCTGTGGTTTGGGCTCTGAAGAAGTTGAGGCCATACTTGTTTGGTACTCACTTCCTTGTTCAAACAGACCACAAGCCCCTCCTATGGCTAAAACAAATGAAGGGTGAAAACCCCAAACTGCTTAGGTGGTCCATTTCCCTACAGGGGATGGACTTTACAGTGGAACATAGACCTGGGAGTAACCATGCCAATGCAGATGGACTCTCTAGGTACTTCCACTTAGAACATGAAGACTCAACTGGTCAAGGTTAGTTTAATGTCCCTATGTTTGGGGGGTTGTGTAGGAGAGTAGGATCTGCTTCACATGGGTACCCCCACTTTTTGCTGATGCTTCACTGTTTTTCGACCTTAGTCTGGCTGGGGCCCTGCTAATCAGAACCCCAGCCTAGCTGCTTCCTCTCTAAAATGGTTTCCATGTGCCTTAGGCACATCTCTGATTGGAATCTGGAGTGCCCTTATAAGTCCCTAGTATATGGTATACTATGTACCCAGGGCATAGGTACCTCAGAGGCCTACCAGGGGCTGCAGCAGGTATTATGCCACCCCTGGAAGGCAATCCAAAATGACACCACAGGTCTGCTACCGCATGCACCCCTTACAGTGATATAGGCTACCTATATCACTACCATTGCACACACATATAAACCTATAAGTCACTCCTATGGCAGACCTTACCAATCCTGAAGGCAGAGTGCTTGGTTCTTATGTGAGAGGGTGCCCCTGCATGAGCAGAGCCCCTCTACAGCATTCAGAGTCCCTCCTCTGATGCTGTTTGTGGTACAGCCTGACCATATACTCTTAAGCGCATTATATCCTCGCGGTACAATGCTAACTTTGGACTGGCTGCACCAAAACATGTCGTGTTTGGTGTCAAACATCTTGGAATACTACCCCCCGCCAGTCCTGGCGGCGGGGGTAGCATTCCACCCTTCTAGAGGGAGAGACATGTACACACCGGCCTACCCGGTAACTTCTTTCCAGAGCCCTGGCATCACAAAATGGATGCCGCTGCCACAGACACGAGTCTGGCCTCCTGCTGCTGACTGAAACTCCGGCAGGGGAGGCCTGGACAATAGGTTTCCTGTTGCAGGGAGGTGTAACCACCTCCCCAGACAGGATAGTGTGTATTGGGGCTGGGCGGGAGCAACCTCTGGTGCTTTGAAGTCCTGCACTGGGGGCACATTTGGTGTCCCTGTGCATATGCCAGTTCAAACCGGTTGCAGGGGCTACCTGCCCCTGCTCTGGCGTGAAACTGGACAAAGGGAATGGGTGTAACCACCCCTCTTCCCTGACCCTCCCATAGGTGGGTCCCCAGAGTATGTCCAACCCCCTAACTTAGTATAAGTATGGGACCCCTGTCCTTAGGACTTTAGATTTACCTGTACGAAACTCTGATACAGAATCCTGGACCTTCGACGCTCTACTTTAAGATTAGAGGACTGAAGAATCTCCCTTGGGGTCAAGGAGTGACTCCCCTGCTTGGCAGGCACCTAAGAAGCAATTGTCCGGTCTGCATCGCTGAAGCTCCCGCTGGACGCCGAAGTCTTTGCATCACCAGAGGTGGATTTCCAGACTTCCCCAAGGCTGCCCTGAGTCCCCAGCAAAGCTGAGGCCCGTAGCTGTCGTGGGTAATGTGGAACCATGACCCCTGGACACTGAGTTCTTTTGCAAGTGCATCCTCTTCCTGGTCTCCCACAAACTTGTGCTTTGGGCTCCGAGTAGCCCCCACCTCCAGCACCGACTGCACCGAAGATCACTGGCCTCCACTCCACGAGTGTCCTGTAAGCCAGCTCCAAGTGTGTACACTAGAGGCTCCTTCGCGGTTGCTAGTCTGTTGGCTAGTGGGCCCTCCCGAAGGCAACTCTTCTTTTGCTTGGGCTTTTCTGGTTGCTCCAGACGTGCCCTGACTTACCTTTGCTGGGTGAGTCCCTCAGACCTTGCTGGTCTGTACCATCGTTCTTCTTCTATTTCCACGTGACTTGCTGTTGCCAAGGCTTGTTGGGTCCAATCCGGTCGCCGATACCCCTGCAATCGACAGACGTCATGGGTCAGCTCGAATCCAGCTCCTGGTCATCATCGACGCCTCCTGGACCTTGTGGCTGAAGAGTCAAGACGACTGTCAACCTACCTGAAGCACCCAACATCGGTGGGCATCTGCTCATCGCCTTCCTGGTCACTGGCTAGTGACCCAGACTCTGTCCCCTCTGCTTTCAGGTTCTTCAGATCTTCGATCCACCTTTGGATCCACCCGAAAACTTTCGACTTGGTCGCCAGCAGCACTTTGCAGCAGATCGCCATTGAAAACGACGCGAAACCCGACCCCGAAAGACACCTATGCACCCGGCTTCCCTGGGTGAGGTAACTCGAGTACTCCGGTGCTCCCGTGGGTATAGACTCTAGAACGACCTAGCTCTAAAGAGGTTTGCTCCAAGTCCTCCTCTAAGTATCCTTTTTCTTTAAAACTCCAACCGCGACATTCCCCATAGAAGTCAACGGCGGCTCGCGGCTGTGTTCTCACACTGCACGCGTCCCCCGTGGGTCCCCTGTGTCACTACCTTGGGTGGTTCCTTGAGGGCCAAGCACTTCTACAGGCTCTAGGCCTTGTGTCTAGCTCAGTCGTGGTTCTTATACCACTTTATTGGTATATGGTTTGAGTACGCCCCTAGGGCTCAAACGTGTATTTGTGCTATTACTGTTGATAACTGACTTGTAACTTATGTACTTCAAACTCTAGCCTCATAAAGAGACTAGAGGGGTGTGTTTAAGACTAAATACATATATTTTGAATATATACCTGGTGTGGTCCTCTTTCATTTGGTCACTCAAGAGATTATAGACTGGTAAAACAAGCTGCTTTACATTCCTTCAAGACTTAGCCTGAAGGCTGCTCTCCATAGCTACCACTAGGATAGCTTTCAATAAAGGTTGTCTTTAACCTATCTCCAATAAGGGGTTGTTTGGACTGGTGCAAGGTGCCCACTATAATTAGTGGACAGCATATACCAGGCCAACTTCTCACATTGGTCTGCCCCAGATGTCCTGCCAATGGCACATCATGAGCCAACCCCAGCAGGAAGACTCTGAAGCACTGGGGTACCACCAGCACACGGGCTGACCCAGGCTCAGCAACCTTAGGCTCGCTGTAAAGGAGGTCATTCTCCCAATAGATCAGATGTGACCCTGACTGATCATCTGCTGCCTGGGCTGCAGCCTGTCGCCGCAGCCCCTCGAGAGAAGGGCACGTTTTCTGCTGTTCACAAAATTCCTCCCTGGTGGGCCCTCCTTCCTGCTGCCAATGGGTCAGCTCAGGCAGGTCCCCCAGTTCGGCTACCTGTTCCTCTGTAGGCTCCAGGGCATCCCCCTCAAGGTCTGCTCCTTCCTGGACCGTGGGAACTATGGGAGCCGGTTTCCCGCGTCCCCTACCCCTTCTCTGTTAGGCAGGGGCCTGGGCCATACTTTCAGGCTCCAGGTCCTTCTGAACGTCCTTACTGGCTGCCATGGACCGAGTGGTCGCACACGGCCACTCAGGCAGACCCAACATTTCCAAGTGAGATTTCCTCTCCACCGTAGCCCACGGGGAGTTTTCTAAATCATTGCCCAACAGACAGTCTACCGACATGGCTGGCCTCACAGCTACTTGAAGAGTTCCTGAGACCCCCCCCCACTCAAAGGGAACCTGAGCCACCTCACACTGGCTCTCAGAGTTGTCTGCTGATACTACTGGGCAGAATGCATGGGGGACAACCTGCTCTTTGGACACCAACCGGGAGCTGACAGCGGTCACACTAGCTCCGGTGTCCCTCAGAGCCTCCACCCTATGGCTATTGATGGTCACCCACTGCCTGTACTTATTAGTGTTATCAGGCAGCATGGGGTTAGGGACCTTCTCAAAGTCTCCTAGCGAGACAAGGGTCAATTCTACGGGATCCCACCCACCTGGGGCACCCATCTCCTCCCCTCCCAGGGCTACACTAGCAAGCTGGCGGGGTGGTGCATGGGGTGGTGCATTGAGGTCCCTCTGGGGACACTGGGGATCATAATACCGGTGGCCCACTTGACCACATTTAAAACAAGTAAGGGGCCCCCTATGAACAGGCCTACCTGTCGGGGGCACTGGCTTCTTCTCAGGGGGAGACTGGGACACCACTCCTTAGTTCCCTGGGGAATTACTTTGGGGCCCTCTCTGGAACTCCCTCGGTTTACCCCTGTTCCCCCCCACTTCTCTGCTGGGGACCCTACCCACCTTTGGCGAAGTCTCCCACAGGACCCTTGCGAACCCGGGTGCTCACCCAGCGGTCCGCCTCCTCAGCAAGCTTCCTAGGGTTAGTTAGCTTGCTATCAACAAGGTGCTGGCGTAGCTCTGGAAAACAGTTACTAGATAAATGCTCCCATGCGAACAAATCATACAGTTGCTCAAAAGTTTCCACTTTGCTACCCTTCACCCAGCGATCCATTGCTCTGCAAAAAAAAGACACATATTCGACCCAAGTGGTACCCTCTAACTTCTTACAGGTTCTAAATCTCTGCCTGTACATTTCCGGGGTCAAACCATATCGCGTCATCAAGGCCTCTTTCATATGGGCATACCCCATCCTGCTCTCTTCAGGCAGATCCAACAGGGTATCCCTTCCATCACTCACAAAACGTCCCCACAACCCCGCTCCCCAATCCTTCTCAGGGACCCGGTGGGACACCATGGCTATCTCATATGCGGCAAACCATTGCCCAATATCCTCACTCTTATGGAAATCCTTGATGACATCCTTGGGTATATACACTCTACTCTCTGTAGGTACTAACGGTATGCTGCAACCAGAGGGGGAGATCTCTAAACTCTTAGCCTTGATCTCCAGCTCCCTCAATATTCTTTCATGCTCCAGTTTCATTTTCTCAAGTTCAAACGTCAACCTGTTATTCTCAATATCCAACTTTTTACTCTCTAGGTCCTTCTGACCTTCTAATTTGGCCATCTCCAAACTATGCCTCCTATCTCTCTCCCTGTCCTCCATCTCTTCTGGAGACAGACCCTTTGAGATCACACTAGTACCAGGACTGGAAAGTGCTTTACCTCCCCCTAAATCCACTTCGTCATCCTGCTGCCCTCCGGCATTCTCTCCCCCGTCCCCAGGCTCTCCCCCATTCCCGGGTGTTAGAAATGGGATCTCTGGTTGGCTAAGGCTTGCGCCAAAGCCAGGCAGAGACCACCACTCTAGTCAGGGCAAGGGAGTTACACGCCAAAGATAACCCCTGCTCACCCCCTTGGTAGCTTGGCACGAGCAGTCAGGCTTACCCGGAGGCAATGTGTAAAGCGTTTGCGCACGCGCACAGCAACAACATCCCAGGCACACCACAAAAGGAACTCCACACAAGGTTATATCAAAAATAGCCTTTGTATTCTCATAACACATTAGAATAGTAATCACATAATATACATGGTGCCAACTGGCACTGGGCAATATCTACAAGGGATTATTTACACCTGACAAGGCCACGTGGGCCACTGTCAGAACCATCACTTAGTGAACATATCATAAATGTAGGACATAACATAAACGTACAACCAGTAATCACTGGTAACCACTGTACTCAGCATCATCCTGTCACATAAACCACATTATGCACAGAATCACATTAGGCGCAAAATACCTTATACGCCAACCTCATAAGCCTAAACACATTATGCACACATCTCCTAGGTCTAAACGCATTAGACCCTAACCTCCTAAGCATAACTCACATTAGGGGTATAAAACACAGTAGAGAATAACTCACAACCTAAACGCATTAGGAAATAATAACCTCACAAGCATAAACACATTATGCAAAACCACATAATCCTAAAACTACATTTAGAGGCATAACACAGGGTGCGTAAATCAAAGTAAATGCATCACATTTCCTAGCACCACATTTTAGGACAGAAATCGCCTTAGGGCCTGGCGCCCTATAAAACTATAAGTACCCCCCCTGGCCAACTGGCCATCCCTAAAGGGGATCAAATGCCCTGTGTCCAGAATGTCAGGGCGCTGCCAATGCAGCAGGAGTCAAGGGTGCTCACTTTGCGCAGGCCTAAACGTTGCAGCTGGCACTAAGTGCTGCGCAGCTGTGCAAATATGGGGCAAAGGGAGTTCACCTCACTCCTAACTCAATCAGAACTGCCCCCAAGGAATAAATGGCCTAAACGTTGCAGCTGCCCACTACTTGCTGGGCAGCTGGGGGTCAAGCGAATGCCTGGCACCTCGGTGCCGCTTCTGTCCCTCTCAGGGACTCCTGAATCAGTTATGCCAAACGGTGCAGTTGCCCACTGGCAAGCGGGCCAACTGTGAATACCTCTGCGAAGGGCCCCAGCACTACGGTGCACTCAGGACCCCCCCCTGGGGCTTTTAAACAAACTTGCCCCCTTGCTGGAGCCACAGGCTCTGAACAATCTATGCCCAAGTTGGAGCGGCCCGCTGCCAGACGGGGCCGCTCGGGAATGCTAAACACGGTGCCTTCACTGGCACCACAGAACACGGGCCCTGGCACTACGTGTGCCCTCTGAGCCCCACCTGGCCGGTATCACTCAGAGCCCCCACTCACCGGTCTATGCTCTGGACTCCTCTCAGGGCTCTGGTCCTCTTCTGGCGGCCTGCGGCGATCGTCAGGAGAGCACCCACTCCTCGGGGACTCCTCGCGGCCTCAGCACCAGCAACACTTCGCTCTTCACCCGGTCCCTCTCATGGGACCGGGACTTCAGCATGGAGCCTGCGGGGCTCCGGTCGGATCTCCGGCGGTGGGGCGGGACTTCCTCTTCCGTCTCGAGGCCCTGCCCCTAGTCAGGCGGCACGGTGCCTCACTTCCGGGCCGCAGCGGTGATCTCCCTTTGAAGCGGGGTTGGGCACCCGCCAAGAAAACAAATACAACGGGGACAATGAGGGGTAGGCTCCCTCCGGATTCAAAATATAGAGCGGGGTGGGCACCCGCAGGTAAAAATAAAGATATAAGCGGGGTGAGCACCCGCAAAAGCTCCACAAGATGGCGGGGTGGGCACCCGTCCTTTAAATCAAGAAATAAGCGGGGTGGGCACCCGCAAAGCTTGGCCTTGATAGGGAGGGGGATCCCCACGTCGGGATCCCCTCCCAACAAGCTGCAGCTCAGCGCTGCTGTGGAAAGCAGAAGCGCTCCTTCCTCCTGGGGGAAATGCAAATAAAGCGCTCTTCAGGTTTAGGAGCCACAGCTCCACAGCAAAAGTCCAGGAGAGTTTCCAGGGGCCAGCACACAGGGCCCTCCAGCAGGGAGGCAGCCCCCATGGCGGTCCCTCCTGGGCCCCAGCAGCAGCAAGCCCCCCTCCATCAGGAACAGAACAGAACTGAGCATTTTTCTGGGGTCACAGCCCCTTCTTTTATACACAAAATCCCTTTGTGCAAAGGTGCAGGGTTTGGGGGAACCAGATACAACTGGTTATGGGGGGATTTGGAGCACTTTGTTTTGGGCAAGCTCATCTTCCCTTTCAGAGTGTAGGCTAGGGACATCAGACGCACCAGATGAGGTGGAGCCAGCATTGTAGAGGGAAGGCACAGCCCTATTCAGGTCCCAGGTGCAACTCCTCCCACCCATCTACATGGAGATCTCTCCATTCAGCCCTGCGCTGACTCACCCTGCCCCTCCTGGAGCCACACACACCTCCCAGCCCCTGTCACTCACAAGCCAGACATGCAATTCACATCAGGCAGGCAGACACAGAGCACACAGAAATGCCAACTTCTAGAAGTGACATTTCTCTACCAGTCACCATAATTCTGCGCACACCATTGCGCAGCATTTATTCTCACGAATTCAGACATACTAAACTTGACCACACTGCTCCTCTCATAACAGGAATTACCACTGACACACTCATCCTCAATGCATTCCTATGGGAGGGCAGGCCAGTCTCACCACACACGCACACAGCGCGCATGCACTTTACACTGGACCACAGTGCTAAAGTGCCCAGAGACTTAAAACTACTAACACCAAGTTACATATAAGGCAAAAAGTTTAGGGGTGAACCTGCCAAAAAGGGCCAAGTCCAACACAACCCCCTTCCAGCCAAAACTCAGGGCAGACCAATCACCACAGTGATGGGCTTCCCTGCTTGGGGCGATAGAACACAGACGCGGGCCCGCACTGCAGGGACACCCTCTGGTTCTACGCCACTCTGAACCCATGTGGTTCCCTCTGAAAAAGAACTCTCAGGCCCAACTAGGCTACCCCACTGGTACTCCCCAGTTGTCCACGGCCAGGACCAGGCCCTAGGCCACCCAGATGTCACTGGTCCTTGCCAATCCACAGAGTGGGGGGCAGTAACCCCTGGCATACAATAGCCATTCTCCCTCTCAGTGTAGTTCCAAACTACCAATGATCCTCCAACCTAGGGTCCGCACTCTCAGGCTGACCAGAGGTCATGGGTGAAGCGTCTCCTCACCCTACCTCTACTTTTGGGGTTCCGTACCCTCCCAGGGGAAGCACCCACCAGAACACAACTCTCCCACCAGTTCAGGACCTCTCTCCATCAACTGGTCTACCACCTGGGATCCACATTCACCGGATGCACCGGGGTCAGAGGCAGGTACTCCCTCCCTCTGCACCCCCTTCCAGAGTCCGATACCCTCCCACTGGAGTGGTACCCCCTAGAAAGCAAACCGGCCAGGACACTGATTACAGTCGCCCTACTGTCCAGGACAGGCAAACACCTGAACCTGGCTCCCCAACCCAGGGACGGTACCCTTTGGTCAGATGCCCGGCGAACCAGGACTTCATGGGGGAGCATGCATGCCCCCCCGAGGGTAACACATTCCTTATGTGTTGTGTGACAGTCTGCCTGGCACAGATCTCACAACCTCCTGTCCCTCTGACAGTGCGTGCAGATCCCCCAGGACAGAAGTGGCGCCACCATGGCCAATTATTGGCGACTCAGCCCTTCTGGCTGGCCCCTGACCCACTGGTTCTTCCACTGGGGACTCTTTCCCCCTCTCACCCCTCACTCAGGACTTCTGCACCCTCCACTTAGGAGCGGTGCTGCCTAGCACCAGGACTGCTGGAGCTCTGGTTACAGACGCTCCACGTCCTCTAGAGACTAGAAGATCCTCCTCAAATGGCCTACAAGTACAGCCTAGGCCCCCGACATGGCGCTCCCTTAGGGAACCCTCCAGGCCCTGAGACTGGGTTTCGGGCTCCCGTGGGACACACCGTCTCACACTCACTCCGTCTCCTCTGAGACCGGACGTGAGCCCCTACACCCCTCCCATTCTACTGGGACCTAGCTGGGCTACACTGAACCTCTTCCACCACACAGGACTGGAAGATACCCGAGCCACTCTTATTGGAACCACTTCCAGCTCACCTACCACGGGGAGATCCCCCATGCAAGCTCCTTATTTCAGAGAACTCACACCCAATCGTCCAGTGCAACACACCACTCATCCACAGGCGCCCCCCCGGACTGGTGAGACAGTATCTTACTGCCCCTGAATCTCAACCTGCCCCCTCTTAACTGGGAACCAGGTACCACCGTCTGGGAACGGGACTTTCTGCACTGGACTTCATATTGCTGCCACCACTGGATCCCACCCTTACTGGGGAATCCAGAAAACTCACACTGCACTTAGGGGATAATCTACCCTCCCGAGCTAGTGACTTCATGCCAATTAAGTCCCCACTGTAGGCCAACCCTAGAACCAGCAGACAGCACAGGGGCAGTCCCTCCCTCAGCTGCAGGCCAACCCAAGAACCAGCACAATGGCTCAAGGGCAGTCCCTCCTCCAGCTTTAGGCCAACCCAATAGCAGTCTGCACAAGGGCAGTCACTCCTCCAGATTCTCTGGTTTCTGTCCTTGGCAGGACACTCAACTCATAGTGCAACAAGAACACACATTTTCAAAGAAATTATACTTAAAACAAACTCAGAAACAATAATCCCTTTCCATGTGACTATCTAAAATGCAGAGTTTTGTAATGCAGCCAGTTGTCGCTGTGGTACTGCGCAAACGCAAGTCCTAATCCCCACCGCTGACAACCAATGTTAGAAATGGGATCTCTGGTTGGCTAAGGCTTGCGCCAAAGCCAG
The DNA here is from genome assembly GCA_963921515.1 of Calotriton arnoldi. NCBI lineage: Eukaryota > Metazoa > Chordata > Amphibia > Caudata > Salamandridae > Calotriton > Calotriton arnoldi. The sequence goes on along the minus strand of CAWUFW010006692.1, from coordinate 1,036,310 downwards.
GCAGAGACCACCACTCAGGGCAAGGGAGTTACACGCCAAAGATAACCCCTGCTCACCCCCTTGGTAGCTTGGCACGAGCAGTCAGGCTTATCCCGGAGGCAATGTGTAAAGCGTTTGCGCACGCGCACAGCAACAACATCCCAGGCACACCACAAAAGGAACTCCACACAAGGTTATATCAAAAATAGCCTTTGTATTCTCATAACACATTAGAATAGTAATCACATAATATACATGGTGCCAACTGGCACTGGGCAATATCTACAAGGGATTATTTACACCTGACAGGGCCACGTGGGCCACTGTCAGAACCATCACTTAGTGAACATATCATAAATGTAGGACATATCATAAACGTACAACCAGTAATCACTGGTAACCACTGTACTCAGCATCATCCTGTCACATAAACCACATTATGCACAGAATCACATTAGGCGCAAAATACCTTATACCCCAACCTCATAAGCCTAAACACATTATGCACACATCTCCTAGGTCTAAACGCATTAGACCCTAACTTCCTAAGCATAACTCACATTAGGGGTATAAAACACAGTAGAGAATAACTCACAACCTAAACGCATTAGGAAATAATAACCTCACAAGCATAAATACATTATGCAAAACCTCATAATCCCAAAACTACATTTAGAGGCATAACACAGGGTGCGTAAATCAAAGTAAATGCATCACATTTCCTAGCACATTTTAGGACAGAAATCGCCTTAGGGCCTGGCGCCCTATAAAACTATAAGTCCCCCCCCTGGCCAACTGGCCATCCCTAAAGGGGCTCAAATGCCCTGTGTCCAGAATGTCAGGGCGCTGCCAATGCAGCAGGAGTCAAGGGTGCACACTTTGCGCAGGCCTAAACGTTGCAGCTGGCACTAAGTGCTGCGCAGCTGTGCAAATATGGGGCAAAGGGAGTGCATCTCACTCCTAACTCAATCAGAACTGCCCCCAAGGAATAAATGGCCTAAACGTTGCAGCTGCCCACTACTTGCTGGGCAGCTGGGGGTCAAGCGAAGGCCTGGCACCTCGGTGCCGCTTCTGTCCCTCTCAGGGACTCCTGAATCAATTATGCCAAATGGTGCAGTTGCCCACTGGCAAGCGGTGCAATTGTGAATACCTCTGCGAAGGGCCCCAGCACTACGGTGCACTCAGGACCCCCCTGGGGCTTTTAAACAAACTTGCCCTCTTGCTGGAGCCACATGCTCTGAACAATCTATGCCCAAGTTGGAGCGGCCCGCTGCCAGACGGGGCCGCTCGGGAAAGCTAAACACAGTGCCTTCACTGGCACCACAGAACACGGGCCCTGGCACTACGTGTGCCCTCTGAGCCCCACCTGGCTGGTATCACCCAGAGCCCCCACTCACCGGTCTATGCTCCGGACTCCTCTCGGGGCTCTGGTCCTCTTCTGGCGGCCTGCGGCGATCGTCAGGAGAGCCCCCACTCCTCGGGCCGCAGCGGTGATCTCCCTTTGAAGCGGGTGGGCACCCGCCAAGAAAACAAATACAACGGGGACAATGAGGGGTAGGCTCCCTCCGGATTCAAAATATAGAGCGGGGTGGGCACCCGCAGGTAAAAATAAAGATATAAGCGGGGTGAGCACCCGCAAAAGCTCCACAAGACGGCGGGGTGGGCACCCGCCCTTTAAATCAAGAAATAAGCGGGGTGGGCACCCGCAAAGCTTGGCCTCGATAGGGAGGGGGATCCCCACGTCGGGATCCCCTCCCAACAAGCTGCAGCTCAGCGCTGCTGTGGAAAGCAGAAGCGCTCCTTCCTCCTGGGGGAAATGCAAATAAAGCGCTCTTCAGGTTTAGGAGCCACAGCTCCACAGCAAAAGTCCAGGAGAGTTTCCAGGGGCAGAGCTGGGCCCAGGGGCCAGCACACAGGGCCCTCCAGCAGGGAGGCAGCCCCCATGGCAGTCCCTCCTGGGCCCCAGAAGCAGCAAGCCCCCCTCCGTCAGGATCAGGAACAGAACAGAACTGAGCATTTTTCTGGGGTCACAGCCCCTTCTTTTATACACAAAATCCCTTTGTGCAAAGGTGCAGGGTTTGGGGGAACCAGATACAACTGGTTATGGGGGGATTTGGAGCACTTTGTTTTGGGCAAGCTCCACTTCGCTTTCAGAGTGTAGGCTAGGGACATCAGACGCACCACAGGAGGTGGAGCCAGCATTGTAGAGGGAAGGCACAGCCCTATTCAGGTCCCAGGTGCAACTCCTCCCACCCATCTACATGGAGATCTCTCCATTCAGCCCTGCGCTGACTCACCCTGCCCCTCCTGGAGCCACACACACCTCCCAGCCCCTGTCACTCACAAGCCAGACATGCAATTCACATCAGGCAGGCAGACACAGAGCACACAGAAATGCCAACTTCTAGAAGTGGCATTTCTCTACCAGTCACTGTTGGAAATGGCCCTTTTTGCAGGGTCACCCCTAAACATTTTGCCTGCCTCCTGTATTTTTGCTGACCTGTTTCTGTTGGTTTTATGACTCTGGGCACTTTACCACTGCTGTTCAGTGCTAAAGTGCATATGCTCTCCCTTTGTAAATATGTCTATGTGAATTGGTATATCCCTGATTGGCTTATTTGGTTTACCTGTTAGTCCCTAGTAGTGTGGCCTGTGTGTGCCCAGGGCTGGTAAACCAAATGCTGCTGGTGGGCATGCAGCGCTGGTTTGCGCCACCCACAGAAGCAGCTTGTAAAGTGTGTCTCAGACCTGCCACTGCAGTGTCTGTGTGCAGTCCAGAACTGCCATCTTGGCTGTGAAGTGCACCCACTTCCCAGCCCCTGAACCTTCCCTTGGCATCCTGTAAGTCGCCCCTATGGTAGGGTGCATTGTATGTGTAAGGTAGGACATGCCTTGGTGTGTGTAGCATGTCCTGGTAGTGAATTACACCCCATTTCGTTTTTCACTACTGTAAGGCTACCTGTTCCTCATAGGCTAGAATGGGCAGTTTGACTATTACATTCTATAGTCCTAACTGGCCCCAGGAACATGGTAGAAAAACGAATTTAGTATGCCTGAGCTCAGAATATTAAAATACATCTTTTAGTGAAGTTTATTTTTATATTCTGTGTTTGAAAATACCACTTTTAGAAAGTAGGTATTTTCTTGCCTAAGCCTTCCAGTGTGCTCTGCTGTTATGTGTATTGGCTGTCTGGTTTTAGAGGGGCAGGGCAGGCTGAGTCAGACCTGGGTTGAATAGAGAGATCTGCATTTAGAGTGTGGGGAGGGGTGGCTCCTTGATCTGAATAGGGCTGTGCCTGGCAAGGTGAATGCTGGCTCCACCTCCTACTGTGTGTCTGCTAGCAGACCCCCTCTTTCTGAAAGGAAGGATGCAGCCTGGTAAACAAAGTGCTCCAGGCCTGAGCAGAACTGGTTCTGGCTAGGTTCAGTGACTTGTAGCTTCTGAGAACAAAGACTTTTGGGGTATAAATATCTGTGCTCAAACCCCTCCAATTTGTATTGCTTTTGGATCTGGAGAGGAAACTCTGTCCGTGCCACTGGAGGAATCTGCAGGAAGTGACTGTCCTTGTGCTTGTGTGTTGTTTCTTGCACTGGCCTGCAGCAGGGACCACTGGACCTTGAAGAAGAGGAAAAGGAACTTTTGAGAGAACTTTTATTTTTGTTACAGCAATTACCCAAGGGCTAGGAAAAGAGCTAGCCTCCTGCTGGAGTCTCAGGCACATCAGACTCCACCACCAACCTCCTGCTTCCTCCCTGCGAGGATTGCTATCTGCTGATGAGGCTCCTGTGAGTTCCAGGGCCTCTAGTTTGCTTCAGAGAAAAGAGTGCTGAAAATCGACGCTAACGCACCTTTGCGAGCCGCTGCAGCCGAGAGCGCTGGAAAAATCATCGCGCTGCTGCAGCTGAGTGCTCGCAACACGAAACCATCGCTAACGCCTCTTTGCGAGCCGCGCTGGAAAAATCATCGCGCTGCTGTCGCCCAGCGCTCGCAACCCCTAAAGAAATCATCGCTTCAAGACATCGCATTGCGGACGCCGTGCGTCCGCCATTTTCATCGCATCGCACAGGATTTCGTCGCTCCCTCGCAGAGCGCCATTTCTTCGCATCGCAACACAATCGCACAACGCAACAGGCTCGTCGCATCGACTTCTCCCTCGCGGCAAGAAAGTCATTGCATCGGCGGCCTAGCGTGCAGAAGTTGGTCGCATCGTCTCCGCACGCATCAGCAGATCGGCGCATCATCCTCCCTTGCGGCAAGGATTTAACGCACCGCCGGCCTCGCGTGAGGAAAATCATTGCTACCACTTCTTTGCGACATTTTGTTGGTTTTGCTACTGAATTCAGGTACTTTGTGAGAGAAAGGGTCGCAGAGATCACTGCTTTGGATTTGAACCTTATTTTTTGCAACCTCTGAACGAGAAAGGGGCGCAGAGACCCCTGCCTTGAATTTGAACCTTATTTTTGCAACCTCTGAACGAGAAAGGGGCATAGAGACCCCTGCCTTGAATTTGAACCTTATTCTTGCAACCTTTGAACTATCTTTGACAGTCCTTCAACAGCAATCCTATTTTTGACAGTATTGTGGCTTTTACAGTTATTGGTCTTGTAATAAATCTGCCTTTATATAAAGATACTTATTTTTTATAACTACTTGTGTGGTGTCCCTTTGTAGTGTTCCTCACTGTGTTACTGTGTATGGTCATAAATGCTTCACACCCTGCCTCTGAGATAAGCCTACCTGCTCGTGCTACGTTACCACAGGGTTGAGCAGGGGTATCAAGGAGGGTAGCCCTCTTACTCTGACTTAGGAAGAAGGGTCCCTACTTGGACAGTGGCCAGCCATTGCCAACTAGAGACCCCCATTTCTAACATTGGTGGTCAGCGGTGAGGATCTGGACTTGCATTTATGATCGCATACAGTAATTATAGTGTACACTACTAGTGAGTGCAGACCATAACGTACCGCATACATTTTTGAGAGTTTTTTGGATCCTATATGGTGATTGATATTGCCGGTGATTTTTCACCCGCATACATTTTCTTGAGAAGTTTTCCTCTATCTTTTATTGATATTGCCCGTGATTGTTACAATGGGCAAGCCTATGTTTTATTGATATTGCCAGGTGATAGTACCCGCATACATTTTCTGAGAGTTTCTTGGATCCTATATTGTGATTGATATTGCCGGTGATTTTTCACCCGCATACATTTTCTTGAGAAGTTTTCTTCTATCTTTTATTGATATTGCCCGTGATTGTTACAATGGGCAAGCCTATGTTTTATTGATATTGCCGGTGATAGTACCCGCATACATTTTTGAGAATTGTTGGATCCTATATTGTGATTGATATTGCCGGTGATTTTTTACCCGCATACATTTTCTTGAGAAGTTTTCTTCTATCTTTTATTGATATTGCCCGTGATTGTTACAATGGGCAAGCCTATGTCTTATTGATATTGCCAGGTGGTAGTACCCGCATATATTTTTGAGAATTGTTGGATCTTATATTGTAATTGATATTGCCGGTGATTTTTTTCCCGCATACATTTTCTTGAGAAGTTTTCTTCTATCTTTTATTGATATTGCCCGTGATTGTTACAACGGGCAAGCCTATTTTTTTTTTTATTATTGATATTGCCAGTTATTGCTACAATGGGTCTTGCTGAAATGAGACCTACCTTTTATATAGATGATCTGTTGACCTACAGTCTAGAGGAGCTAAGGATGTTCTGTGAGGAGAGGGGCTTAGCAGTGAGTAGGAAGGAGACTCAGCTATCCCTGCAGGCATCCCTGAGACTTTGGCAACAAGACAGATGGAGATTCTTGGAGTCCCAGTACACCTACCAAGAGGGTAGTTGGTATGAGGGTGGCTCTGGAGAGTCTGAAGAGGAGGAAGAAAGTGTTATGGACTATCTCATAGGTGGGGAGTTCCTTGATGAGTCTAGTGCCTATGGTAGTGCCAGATTCCCCTCATGGTCCCCAGAGGAGTTGGGGGACAGGCGGGAAGGTCCCATAGGTAGGGAGTCCCTTGCTGGATCTAGTGCACAGGGTAGTGCCCAATCCCCTTCATGGTCCCCAGAGGAGTTGGACAGACAGAGGGAGAGGGAGAACCAGCTGAAATTAGAGAGGCTCCAAATAGAGATTGCCCAGCTGGAGGTGCACCTAGCGCAAATAGCAGAAAAGGAGAAGTTAGCTCAGGAGGGTAGATTATCCCCTAAGCGCAGTTTTAATTGTCTGGACTCACCAGTGAGGGTGGGGTCCAGTGGTGGCAGCAGAATTGAGATATATAGTGATGACAGTGTAGTACACCCACCCAGAGATGTAGCACCTGACTTGAAGGAGGGGGTTGATCTACACCAGGGGATTCAAGGATATGAGGTAGCTCCATTAATGTGCAGTGTCCCTGAGGTGGATTGGGGAATTAGCGCAGGGGCCCATAGTCCTAGTGAAAGGAGGGATACTCTACCGACTCTGGATGAGAGGTGCAGGGAGAGGGGTTCCCCCGTGGTTGAAGTCCTGGTGTATGAGTCTGAAGACCGCCCAGAAGAGTGTGGGTTGAGTGATAGAGACAGTCAGTTAATGTCTCGCCCATTTCAAGAGAGTGGTGTGGGTTACGTGTGTGAGACACTGGATTGTGAGGTAAAGGTTAGCACCTGCGTGGAACTGTGTAATCCAATTGTGGGAGAGCATATTGTGAGTTCCTATTTTCCAGAGCTAAACCAACATGTGTTAGAGTGCGAGTTCTCTGATCCTAGGGAACTTGCGCAGGAGGCAGACCTCTGGGTGAGTACCAGAGACTCTGTAGAGGTATTGGGGAATGACCCTAAGAGGAGTGGTTCAGATGTCTTCCAACCCAGAGTGGTGGGAAAGGTTAGGAGTGTTACAGCTGGGTCCCCTTGTTGTGAGGAGGTTGTAGGGCCTCACATCCTGTCTCGTGGGAGCAGGAGTGAGACTGGGATAGGTCCCAAAATGCCCCAACCTCAGTCTCCAGGACTGGATGGTTCCATGAGGGAACACCAGATAGGGAGCCTAGTCTGTCCGGATGGACCGTCCATTGTGGGTGGTCCCCCCGTGTTAGGTGAGCTGGGAGTGCCTGTAATCAGACCACCAGCAGTTCTAGTGTCTGGCAGTACCGCTCCAGTTGGGAGGGTGCAGAAGGCCAGAGTGAGGGGTGAGGGGGGAAAGAGTCCCCAGTGGAAGAACCAGTGGGTCAGGGGCCAGCCAGAAGGGCTGAGCCTCATAGGATTGGCCATGGTGACGCCACTTCTGTCCTGGGGCATCTTCACGCACTGTCAGAGGGACAGGAGGTCGTGAGCTCTGTGCCAGGCAGACTGTCACACGACACGCTAGGTATGTGTCACCCTCAGGAAGCCCTGGTTGGCCAGGCAGTTGTTCAACCACAGGGGTTGGTCCCTGGGATGGTAAGTCAGGTCCAGGTGTTGTCTGACCTGGAGGGAGGGATAACTGTAAGCAGTGTCCCGGCCATTTATTTTTTCTAAGAGCACCACTCCAGGTGGGAGGGTGCAGTATGCTGGAAGGGGGTGCAGAGGGAGGGAGTCCTCGCCTCTGACCCCGGTGCAACCTAAGGGTTTTTTCAGGTTGGTAGATCAGTTGCAGGGTCCAAGCCCTGAACTGGTGGAGGGGTGTGTTTTCCTTGAGGGGGGCCTGTGTGCTCCCCAGGAAGTCCTGGTGTGCCAGGCAGACTGTCGCACAACTCTAGAGGAGTGTGCTTTCCTTGGGGGAATTGGTGTACTCCCCAGAAGTCCTGGGTTGCCAGGCACAGGCCCAGCCTAAGGGTACAGACCCTAGCTTGGGGGGCCAGGTTCAGGGTGTCCCCCTGATCTGGAGGAAGGGGCAACTGCTAACAGTGCCCCTCCCGGTTTGTGTTATGGAGGCACCTCTCCAGGTGGGAGGGTGCCGGGCCCCAGTAAAGGGGGCGGGGAGAGGGCAGCCTCACCCCTGACCTCCGCCCAGTCTAAGGGTACAGACCCTATGCTGGGATACCAGTTGCAGGATAGAATCCCTGAACTGGTGGGCGAATTAGGCAGGACACCTGCCTCAGGTGCCCTGACAATTCTGGAAGGGGGTACCGCTCCAAGTGGGAGGGTACCGAGCCCCAAAGAGAAGGACCGGGTGTGGGGGAGCCCACCCCAGTCGCTGGCCCTGCCGTTGGGTACAGGCCCAGGGCTGGTGGGTCAGTGTCAGGACGCGTTGCCTGACCTGGCAGGAGGGAGAGTGGACAAAAGGTGCCAGACACCTGGGGTTACTGCCCCTCACTCTCTGATGCCACAAAAGTTTGAGAGCCCTGAGAGGTATAGGGCTTGGATTTCATCACTGACTACTGTCAGTGACTACTGGGGCTTGTTGTTTATCTGTTGGGACACACCTGGGGGCCAGTTAAGGTTAGATGCTGCACAGGTGGTGTCCACAGGTGAGGGGAAGAGTTCCCCATTGGTTATCTTAGTGGGCCCTAGGAGTGTGGACAGAGGGATCCACCAGGGTTCAGATTGGACTAGAGATGGCATATGCCCCTGCAGTTGCGGGCCAGTTCCGTGTTCTATCGCCCGAAGCAGGGAAGCCCATCAAAGTAGTGATTGGTCTACCCTGCGTTTTGGCTGGAAGGGGTTGTGTTGGAAATGGCCCTTTTTGCAGGGTCACCCCTAAACTTTTGCCTGCCTCCTGTATTTCTGCTGACCTGTTTCTGTTGGTTTTATGACTCTGGGCACTTTACCACTGCTGTTCAGTGCTAAAGTGCATATGCTCTCCCTTTGTAAATATGTGAATTGGTATATCCCTGATTGGCTTATTTGGTTTACCTGTTAGTCCCTAGTAGTGTGGCCTGTGTGTGCCCAGGGCTGGTAAACCAAATGCTGCTGGTGGGCATGCAGCGCTGGTTTGCGCCACCCACAGAAGCAGCTTGTAAAGTGTGTCTCAGACCTGCCACTGCAGAGTCTGTGTGCAGTCCAGAACTGCCATCTTGGCTGTGAAGTGCACCCACTTCCCAGCCCCTGAACCTTCCCTTGGCATCCTGTAAGACGCCCCTATGGTAGGGTGCATTGTATGTGTAAGGTAGGACATGCCTTGGTGTGTGTAGCATGTCCTGGTAGTGAATTACACCCCATTTCGTTTTTCACTACTGTAAGGCTACCTGTTCCTCATAGGCTAGAATGGGCAGTTTGACTATTACATTCTATAGTCCTAACTGGCCCCAGGAACATGGTAGAAAAACGAATTTAGTATGCCTGAGCTCAGAATATTAAAATACATCTTTTAGTGAAGTTTATTTTTATATTCTGTGTTTGAAAATACCACTTTTAGAAAGTAGGTATTTTCTTGCCTAAGCCTTCCAGTGTGCTCTGCTGTTATGTGTATTGGCTGTCTGGTTTTAGAGGGGCAGGGCAGGCTGAGTCAGACCTGGGTTGAATAGAGAGATCTGCATTTAGAGTGTGGGGAGGGGTGGCTCCTTGATCTGAATAGGGCTGTGCCTGGCAAGGTGAATGCTGGCTCCACCTCCTACTGTGTGTCTGCTAGCAGACCCCCTCTTTCTGAAAGGAAGAATGCAGCCTGGTAAACAAAGTGCTCCAGGCCTGAGCAGAACTGGTTCTGGCTAGGTTCAGTGACATGTAGCTTCTGAGAACAAAGACTTTTGGGGTATAAATATCTGTGCTCAAACCCCTCCAATTTGTATTGCTTTTGGATCTGGAGAGGAAACTCTGTCCGTGCCACTGGAGGAATCTGCAGGAAGTGACTGTCCTTGTGCTTGTGTGTTGTTTCTTGCACTGGCCTGCAGCAGGGACCACTGGACCTTGAAGAAGAGGAAAAGGAACTTTTGAGAGAACTTTTATTTTTGTTACAGCAATTACCCAAGGGCTAGGAAAAGAGCTAGCCTCCTGCTGGAGTCTCAGTCACATCAGACTCCACCACCAACCTCCTGCTTCCTCCCTGAGAGGATTGCTATCTGCTGATGAGGCTCCTGTGAGTTCCAGGGCCTCTAGTTTGCTTCAGAGAAAAGAGTGCTGGAAATCGACGCTAACGCACCTTTGCGAGCCGCTGCAGCCGAGAGCGCTGGAAAAATCATCGCGCTGCTGCCGCTGAGTGCTCGCAACACGAAACCATCGCTAACGCCTCTTTGCGAGCCGCTGCAGCCGAGACGCGCTGGAAAAATCATCGCGCTGCTGTAGCCGAGCGTTCGCAACCCATAAAGAAATCATCGCTTCAAGTCATCGCATCGCACCGGATTTTGTCACTCCCTCGCGGAGCGTCATTTCTTCGCATCGCAACACAATTGCACAACGCAACAGGCTCGTCGCATCGACTTCTCCCTCACGGCAAGAAAGTCATCGCATCGGCGGCCTAGCGTGCAGAAGTTGGTCGCATCGTCTCCGCACTCATCAGCAGATCGGCGCATCATCCTCCCTTGCGGCAAGGATTTAACGCACCGCCGGCCTCGCGTGAGGAAAATCATTGCTACCACTTCTTTGCGACATTTTGTTGGTTTTGCTACTGAATTCAGGTACTTTGTGAGAGAAAGGGTCGCAGAGATCACTGCTTTGGATTTGAACCTTATTTTTGCAACCTCTGAACGAGAAAGGGCGCAGAGACCCCTGCCTTGAATTTGAACCTTATTTTTGCAACCTCTGAACGAGAAAGGGGCGCAGAGACCCCTGCCTTGAATTTGAACCTTATTCTTGCAACCTTTGAACTATCTTTTACATTCCTTCAACAGCAATCCTATTTTTGACAGTATTGTGGCTTTTACAGTTATTGGTCTTGTGATAAATCTGCCTTTATATAAAGATACTTATTTTTTATAACTACTTGTGTGGTGTCCCTTTGTAGTGTTCCTCACTGTGTTACTGTGTATGGTCATAAATGCTTCACACCCTGCCTCTGAGATAAGCCTACCTGCTTGTCGTGCCCACAGGGTGGCACTAAGACCCTGGGGCTCAGGGTCAAAGGGGAACAGGGGACACCGGACACTACATCCGGTCAGGGGCGGGGGGATGAACTCACTTGCCTGCAGGACCTCGAGGCGAGAGGTCAGATCCGGGGGATCGCAATTGTACAAAGAATAAAGAGTTGATGCTGCTCACCCTGCCGCGTCCTTGGTGTTCTGTAAGCCGCGCGACGCGACAACTGGCGACGAGGGTGGGATCCTGCACGGCTCGGTGAAAAGGATCCTCTCCAGGGACCGTGACCAGGAGTTTTGTCGTGCCCACAGAAGAAAGACAACGGAGCGCAGCGACGCGGGAGCCCACCCAGGCCGCTGCGAGGAAAGACTGCCTGCACCGGTAAGCGCTGCAACTGAAAGCGTGAAGATATAGAATTTGCCGCGAGCTCTCGCGAGAGTCTCGGCGGCCATTGGACAGTCAGGCGAGAGGGCAAATCAGCGAGCGGAAAAGACTCGGCGGCCATTTTGAAGTCAGGCAAGGCGCCCATTGGCCGCGAAGTCTCGCGAGACTATCGGCGGCCATCTTAGAATCAGGCGAATAAGCCAATCGGAAGCAAGAGTGACTCGGCGGCCATTTTAAGGCCAGGAAAAATCGATCTGACCAGAAAAAGGCAGAATTTCAAAAGAAAAAGAGGCAAAAGTGCACAACAAGCACTAGTAAAGGAAAGAAAAGAGAAAAAGAGACAAGAGGAAAGAAATAAAGGAAAAAGAGAAGAATCAAATCAAAGAACGAAATAAAGAAAATAAAGGCAACAGAACAAAGGAAGACAAGGAGCAATGGCAGACCAGAAACAAAGTGCGCAATACAGGAGACCACTGCCGTTCAGCCTATCTGAACCACAAACTGGGATAAGATGGGAGAAATGGCTCAGACGTTTTGAAAATTATGTTGAAGCAACAGATGTCATAGAGGCCAAAAAACGGGGACTGTTCATAAACCTAGTGGGCGACGAGATCGAAGACCTATTGGTGACACTGCCAACTGCAGACACTGACACCTACGACAAATTAACAAAGTGCCTGACGAATAAGTTTGATCCGCAACGAAATACTGATTTTGAGAGGTACAGCTTCATGATTTCCTTCCAACAGGCCGAGGAGTCACTAGATGACTTCGCAACAAGGCTAAGGAAACTAGTGACTCACTGTGAATTTGATAAATTTGACAACGAGCAGGCCATTCGACTACTAATCATCGCAGGCTGTCGGGACATAGACTTCCGAACAAGAATACTTAAAGAACCGATAGCGCTGGAGAACATCCTTGCACTAGGAAGAGCGGAAGCACGAGCCACAACACACGCGAAAGAAATGGAACGTGGAAAAGGAAGAGGTGGAGAACAAATTAATCGGATGGCAAGCAACAACAAAACAGGAAACTGGAGACAAGACAGAGGCGGCCAGACTGGGAAGAAGCAGCAAGAAGGAACGTGCTACAGATGCGGACTCGAGTTCCCACACCGAGGGCCATGCCCAGCATTTGGCCAGACGTGCCGAAAATGCAATGGACGAGACCATTACGCAAGTGTATGTCAAGGGGCACAGTTCAGAAATGACCGTGGAAGAACAAGCAGAGGGAGGATGCCGACACACAGACACATCAGGCATGTCGAGACTGGGGTGAGGAATTCGTCCGCAGAATTAGGGGAAGAGGGTGAAGAAGACAAGACTTCGCAACAAACGGGGCGGTTATACCTCATGACAGAGGTCAACACAGACTCAGAAGAAGATGAAGAAGAGCGAGATGAAACAATATGCCTGGTGGACAAGAAGAAGATAAAGAGAACGGAGTCCGTAACAATAAAAGTGGGGCCACACGATACCACGTTTGTGTTGGACAGTGGCGCAACGTGCAATATCATGTGCGTCTCTGAATATGAGAAAATGAAAGTGAAGCCGACTCTAAAGCCATCCAGAGTGAAAGTATTCACATGGGGGCAAAGCGACCAGTGATCAACTTGGGGAAATTCAAAGAGGAATTACGATACAAAGATCAAAGGCTAACGGAACAGATACATGTGCTCAAAGGAGACATCCCAGCGCCATGCTTGTTGAGCAACGTCACGGCACAAGTGATGGGGCTGATGGAAATGACGTATCAGATGTCAGAAGAGAAAAACATTCTAAAAGAATACCCCAAACTGATAGAAGGATTAGGGAAGCTGAAAGGACGGCAGATCACGTTACACATAGACGAAACTATAAGACCAGTTGCGCAACATCACAGAAGGGTACCCATACACCTACAGCCACAAGTTGAGGAAGAACTAGAGGCCCTGATGAGACAGGACATCATAGAACGAGCAGATGGGCCGACACCATGGGTGTCACCCATTGTGGCCGTCCCAAAAAGGACAAATCAAAAATAAGAATATGTGTGGACATGAGGATCCCAAACAAGGCGATTGAACGTGAGCGACACCCAGGCCCACATCTAGACGACATGATCAGCTGTCTCACAGGCACGAGAAGATTCTCAAAACTGGATCTCTGCAAGGGGTACCACCAACTTGAACTAGACCCACAGTCCCGATACATCACGACGTTCTCCACCCACCTCGGACTATTTAGGTACAAACGTTTGAGCTTCGGGATCTCATCGGCCGCAGAAATATTTCAGGAGACAATTCGTCAAGTCATCAGACCGGTCAAGAACAGCCTAAATTACAGTGACGATATCCTGGTGTTCGGCAAGTCGGACGAAGAACATGACACGGCGTTAAGAGAGGTATGCTCACATCTAGAAGAAGCAGGCCTAACGTTAAATGAAGAAAAGTGCGAACTGGGGCGGAATGAGCTAGTGTTTTTCGGTCACATCTTTTCCAAAAAGGAATGCGGCCAGACCGCAGCAAGGTAGAAACACTGGAAAAAGCAAAGAAACCGACTGATGTGGCAGAAGTGAGGTCATTTCTGGGGTTGGCAAGTTACTGCGCACGCTACATTAAGGACTTCGCCACTGTCAGCGCGCCACTGAGAGAGCTGACGAAACAAGGACACAAGTTTCAATGGACCAGCGAGTGTGACAAAGGGTTTGAAGAGATAAGAAAGGCAGTGACAGCAGTGGATCATCTGGCCTACTTTGACCCGGAATTATGTACAGAGCTGACAGTGGATGCAAGCCCCGTGGGCTTGGGAGCAATTCTAGCACAACATCAACCGGGGAGAGACTCCCCAAGACACATCGTTGCGTATGGGAGCAAGAGCCTGACAGACGTCGAGAAAGGATATTCACAACCAGAAAAGGAGAGTCTAGCAGTAGTATGGGCCTGTGAACATTACCACATGTTCGTATACGGGAAACCATTCACAATCGTGACTGACCATCAGGCCCTGATAACAATATATGGCAACCCGAATGCAAAGATACCGCCAAGAATAGAAAGGTGGGAATCAGACTGATGGACTACAATTTAAAAATCATTCACAAGCCAGGAAAAGAGCAAAACCCAGCAGACTATGTGTCAAGGCACCCCCTGCCACAAAACTCTCAAGCAACCACAATGGCAGAAGAGTACCTGAACTTCGCACTGAAACTAAGCACACCGGCAACAATAACAGAGAGTGAACTAAATAAAGAAACGAAACAGGACGCCACCATGCAGGAGGCAATGAGGATCAACAGGGCGCAACGATGGAGGCATGTAAACAACAACATGCACGTAGGAAGAGGAATAGACAAAGAAGAACTGCTGGCACTGAAAAGAATAAATGAGGAACTGTCAGAATGCGAAAACGGAACAATAATGAGGGGCACAAGAATAGTGATGCCCCAAACGTTAAGACTGAGAACAGTGGAGTTGGCACACGAGTCACACCGGGGCATGGTAGCGACAAAAAAGATGCTGCGAGAAAAAGTGTGGTTCCCGGGACTTGACAGCATGGTGGAAAAGATGGTGACAAAGTGCCACGTATGTCAAATAATAGGACCACCGTCCAAACCAGAACCATTGCAAATGTCCCCGCTACCACAGGCGGTGTGGACCGAGCTGGCAGCAGATTTCTACGGGCCATTAGAAACAGGAAGCTATTTTCTGGTCGTGATAGACGAATACTCAAGATTCCCCTTAGTAACGCCAGTGTCATCAACGTCGGCAAACGCTACGCTACCAGTGTTGGACGACATTTTTGCTGCATGGGGCTCGCCACAGACATTGAAAACAGACAATGGACCACCATTCTCAGGGGAGGAATTCAAAAGGTTCATGGCGTACCTAGGCATAAATCACAGACGAATAACGCCACTGTGGCCACAAGCAAATGGGATGGCTGAGCGGTTCATGGGGACCATCAAAAGGCGGTGCAAAGAGCAAAGCTAACACAAGTATCGATCGGACAAGCCCTGTGCCAGGTACTGAGGGACTATCGGAACACACCACACAGCTCCACGGGGAGATGCCCCGCTGAACTGGTACTAGGGCGAGTGAGCAGGACAAGACTGCCGCAGACAAAAGAAAAAAAAACAGACCAGGAGGACGTCGTCATCAGAGATATGGGACAGAAAGCAAAAATGAAAGAATACGCTGATCAAAGAAGACGTGCAACGCCTCACGAGCTAGAGGAAGGAGACATGGTGCTCGTAAAACAACGGCAGGTGAGGAAGTCAGACAGCGCGTTCGCAAAGGATCCGCTGAAGGTGGTGAAAGTGAACGGGCCCATGATTACAGCTACCGCCGGCCAGCACCAGGTCACAAGAAACAGCTCCCACTTCAAGGAGGTGAAAACGGAAGAAGAAGGAGACATGCCAAAGAAGGAACTGACCAGAGAGATTTGGCAGGAAGATACATCACCAGTTGTCGGAGAACAGCGACCAAAGAGGGAGTGTAAAAAGACCAAGAGACTAATCGAAGAGATGTAAAGAGACCACCAGTTCACAGAGATCTCTCTCTCTCTCTCTCTCTCTCTCTCTCTCTCTCTCTGATCACCATCACGAGTCGACAGGACAAGTGGCAAGAAACTTTTGTTTGCAACAAAGGGGGAGATGTCGTGCCCACAGGGTGGCACTAAGACCCTGGGGCTCAGGGTCAAAGGGGAACAGGGGACACCGGACACTACATCCGGTCAGGGGCGGGGGGATGAACTCACTTGCCTGCAGGACCTCGAGGCGAGAGGTCAGATCCGGGGGATCGCAATTGTACAAAGAATAAAGAGTTGATGCTGCTCACCCTGCCGCGTCCTTGGTGTTCTGTAAGCCGCGCGACGCGACACTGCTCGTGCTACGTTACCACAGGGTTGAGCAGGGGTATCAAGGAGGGTAGCCCTCTTACTCTGACTTAGGAAGAAGGGTCCCTACTTGGACAGTGGCCAGCCATTGCCAACTAGAGACCCCCATTTCTAACAGTCACCATAAATCTGCGCACACCATTGCGCAGCATTTAGTCTCACAAATTCAGACATACTAAACTTGACCACACTGCTCCTCTCATAACAGGAATTACCACTGACACACTCATCCTCAATGCATTCCTATGGGAGGGCAGGCCAGTCTCACCACACACGCACACAGCGCGCACGCACTTTACACTGGACCACAGTGCTAAAGTGCCCAGAGACTTAAAACTACTAACACCAAGTTACATATAAGGCAAAAAGTTTAGGGGTGAACCTGCCAAAAAGGGCCAAGTCCAACAGGAAACCTATCCAACCTATACATTTTTGAAAACTAGACACCCAGGGGAATCCAGGATGGGATGACTTGAATGGCTCTCACCAGGTTCTGTTACCCAGAATCCCTTGCAAACCTAAAAATGTGTCAAAAAACCACATTTTCCTCACATTTCTGTGGTGGAAAGTTCTGGAATCTGTCTGGATCCACTAAATTCTACCCACCCCGCATTCCCCAAAGTCTTCCGAGAAAAATGGTACCTCACTTGTGTGGGTAGGCCTAGTGCCCGCAACAGGAAACGGCCCAAAACGCAACATGGACACAACACATTTTCACAGTGAAAACGGACCCTTTTTTTGCAAAGCGCCTAGCTGTAGATTTTGAACCCTAGTTCTGCCGGCACCTAGTGACACCTAGCAAACCTTTACATTTTTGAAAACTAAATACCCAGGGGAATCCAGGATGGGGTGACTTGTCTGGCTCTCATGAGGTTCTATTACCCAGAATCTCTTGCAAACCTAAAAATTTGTAAAAAAACCCACATTTTCCTCACATTTCTGTGGTGGAAAGTTCTGGATTCTGCGTGGATCCACAAAATTCCACCCACCCCGCGTTCCCGAAAGTCTTCCGAGAACAATGGTACCTCACTTGTGTGGGTAGGCCTAGTGCCCATGACAGGAAACGGCCCAAAATGCCACGTGGACACACCACATTTTCACAGTGAAAACGGACCCTTTTTTTGCAAAGTGCCTAGCTGTAGATTTTGAACCCTAGCTCTGCCGGCACCTAGGGAGACCTAGCAAATCTATACATTTTTGAAAACTAGACACCGAGGGGAATCCAGGATGGGGTGACTTGACTGGCTCTCACCAGGTTCTGTTACCCCGAATCCCTTGCAAACCTAAAAATGTGTCCAAAAAAACACATTTGCCTCACATTTCTGTGGTGGAAAGTTCTGGAATCTGCGTGGATCCACAAAATTCAACCCACCCCGCGTTCCCCAAAGTCTTTTGAGAGAAATGGTACCTCACTTGTGTGGGTAGGCCTAGGGCCTGCGACAGGAAACGGCCCAAAATGCCACGTGGACTCACCACATTTTCACAGTGAAAACTGACCCTTTTTTTGCAAAGTGCCTAGCTCTAGATTTTGAACCCTAACTCTGCCAGCACCTAGGGAAACCTATCAAACCTATACATTTTTGAAAACTAGACACCCAGGGGAGTCCAGGATGGGGTGACTTGAATGGCTCTCACCAGGTTCTGTTACCCAGAATCCCTTGCAAACCTAAACATTTGTCAAAAAAACACATTTTCCTCACATTTCTGTGGTGGAAAGTTCTGGAATCTGCGTGGATCCACACAATTCCACGCACCCCGTGTTCCCTAAAGTCTTCCAAGAAAAATGGTACCTCACTTGTGTGGGTAGGCCCAGTGCCCGCGACAGGAAATGGCCCAAAACGCAACGTGGACACACCACGTTTTCACAGTGAAAACGGACCCTTTTTTTGCAAAGTGCCTAGCTGTAGATTTTGAACCCTAACTCTGCCAGCACCTAGGGAAACCTAGCAAACCTATACATTTGTGAAAACTAGACACCCAGGGGAATCCAGGATGGGGTGACTTGACTGGCTCTCACCAGGTTCTGTTACCCAGAATCCCTTGCAAACCTAAAAATTTGTCCAAAAAAAACACATTTTCCTCACATTTCTGTGGTGGAAAGTTCTGGAATCTGCGTGGATCCACTAAATTCCACAAACCCCTCATTCCCCTAAGTCTTCCGAGAAAAATGGGACCTCACTTGTGTGGGTAGGCCTAGTGCCCGTTACAGGAAACGGCCCAAAACGCAACATGGACACAACACATTTTCACAGTGAAAACGGACCCTTTTTTTGCAAAGTGCCTAGCTCTAGATTTTGAACCCTAACTCTGCCAGCACCTAGTGAAACCTAGAAAACCTATACATTTTTGAAAACTAGACACCCAGGAGAATCCAGGATGGGGTGACTTGACTGGCTCTCACTAGGTTCTGTTACCCAGAATCCCTTGCAAACCTAAATTTGTTTTTAAAAAAACAAATTTTCCTCACATTTCTGTGCTGGAAAGTTCTGGAATCTGCGTGGATCCACAAAATTCCACACACCCCACGTTCCCCAAAGTCTTCCGAGAAAATGGTACCTCACTTGTGTGGGTAGGCCTAGTGCCCGCGACAGGAAACGGCCCAAAACGCAACGTGGACACACCACATTTTCACAGTGAATACAGACCCTATTTTTACAAAGTGCCTAGCTGTAGATTTTGAACTCTAACTCTGCCAGCATCTAGGGAAACCTAGCAAACCTATACATTTTTGAAAACTAGACACCCAGGGGAATCCAGGATGGGGTGACTTGACTGGCTCTCACCAGGTTCTGTTACCCAGAATCCCTTGCAAACCTAAAAAGTTGTCCAAAAAAACACATTTTCCTCACATTTCTGTGGTGGAAAGTTCTGGAATCTGCGTGGATCCACAAAATTCCACCCACCCCGCGTTCCCCAAAGTCTTCTGAGAGAAATGGTACCTCACTTGTGTGGGTAGGCCTAGGGCCCGCGACAGGACACGGCCCAAAACGCAACATGGACACAACACATTTTCACAGTGAAAACGGACCCTTTTTTGAAAAGTGCCTAGCTGTAGATTTTGAACCCTAGCTCTGCCGGCACCTAGTGAAACCTAGCAAACCTTTACATTTTTGAAAACTAAACACCCAGGGGAATCCAGGATGGGGTGACTTGTCGGGCTCTCACCAGGTTCTATTACCCAGAATCTCTTGCAGACCTAAAAATTTGTAAAAAAAAAACACATTTTCCTCACATTTCTGTGGTGGAAAGTTCTGGATTCTGCGTGGATCCACAAAATTCCACCCACCCCGCATTCCCCAAAGGCTTCCGAGAAGAATGGTACCTCACTTGTGTGGGTAGGCCTAGTGCCCGTGACAGGAAACGGCCCAAAACGCCACAAGGACACACCACATTTTCACAGTGAAAACGGACCATTTTTTTGCAAAGTGCCTAGCTGTAGATTTTGAACCCTAGCTCTGCCGGCACCTAGGGAAACCTAGCAAACCTATAAATTTTTGAAAACTAGAGACCGAGGGGAATCCAGGATGGGGTGACTTGACTGGCTCTCACCAGGTTCTGTTAGCCCGAATCCCTTGCAAACCTAAACATTTGTCCAAAAAAACACATTTTCCTCACATTTCTGTGGTGGAAAGTTCTGGAATCTGCGTGGATCCACAAAATTCCACCCACCCCGCGTTCCCCAAAGTCTTTTGAGAGAAATGGTACCTCACTTGTGTGGGTAGGCCTAGGGCCTGCGACAGGAAACGGCCCAAAACACCACGTGGACACTCCACATTTTCACAGGGAAAACGGACCCTTTTTTTGCAAAGTGCCTAGCTCTAGATTTTGAACCCTAACTCTGCCAGAACCTAGGGAAACATATCAAACCTATACATTTTTGAAAACTAGACACCCAGGGGAGTCCAGGATGGGGTGACTTGAATGGCTCTCAGCGGGTTCTGTTACCCAGAATCCCTTGCAAACCTAAACATTTGTCAAAAAAACACATTTTCCTCACATTTCTGTGGTGGAAAGTTCTGGAATCTGCGTGGATCCACACAATTCCACCCACCCCGAGTTCCCTAAAGTCTTCCGAGAAAAATGGAACCTCACTTGTGTGGGTAGGCCCAGTGCCCGCGACAGGAAATGGCCCACAACGCAACGTGGACACACTACGTTTTCACAGTAAAACGGACCCTTTTTTTGCAAAGTGCCTAGCTGTAGATTTTGAACCCTAACTCTGCCAGCACCTAACTCTGCCAGCACCTAGGGAAACCTAGCAAACCTATACATTTTTGAAAACTAGACACCCAGGGGTATCCAGGATGGGGTGACTTGACTGGCTCTCACCAGGTTCTGTTACCCAGAATCCCTTGCAAACCTAAACATTTGTCCAAAAAAAACACATTTTCCTCACATTTCTGTGGTGGAAAGTTCTGGAATCTGCGTGGATCCACAAAATTCCACACACCCCACGTTCCCCAAAGTCTTTCGAGAAAAATGGTACCTCACTTGTGTGGGTAGGCTTAGGGCCCGCGACAGGAAGCGGCCCAAAACGCAACGTGGACACACCACATTTTCACAGTGAAAACGGACACTTTTTTTGAAAATTGCCTAGCTCTAGCTTTTGAACCCTAACTCTGCCAGCACCTAGGGAAACCTAGCAAACCTATACATTTTTGAAAACTAGACCCCAGGGGATTCCAGGATGGGGTGACTTGAATGGCTCTCACCAGGTTCTGTTACCCAGAATCCCTTGCAAACCTAAAAATTTGTCAAAAAAACACATTTTCCTCACATTTGTGTGCTGGAAAGTTCTGGAATCTGCGTGGATCCACAAAATTCCACACACCCCACGTTCCCCAAAGTCTTCCGAGATAATGGTACCTCACTTGTGTGGGTAGGCCTAGTGCCCGCGACAGGAAACGGCCCAAAACGCAACGTGGACACACCACATTTTCACAGTGAAAACGGACCCTATTTTTACAAAGTGCCTAGCTGTAGATTTGGAACTCTAACTCTGCCAGCATCTAGGGAAACCTAGCAAACCTATACATTTTTGAAAACTAGACACCCAGGGGAATCCAGGATGGGGTGACTTTACTGGCTCTCACCAGGTTCTGTTACCCAGAATCCCTTGCAAACCTAAAAATTTGTCCAAAAAAACACATTTTCTGCACATTTCTGTGGTGGAAACTTCTGGAATCTGTGTGGATCCACATAATTCCACCCACTCCGCGTTCCCCAATGTCTTCCAAGAAAAATGGTACCTCACTTGTGTGGGTAGGCCTAGTGCCTGCGACAGGAAACGGCCCAAAATGCAACGTGGACACACCACATTTTCACAGTGAAAACGGACATTTTTTTTGCAAAGTGCCTAGCTGTAGATTTTGAACCCTAGCTCTGCCGGCACCTAGGTAAACCTAGCAAACATATACATTTTTGAAAACTAGACACCCAGGGGAATCCAGGATGGGGTGACTTGACTGGCTCGCACCAGGTTCTGTTACCCAGAATCCCTTGCAAACCTAAAAATGTGTCCAAAAAAAAACATTTTCCTCACATTTCTGTGGTGGAAAGTTCTGGAATCTGCGTGGATCCACAAAATTCCACCCACCCCGCGTTCCCCAAAGTCTTCTGAGAGAAATGGTACCTCACTTGTGTGGGTAGGCCTAAGGCCCGCAACAGGAACCGGCCCAAAACGCAACGTGGACACACCACATTTTCACAGTGAAAACGGACCCTTTTTTTGCAAAGTGCCTAGCTCTAGATTTTGAACCCTAACTCTGCCAGCATCTAGGGAAACCTATCAAACCTATACATTTTTGAAAACTAGACACCGAGGGGAATCCAAGATGGGGTGACTTGACTGGCTCTCACCAGGTTCTGTTAGCCCGAATCCCTTGCAAACCTAAACATTTGTCCAAAAAAACACATTTTCCTCACATTTCTGTGGTGGAAAGTTCTGGAATCTGCGTGGATCCACAACATTCCACCCACCCCGCGTTCCCCAAAGTCTTATGAGAGAAATGGTACCTCACTTGTGTGGGTAGGCCTAGGGCCTGCGACAGGAAACGGCCCAAAACGCCACGTGGACACTCCACATTTTCACAGTGAAAACGGACCCTTTTTTTGCAAAGTGCCTAGCTCTAGATTTTGAACCCTAGCTCTGCCGGCACCTAGGGAAACCTAGCAAACATATACATTTTTGAAAACTAGACACCCAGGGGAATCCAGGATGGGGTGACTTGACTGGCTCGCACCAGGTTCTGTTACCCAGAATCCCTTGCAAACCTAAAAATTTGTCCAAAAAAACACATTTTCCTCACATTTCTGTGGTGGAAAGTTCTGGAATCTGCGTGGATCCACTAAATTCTACCCACCCCGCATTCCCCAAAGTCTTCCAAGAAAAATGGTACCTCACTTGTGTGGGTAGGCCTAGTGCCCGCGACAGGAAACGGCCCAAAACGCAACATGGACACAACACATTTTCACAGTGAAAACTGACCCTTTTTTTGCAAAGTGCCTAGCTGTAGATTTTGAACCCTAGCTCTGCCGGCACCTAGTGAAACCTAGCAAACCTTTACATTTTTGAAAACTAAACACCCAGGGGAATCCAGGATGGGGTGACTTGTCGGGCTCTCACCAGGTTTTATTACCCAGAATCTCTTGCAGACCTAAAAATATGTAAAAAAAAAACACATTTTCCTCACATTTCTGTGGTGGAAAGTTCTGGATTCTGCGTGGATCCACAAAATTCCACCCACCCCGCATTCCCCAAAGGCTTCCGAGAAGAATGGTACCTCACTTGTGTGGGTAGGCCTAGTGCCCGTGACAGGAAACGGCCCAAAACGCCACATGGACACTCCACATTTTCACAGTGAAAACTGACCCTTTTTTTGCAAAGTGCCTAGCTCTAGATTTTGAACCCTAACTCTGCCAGAACCTAGGGAAACATATCAAACCTATACATTTTTGAAAACTAGACACCCAGGGAAGTCCAGGATGGGGTGACTTGAATGGCTCTCACCAGGTTCTGTTACCCAGAATCCCTTGCAAACCTAAACATTTGTCAAAAAAACACATTTTCCTCACATTTCTGTGGTGGAAAGTTCTGGAATCTGCGTGGATCCACACAATTCCACCCACCCCGCGTTCCCTAAAGTCTTCCGAGAAAAATGGAACCTCACTTGTGTGGGTAGGCCCAGTGCCCACGACAGGAAATGGCCCACAACACAACGTGGACACACTACGTTTTTACAATAAAATGGACCCTTTTTTTGCAAAGTGCCTAGCTGTAGATTTTGAACCCTAACTCTGCCAGCACCTAGGGAAACCTAGCGAACCTATACATTTGTGAAAACTAGACACCCAGAGGAATCTCGGATGGGGTGACTTGACTGGCTCTCACCAGGTTCTGTTACCCCGAATCCCTTGCAAACCTAAACATTTGTCCAAAAAACCCACATTTTCCTCACATTTCTGTGGTGGAAAGTTCTGGAATCTGCGTGGATCCACTAAATTCCACAAACCCCTCATTCCCCTAAGTCTTCAGAGAAAAATTGTACCTCACTTGTGTGAGTAGGCCTAGTGCCCGTTACAGGAAACGGCCCAAAATGCAACATGGACACAACACATTTTCACAGTGAAAACGGACCCTTTTTTGCAAAGTGCCTAGCACTAGATTTTGAACCCTAACTCTGCCAGTACCTAGGGAAACCTAGCAAACCTATACATTTTTGAAAACTAGACACCCAGGGATATCCAGGATGGGGTGACTTGACTGGCTCTCACCAGGTTCTGTTACCCAGAATCCCTTGCAAACCTAAAAAGTTGTCCAAAAAAACCACATTTTCCTCAAATTTCTGTGGTGGAAAGTTCTGGAATCTGCGTGGATCCACAAAATTCCACACGCCCCACGTTCCCCAAAGTCTTTCGAGAAAAATGGTACCTCACTTGTGTGGGTAGGTTTAGTACCCGCGACAGGAAGCAGCCCAAAACGCAACGTGGACACACCACATTTTCACAGTGAAAACAGTCACTTTTTTTGCAAATTGCCTAGCTCTAGATTTTGAACCCTAACTCTGCCAGCATCTAGGGAAACCTATCAAACCTATACATTTTTGAAAACTAGACACCCAGGGGAATCCAGGATGGGTTGACTTGAATGGCTCTCACCAGGTTCTGTTACCCAGAATCCCTTGCACACCTAAACATTTGTCAAAAAAACACATTTTCCTCAAATTTATGTGGTGGAAAGTTCTGGAATCTGCGTGGATCCACAAAATTCCACCCACCCCGCGTTTCCCAAAGTCTTCCAAGAGAAATGATACCTCACTTGTGTGGGTAGGCCCAGTGCCCGCGACAGCAAATGGCCCAAAACGCAATGTGGACACAGCACGTTTTCACAGTGAAAACGGACCCTTTTTTTGCAAGGTGCTTAGCTGTAGATTTTGAACACTAACTCTGCCAGCACCTAGGGAAACCTAGCAAACATATACATTTTTGAATACTAGACACCCAGGGGAATCCAGGATGGGGTGACTTGACTGGCTCTCACCAGGTTCTGTTACCCAGAATCCCTTGCAAACCTAAAAATTTGTCCAAAAAAATACATTTTCCTCACATTTCTGTGGTGGAAAGTTCTGGAATCTGCGTGGATCCACTAAATTCTACCCACCCCGCATTCCCCAAAGTCTTCCAAGAAAAATGGTACCTCACTTGTGTGGGTAGGCCTAGTGCCCGCGACAGGAAACGGCCCAAAACGCAACATGGACACAACACATTTTCACAGTGAAAACTGACCCTTTTTTTGCAAAGTGCCTAGCTGTAGATTTTGAACCCTAGCTCTGCCGGCACCTAGTGAAACCTAGCAAACCTTTACATTTTTGAAAACTAAACACCCAGGGGAATCCAGGATGGGGTGACTTGTCGGGCTCTCACCAGGTTCTATTACCCAGAATCTCTTGCAGACCTAAAAATTTGTAAAAAAAAAACACATTTTCCTCACATTTCTGTGGTGGAAAGTTCTGGATTCTGCGTGGATCCACAAAATTCCACCCACCCCGCATTCCCCAAAGGCTTCCGAGAAGAATGGTACCACACTTGTGTGGGTAGGCCTAGTGCCCGTGACAGGAAACGGCCCAAAACGCCACAAGGACACACCACATTTTCACAGTGAAAACGGACCCTTTTTTTGCAAAGTGCCTAGCTGTAGATTTTGAACCCTAGCTCTGCCGGCACCTAGGGAAACCTAGCAAACCTATACATTTTTGAAAACTAGACACCGAGGGGAATCCAAGATGGGGTGACTTGACTGGCTCTCACCAGGTTCTGTTAGCCCGAATCCCTTGCAAACCTAAACATTTGTCCAAAAAAACACATTTTCCTCACATTTCTGTGGTGGAAAGTTCTGGAATCTGCGTGGATCCACAACATTCCACCCACCCCACGTTCCCCAAAGTCTTTTGAGAGAAATGGTACCTCACTTGTGTGGGTAGGCCTAGGGCCTGAGACAGGAAACGGCCCAAAACGCCACGTGGACACTCCACATTTTCACAGTGAAAACGGACCCTTTTTTTGCAAAGTGCCTAGCTCTAGATTTTGAACCCTAACTCTGCCAGCACCTAGGGAAACCTAGCAAACCTATACATTTTTGAAAACTAGACACCCAGGGGAGTCCAGGATGGGGTGACTTGAATGGCTCTCACCAGGTTCTGTTACCCAGAATCCCTTGCAAACCTAAAAATTTGTCCAAAAAAACACATTTTCCTCACATTTCTGTGGTGGAAAGTTCTGGAATCTGCGTGGATCCACACAATTCCACCCACCCCGCGTTCCCTAAAGTCTTCCGAGAAAAATGGAACCTCACTTGTGTGGGTAGGCCCAGTGCCCGCGACAGGAAATGGCCCACAACGCAACGTGGACACACTACGTTTTCACAGTAAAACGGACCCTTTTTTTGCAAAGTGCCTAGCTGTAGATTTTGAACCCTAACTCTGCCAGCACCTAGGGAAACCTAGCGAACCTATACATTTGTGAAAACTAGACACCCAGAGGAATCTCGGATGGGGTGACTTGACTGGCTCTCACCAGGTTCTGTTACCCCGAATCCCTTGCAAACCTAAACATTTGTCCAAAAAACCCACATTTTCCTCACATTTCTGTGGTGGAAAGTTCTGGAATCTGCGTGGATCCACTAAATTCCACAAACCCCTCATTCCCCTAAGTCTTCAGAGAAAAATTGTACCTCACTTGTGTGAGTAGGCCTAGTGCCCGTTACAGGAAACGGCCCAAAATGCAACATGGACACAACACATTTTCACAGTGAAAACGGACCCTTTTTTGCAAAGTGCCTAGCTCTAGATTTTGAACCCTAACTCTGCCAGCACCTAGGGAAACCTAGCAAACCTATACATTTTTGAAAACTAGACACCCAGGGATATCCAGGATGGGGTGACTTGACTGGCTCTCACCAGGTTCTGTTACCCAGAATCCCTTGCAAACCTAAAAAGTTGTCCAAAAAAAACACATTTTCCTCACATTTCTGTGGTGGAAAGTTCTGGAATCTGCGTGGATCCACAAAATTCCACACGCCCCACGTTCCCCAAAGTCTTTCAAGAAAAATGGTACCTCACTTGTGTGGGTAGGTTTAGGGCCCGCGACAGGAAGCGGCCCAAAACGCAACGTGGACACACCACATTTTCACAGTGAAAACGGTCACTTTTTTTGCAAATTGCCTAACTCTAGCTTTTGAACCCTAACTCTGCCAGCACCTAGGGAAACCTAGCAAACCTATACATTTTTGAAAACTAGACACCCAGGGGATTCCAGGATGGGGTGACTTGAATGGCTCTCACCAGGTTCTGTTACCCAGAATCCCTTGCAAACCTAAAGATTTGTCCAAAAAAACACATTTTCCTCACATTTCTGTGCTGGAAAGTTCTGGAATCTGCGTGGATCCACAAAATTCCACCCACCCGGCGTTCCCAAAAGTCGTCCGAGAAAATCGTACCTCACTTGTGTGGGTAGGCCTAGGGCCTGCGACAGGAAACGGCCCAAAACGCCACGAGGACACACCACATTTTCACAGTGAAAACGGACCCTTTTTTTGCAAAGTGCCTAGCTCTAGATTTTGAACCCTAACTCTGCCAGCACCTAGGGAAACCTATCAAACCTATACATTTTTGAAAACTAGACACCCAGGGGAGTACAGGATGGGGTGACTTGAATGGCCCTCACCAGGTTCTGTTACCCAGAATCCCTTGCAAACCTAAACATTTGTCAAAAAAACACATTTTCCTCACATTTCTGTGGTGGAAAGTTCTGGAATCTGCGTGGATCCACACAATTCCACCCTCCCCGCGTTCCCTAAAGTCTTCCAAGAAAAATGGTACCTCACTTGTGTGGGTAGGCCCAGTGCCCGCGACAGGAAATGGCCCAAAACGCAACGTGGACACACCACGTTTTCACAGTGAAAACGGACCCTTTTTTTGCAAAGTGCCTAGCTCTAGATTTTGAACCCTAACTCTGCCAGCAGCTAGGGAAACCTAGCAAACCTATACTTTTGTGAAAACTAGACACCCAGGGGAATCCAGGATGGGGTGACTTGACTGGCTCTCACCAGGTTCTGTTACCCAGAATCCCTTGCAAACCTAAAACTTTGTCCAAAAAACCCACATTTTCCTCACATTTCTGTGGTGGAAAGTTCTGGAATCTGCGTGGATCCACAAAATTCCACCCAACCCACGTTCCCCAAAGTCTTCCGAGAAAAATGGTACCTCAGTTGTGTGGGTAGGCCTAGGGCCCGCGACAGGAAGCGGCTCAAAACGCAACGTGGACACACCACATTTTCACAGTGAAAACGGACCCTTTTTTTGCAAAGTGCCTAGTTCTAGATTTTGAACCCTAACTCTGCCAGCACCTAGGGAAACCTAGCAAACCTATACTTTTTTGAAAACTAGACACCCAGGGGATTACAGGACGGGGTGTCTTGAATGGCTCTCACCAGGTCCTGTTACCCAGAATCCCTTGCAAACCTAAAAATTTGTCCAAAAAAACAAATTTTCCTCACATGTCTGTGCTGGAAAGTTCTGGAATCTGCGTGGAGCCACAAAATTCCACACACCCCACGTTCCCCAAAGTCTTCCGAGAAAATGGTACCTCACTTGTGTCGGTAGGCCTAGTGCCCACGACAGGAAACGGCCCAAAACGCAACGTGGACACACCACATTTTCACAGTGAAAACGGACCCTATTTTTACAAAGTGCCTAGCTGTAGATTTTGAACTCTAACTCTGCAGCATCTAGGGAAACCTAGCAAACCTATACATTTTTGAAAACTAGACACCCAGGGGAATCCAGGATGGGGTGACTTTACTGGCTCTCACCAGGTTCTGTTACCCAGAATCCCTTGCAAACCTAAAAATCTGTCCAAAAAAACACATTTTCCTCACATTTCTGTGGTGGAAACTTCTGGAATCTGTGTGGATCCACATAATTCCACCCACTCCACGTTCCCCAATGTCTTCCAAGAAAAATGGTACCTCACTTGTGTGGGTAGGCCTAGTGCCCGCGACAGGAAACGGCCCAAAATGCAACGTGGACACACCACATTTTCACAGTGAAAACGGACATTTTTTTTGCAAAGTGCCTAGCTGTAGATTTTGAACCCTAGCTCTGCCGGCACCTAGGGAAACCTAGCAAACATATACATTTTTGAAAACTAGACACCCAGGGGAATCCAGGATGGGGTGACTTGACTGGCTCTCACCAGGTTCTGTTACCCAGAATCCCTTGCAAACCTAAAAATGTGTCCAAAAAACCACATTTTCCTCACATTTCTGTGGTGGAAAGTTCTGGAATCTGCGTGGATCCACAAAATTCCACCCACCCCGCGTTCCCCAAAGTCTTCTGAGAGAAATGGTACCTCACTTGTGTGGGTAGGCCTAGGGCCCGCAACAGGAACCGGCCCAAAACGCAACGTGGACACACCACATTTTCACAGTGAAAACGGACCCTTTTTGCAAAGTGCCTAGCTCTAGATTTTGAACCCTAACTCTGCCAGCACCTAGGGAAACCTAGCAAACCTATACATTTGTGAAAACTAGACACCCAGGGGAATCCAGGATGGGATGACTTGACTGGCTCTCACCAGGTTCTGTTACCCAGAATCCCTTGCAAACCTAAACATTTGTCCAAAGAAAACACATTTTCCTCACATTTCTGTGGTGGAAAGTTCTGGAATCTGCGTCGATCCACAAAATTCCACCCACCCCGCGTTCCCCAACGTCTTTCGAGAAAAATGGTACCTCACTTGTGTGGGTAGGCCTAGTGCCCGCGACAGGAAACGGCCCAAAACGCAACATGGACACAACACATTTTCACAGTGAAAACGGACCCTTTTTTGCAAAGTGCCTAGCTGTAGATTTTGAACCCTAACTCTGCCAGCACCTAGGGAAACCTAGCAAACCTATACATTTGTGAAAACTAGACACCCAGAGGAATCCCGGATGGGGTGACTTGACTGGCTCTCACCAGGTTCTGTTACCCAGAATCGCTTGCAAACCTAAACATTTGTCCAAAAAACCACATTTTCCTCACATTTCTGTGGTGGAAAGTTCTGGAATCTGCGTGGATCCACTAAATTTCACAAACCCCTCATTCACCTAAGTCTTCCGAGAAAAATTGTACCTCACTTGTGTGAGTAGGCCTAGTGCCCGTTACAGGAAACGGCCCAAAATGCAACATGGACACAACACATTTTCACAGTGAAAACGGACCCTTTTTGCAAAGTGCCTAGCTCTAGATTTTGAACCCTAACTCTGCCAGCACCTAGGGAAACCTAGCAAACCTATACATTTTTGAAAACTAGACTCCCAGGGGTATCCAGGATGGGGTGACTTGACTGGCTCTCACCAGGTTCTGTCACCCAGAATTCCTTGCAAACCTAAATATTTGTCCAAAAAACCACATTTTCCTCACATTTCTGTGGTGGAAAGTTCTGAAATCTGGGTGGATCCACAAAATTCCACACACCCCACGTTCCCCAAAGTCTTTCTAGAAAAATGGTACCTCACTTGTGTGGGTAGGTTTAGGGCCCGCGACAGGAAGCGGCCCAAAACGCAACGTGGACACACCACATTTTCACAGTGAAAACGGACACTTTTTTTGCAAATTGCCTAGCTCTAGCTTTTGAACCCTAACTCTGCCAGCACCTAGGGAAACCTAGCAAACCTATACATTTTTGAAAACTAGACACCCAGGGGATTCCAGGATGGGGTGACTTGAATGGCTCTCACCAGGTTCTGTTACCCAGAATCCCTTGCAAACCTAAAAATGTGTCCAAAAAAACACATTTTCCTCACATTTCTGTGCTGGAAAGTTCTGGAATCTGCGTGGATCCATAACATTCCACCCACCCGGCGTTCCCAAAAGTCGTCCGAGAAAATCGTACCTCACTTGTGTGGGTAGGCCTAGTGCCTACGACAGGAAACGGCCCAAAACGCAACGTGGACACACCACATTTTCACAGTGAAAACGGACCCTATTTTTACAAAGTGCCTAGCTGTAGATTTTGAACTCTAACTCTGCCAGCACCTAGGGAAACCTAGCAAACCTATACATTTTTGAAAACTAGACACCATGGGGAATCCAGGATGGGGTGACTTGACTGGCTCTCACCAGGTTCTGTTACCCAGAATCCCTTGCACACGTAAAAATTTGTCCAAAAAAACACATTTTCCTCACATTTCTGTGGTGGAAACATCTGGAATCTGCGTGGATCCACATAATTCCACCCACTCCGCGTTTCCCAATGTCTTCCAAGAAAAATGGTACCTCACTTGTGTGGGTAGGCCTAGTGCCCGCAACAGGAAACGGCCCAAAATGCAACGTGGACACACCACATTTTCACAGTGAAAACGGACACTTTTTTTGCAAAGTGCCTAGTTCTAGATTTTGAACCCTAACTCTGCCAGCACCTAGGGAAACCTAGCAAACCTATACTTTTTTGAAAACTAGACACCCAGGGGATTACAGGACGGGGTGTCTTGAATGGCTCTCACCAGGTCCTGTTACCCAGAATCCCTTGCAAACCTAAAAATTTGTCCAAAAAACAAATTTTCCTCACATGTCTGTGCTGGAAAGTTCTGGAATCTGCGTGGAGCCACAAAATTCCACACACCCCACGTTCCCCAAAGTCTTCCGAGAAAATGGTACCTCACTTGTGTCGGTAGGCCTAGTGCCCACGACAGGAAACGGCCCAAAACGCAACGTGGACACACCACATTTTCACAGTGAAAACGGACCCTATTTTTACAAAGTGCCTAGCTGTAGATTTTGAACTCTAACTCTGCAGCATCTAGGGAAACCTAGCAAACCTATACATTTTTGAAAACTAGACACCCAGGGGAATCCAGGATGGGGTGACTTTACTGGCTCTCACCAGGTTCTGTTACCCAGAATCCCTTGCAAACCTAAAAATCTGTCCAAAAAACACATTTTCCTCACATTTCTGTGGTGGAAACTTCTGGAATCTGTGTGGATCCACATAATTCCACCCACTCCACGTTCCCCAATGTCTTCCAAGAAAAATGGTACCTCACTTGTGTGGGTAGGCCTAGTGCCCGCGACAGGAAACGGCCCAAAATGCAACGTGGACACACCACATTTTCACAGTGAAAACGGACATTTTTTTTGCAAAGTGCCTAGCTGTAGATTTTGAACCCTAGCTCTGCCGGCACCTAGGGAAACCTAGCAAACATATACATTTTTGAAAACTAGACACCCAGGGGAATCCAGG
The DNA here is from genome assembly GCA_963921515.1 of Calotriton arnoldi. Classification (NCBI taxonomy): domain Eukaryota; kingdom Metazoa; phylum Chordata; class Amphibia; order Caudata; family Salamandridae; genus Calotriton; species Calotriton arnoldi. The sequence continues at coordinate 1,004,379 of CAWUFW010006692.1, read as the reverse complement.
ATGGGGTGACTTGACTGGCTCTCACCAGGTTCTGTTACCCAGAATCCCTTGCAAACCTAAAAATGTGTCCAAAAAACCACATTTTCCTCACATTTCTGTGGTGGAAAGTTCTGGAATCTGCGTGGATCCACAAAATTCCACCCACCCCGCGTTCCCCAAAGTCTTCTGAGAGAAATGGTACCTCACTTGTGTGGGTAGGCCTAGGGCCCGCAACAGGAACCGGCCCAAAACGCAACGTGGACACACCACATTTTCACAGTGAAAACGGACCCTTTTTTTGCAAAGTGCCTAGCTCTAGATTTTGAACCCTAACTCTGCCAGCACCTAGGGAAACCTAGCAAACCTATACATTTGTGAAAACTAGACACCCAGGGGAATCCAGGATGGGATGACTTGACTGGCTCTCACCAGGTTCTGTTACCCAGAATCCCTTGCAAACCTAAACATTTGTCCAAAGAAAACACATTTTCCTCACATTTCTGTGGTGGAAAGTTCTGGAATCTGCGTCGATCCACAAAATTCCACCCACCCCGCGTTCCCCAACGTCTTTCGAGAAAAATGGTACCTCACTTGTGTGGGTAGGCCTAGTGCCCGCGACAGGAAACGGCCCAAAACGCAACATGGACACAACACATTTTCACAGTGAAAACGGACCCTTTTTTTGCAAAGTGCCTAGCTGTAGATTTTGAACCCTAACTCTGCCAGCACCTAGGGAAACCTAGCAAACCTATACATTTGTGAAAACTAGACACCCAGAGGAATCCCGGATGGGGTGACTTGACTGGCTCTCACCAGGTTCTGTTACCCAGAATCGCTTGCAAACCTAAACATTTGTCCAAAAACCCACATTTTCCTCACATTTCTGTGGTGGAAAGTTCTGGAATCTGCGTGGATCCACTAAATTTCACAAACCCCTCATTCACCTAAGTCTTCCGAGAAAAATTGTACCTCACTTGTGTGAGTAGGCCTAGTGCCCGTGACAGGAAACGGCCCAAAATGCAACATGGACACAACACATTTTCACAGTGAAAACGGACCCTTTTTTGCAAAGTGCCTAGCTCTAGATTTTGAACCCTAACTCTGCCAGCACCTAGGGAAACCTAGCAAACCTATACATTTTTGAAAACTAGACTCCCAGGGGTATCCAGGATGGGGTGACTTGACTGGCTCTCACCAGGTTCTGTCACCCAGAATTCCTTGCAAACCTAAATATTTGTCCAAAAAACCACATTTTCCTCACATTTCTGTGGTGGAAAGTTCTGAAATCTGGGTGGATCCACAAAATTCCACACACCCCGCGTTCCCCAAAGTCTTTCTAGAAAAATGGTACCTCACTTGTGTGGGTAGGCTTAGGGCCCGCGACAGGAAGCGGCCCAAAACGCAACGTGGACACACCACATTTTCACAGTGAAAACGGACACTTTTTTGCAAAGTGCCTAGCTCTAGATTTTGAACCCTAACTCTGCCAGCACCTAGGGAAACCTAGCAAACCTATACATTTTTGAAAACTAGACACCCAGGGGATTCCAGGATGGGGTGACTTGAATGGCTCTCACCAGGTTCTGTTACCCAGAATCCCTTGCAAACCTAAAAATGTGTCCAAAAAAACACATTTTCCTCACATTTCTGTGCTGGAAAGTTCTGGAATCTGCGTGGATCCATAACATTCCACCCACCCGGCGTTCCCAAAAGTCGTCCGAGAAAATCGTACCTCACTTGTGTGGGTAGGCCTAGTGCCTACGACAGGAAACGGCCCAAAACGCAACGTGGACACACCACATTTTCACAGTGAAAACGGACCCTATTTTTGCAAAGTGCCTAGCTGTAGATTTTGAACTCTAACTCTGCCAGCACCTAGGGAAACCTAGCAAACCTATACATTTTTGAAAACTAGACACCATGGGGAATCCAGGATGGGGTGACTTGACTGGCTCTCACCAGGTTCTGTTACCCAGAATCCCTTGCACACGTAAAAATTTGTCCAAAAAAACACATTTTCCTCACATTTCTGTGGTGGAAACGTTCTGGAATCTGCGTGGATCCACATAATTCCACCCACTCCGCGTTTCCCAATGTCTTCCAAGAAAAATGGTACCTCACTTGTGTGGGTAGGCCTAGTGCCCGCAACAGGAAACGGCCCAAAATGCAACGTGGACACACCACATTTTCACAGTGAAAACGGACACTTTTTTTGCAAAGTGCCTAGCTGTAGATTTTGAACCCTAGCTCTGCCGGCACCTAGGGAAACCTAGCAAACGTATACATTTTTGAAAACTAGACACCCAGGGGAATCCAGGATGGGGTGACTTGACTGGCTCTCACCAGGTTCTGTTACCCAGAATCCCTTGCAAACCTAAACATTTGTCAAAACAAAACACATTTTCCTCACATTTCTGTGGTGGAAAGTTCTGGAATCTGCGTGGATCCACAAAATTCCACCCACCCCGCATTCCCCAAAGACTTCCGAGAGAAATGGTACCTCACTTGTGTGGGTAGGCCTAGTGCCCGCGACAGGAAACGGCCCAAAACGCAACATGGACACAACACATTTTCACAGTGAAAACGGACCCTTTTTTTGCAAAGTGCCTAGCTCTAGATTTTGAACCCTAACTTTGCCAGCACCTAAGAAAACCTAGCAAACCTATACATTTGTGAAAACTAGACACCCAGGGGAATCCAGGATGGGGTGACTTGACTGGCTCTCACCAGGTTCTATTCCCCAGAATCCCTTGCAAACCTAAACATTTGTCCAAAAAAACACATTTTCCTCACATTTCTGTGGTGGAAAGTTCTGGAATCTGTGTGGATCCACAAAATTCCCCCAGCCCGCGTTTCCCAAAGTGTTCCGAGAAAAATGGTACCTCACTTGTGTGGGTAGGCCTAGGGCCCGCGACAGGAAACGGCCCAAAACGCAACGTGGACACACCACATTTTCACAGTGAAAACGGACACTTTTTTTGCAAAGTGCCTAGCTGTAGATTTTGAACCCTAGCTCTGCCGGCACCTAGGGAAACCTAGCAAACATATACATTTTTGAAAACTAGACACCCAGGGGAATCCAGGATGGGGTGACTTGACTGGCTCTCACCAGGTTCTGTTACCCAGAATCCCTTGCAAACCTAAAAATGTGTCCAAAAAACCACATTTTCCTCACATTTCTGTGGTGGAAAGTTCTGGAATCTGCGTGGATCCACAAAATTCCACCCACCCCGCGTTCCCCAAAGTCTTCTGAGAGAAATGGTACCTCACTTGTGTGGGTAGGCCTAGGGCCCGCAACAGGAACCGGCCCAAAACGCAACGTGGACACACCACATTTTCACAGTGAAAAAGGACCCTTTTTTGCAAACTGCCTAGCTCTAGATTTTGAACCCTAACTCTGCCAGCACCTAGGGAAACCTAGCAAACCTATACATTTGTGAAAACTAGACACCCAGGGGAATCCAGGATGGGATGACTTGACTGGCTCTCACCAGGTTCTGTTACCCAGAATCCCTTGCAAACCTAAACATTTGTCCAAAGAAAACACATTTTCCTCACATTTCTGTGGTGGAAAGTTCTGGAATCTGCGTGAATCCACAAAATTCCACCCACCCCGCGTTCCCCAACGTCTTCCGAGAAAAATGGTACCTCACTTGTGTGGGTAGGCCTAGTGCCCGCGACAGGAAACGGCCCAAAACGCAACATGGACACAACACATTTTCACAGTGAAAACGGACCCTTTTTTGCAAAGTGCCTAGCTGTAGATTTTGAACCCTAACTCTGCCAGCGCCTAGGGAAACCTAGCAAACCTATACATTTGTGAAAACTAGACACCCAGAGGAATCCCGGATGGGGTGACTTGACTGGCTCTCACCAGGTTCTGTTACCCCGAATCGCTTGCAAACCTAAACATTTGTCCAAAAAACCCACATTTTCCTCACATTTCTGTGGTGGAAAGTTCTGGAATCTGCGTGGATCCACTAAATTTCACAAACCCCTCATTCACCTAAGTCTTCCGAGAAAAATTGTACCTCACTTGTGTGAGTAGGCCTAGTGCCCGTTACAGGAAACGGCCCAAAATGCAACATGGACACAACACATTTTCACAGTGAAAACGGACCCTTTTTTGCAAAGTGCCTAGCTCTAGATTTTGAACCCTAACTCTGCCAGCACCTAGGGAAACCTAGCAAACCTATACATTTTTGAAAACTAGACACCCAGGGGTATCCAGGATGGGGTGACTTGACTGGCTCTCACCAGGTTCTGTCACCCAGAATTCCTTGCAAACCTAAATATTTGTCCAAAAAACCACATTTTCCTCACATTTCTGTGGTGGAAAGTTCTGAAATCTGGGTGGATCCACAAAATTCCACACACCCCACGTTCCCCAAAGTCTTTTGAGAAAAATGGTACCTCACTTGTGTGGGTAGGTTTAGTGCCCGCGACAGGAAGCGGCCCAAAACGCAACGTGGACACACCACATTTTCACAGTGAAAACGGACACTTTTTTGCAAATTGCCTAGCTCTAGCTTTTGAACCCTAACTCTGCCAGCACCTAGGAAAACCTAGCAAACCTATACATTTTTGAAAACTAGACACCCAGGGGATTCCAGGATGGGGTGACTTGAATGGCTCTCACCAGGTTCTGTTACCCAGAATCCCTTGCAAACCTAAAAATGTGTCCAAAAAAACACATTTTCCTCACATTTCTGTGCTGGAAAGTTCTGGAATCTGCGTGGATCCATAACATTCCACCCACCCGGCGTTCCCAAAAGTCGTCCGAGAAAAATGGTACCTCACTTGTGTGGGTAGGCCTAGTGCCCACGACAGGAAACGGCCCAAAACGCAACGTGGACACACCACATTTTCACAGTGAAAACGGACCCTATTTTTACAAAGTGCCTAGCTGTAGATTTTGAACTCTAACTCTGCCAGCACCTAGGGAAACCTAGCAAACCTATACATTTTTGAAAACTAGACACCATGGGGAATCCAGGATGGGGTGACTTGACTGGCTCTCACCAGGTTCTGTTACCCAGAATCCCTTGCACACGTAAAAATTTGTCCAAAAAAACACATTTTCCTCACATTTCTGTGGTGGAAAGCATCTGGAATCTGCGTGGATCCACATAATTCCACCCACTCCGCGTTTCCCAATGTCTTCCAAGAAAAATGGTACCTCACTTGTGTGGGTAGGCCTAGTGCCCGCGACAGGAAACGGCCCAAAACGCAACGTGGACACACCACATTTTCACAGTGAAAACGGACACTTTTTTGCAAAGTGCCTAGCTGTAGATTTTGAACCCTAGCTCTGCCGGCACCTAGGGAAACCTAGCAAACGTATACATTTTTGAAAACTAGACACCCAGGGGAATCCAGGATGGGGTGACTTGACTGGCTCTCACCAGGTTCTGTTACCCAGAATCCCTTGCAAACCTAAACATTTGTCAAAACAAAACACATTTTCCTCACATTTCTGTGGTGGAAAGTTCTGGAATCTGCGTGGATCCACAAAATTCCACCCACCCCGCATTCCCCAAAGACTTCTGAGAGAAATAGTACCTCACTTGTGTGGGTAGGCCTAGTGCCCGCGACAGGAAACGGCCCAAAACGCAACATGGACACAACACATTTTCACAGTGAAAACGGACCCTTTTTTTGCAAAGTGCCTAGCTCTAGATTTTGAACCCTAACTCTGCCAGCACCTAGGGAAACCTAGCAAACCTATACATTTGTGAAAACTAGACACCCAGGGGAATCCAGGATGGGATGACTTGACTGGCTCTCACCAGGTTCTGTTACCCAGAATCCCTTGCAAACCTAAACATTTGTCCAAAAAAAACACATTTTCCTCACATTTCTGTGGTGGAAAGTTCTGGAATCTGCGTCGATCCACAAAATTCCACCCACCCCGCGTTCCCCAAAGTCTTCCGAGAAAAATGGTACCTCACTTGTGTGGGTAGGCCTAGGGCCCGCGACAGGAAACGGCCCAAAACGCAACGTGGACACACCACATTTTCACAGTGAAAACGGACATTTTTTTTGCAAAGTGCCTAGCTGTAGATTTTGAACCCTAGCTCTGCCGGCACCTAGGGAAACCTAGCAAACATATACATTTTTGAAAACTAGACACCCAGGGGAATCCAGGATGGGGTGACTTGACTGGCTCTCACCAGGTTCTGTTACCCAGAATCCCTTGCAAACCTAAAAATGTGTCCAAAAAACCACATTTTCCTCACATTTCTGTGGTGGAAAGTTCTGGAATCTGCGTGGATCCACAAAATTCCACCCACCCCGCGTTCCCCAAAGTCTTCTGAGAGAAATGGTACCTCACTTGTGTGGGTAGGCCTAGGGCCCGCAACAGGAACCGGCCCAAAACGCAACGTGGACACACCACATTTTCACAGTGAAAACGGACCCTTTTTTTGCAAAGTGCCTAGCTCTAGATTTTGAACCCTAACTCTGCCAGCACCTAGGGAAACCTAGCAAACCTATACATTTGTGAAAACTAGACACCCAGGGGAATCCAGGATGGGATGACTTGACTGGCTCTCACCAGGTTCTGTTACCCAGAATCCCTTGCAAACCTAAACATTTGTCCAAAGAAAACACATTTTCCTCACATTTCTGTGGTGGAAAGTTCTGGAATCTGCGTCAATCCACAAAATTCCACCCACCCCGCGTTCCCCAACGTCTTCCGAGAAAAATGGTACCTCACTTGTGTGGGTAGGCCTAGTGCCCGCGACAGGAAACGGCCCAAAACGCAACATGGACACAACACATTTTCACAGTGAAAACGGACCCTTTTTTTGCAAAGTGCCTAGCTGTAGATTTTGAACCCTAACTCTGCCAGCGCCTAGGGAAACCTAGCAAACCTATACATTTGTGAAAACTAGACACCCAGAGGAATCCCGGATGGGGTGACTTGACTGGCTCTCACCAGGTTCTGTTACCCAGAATCGCTTGCAAACCTAAACATTTGTCCAAAAACCCACATTTTCCTCACATTTCTGTGGTGGAAAGTTCTGGAATCTGCGTGGATCCACTAAATTTCACAAACCCCTCATTCACCTAAGTCTTCCGAGAAAAATTGTACCTCACTTGTGTGAGTAGGCCTAGTGCCCGTTACAGGAAACGGCCCAAAATGCAACATGGACACAACACATTTTCACAGTGAAAACGGACCCTTTTTTGCAAAGTGCCTAGCTCTAGATTTTGAACCCTAACTCTGCCAGCACCTAGGGAAACCTAGCAAACCTATACATTTTTGAAAACTAGACACCCAGGGGTATCCAGGATGGGGTGACTTGACTGGCTCTCACCAGGTTCTGTCACCCAGAATTCCTTGCAAACCTAAATATTTGTCCAAAAAAACCACATTTTCCTCACATTTCTGTGGTGGAAAGTTCTGAAATCTGGGTGGATCCACAAAATTCCACACACCCCACGTTCCCCAAAGTCTTTCGAGAAAAATGGTACCTCACTTGTGTGGGTAGGTTTAGGGCCCGCGACAGGAAGCGGCCCAAAACGCAACGTGGACACACCACATTTTCACAGTGAAAACGGACACTTTTTTTGCAAATTGCCTAGCTCTAGCTTTTGAACCCTAACTCTGCCAGCACCTAGGAAAACCTAGCAAACCTATACATTTTTGAAAACTAGACACCCAGGGGAATCCAGGATGGGGTGACTTGAATGGCTCTCACCAGGTTCTGTTACCCAGAATCCCTTGCAAACCTAAAAATGTGTCCAAAAAACACATTTTCCTCACATTTCTGTGGTGGAAAGTTCTGGAATCTGCGTGGATCCATAACATTCCACCCACCCGGCGTTCCCCAAAGTCGTCCGAGAAAATCGTACCTCACTTGTGTGGGTAGGCCTAGTGCCTACGACAGGAAACGGCCCAAAACGCAACGTGGACACACCACATTTTCACAGTGAAAACGGACCCTATTTTTACAAAGTGCCTAGCTGTAGATTTTGAACTCTAACTCTGCCAGCACCTAGGGAAACCTAGCAAACCTATACATTTTTGAAAACTAGACACCATGGGGAATCCAGGATGGGGTGACTTGACTGGCTCTCACCAGGTTCTGTTACCCAGAATCCCTTGCACACGTAAAAATTTGTCCAAAAAACACATTTTCCTCACATTTCTGTGGTGGAAACATCTGGAATCTGCGTGGATCCACATAATTCCACCCACTCCGCGTTTCCCAATGTCTTCCAAGAAAAATGGTACCTCACTTGTGTGGGTAGGCCTAGTGCCCGCGACAGGAAACGGCCCAAAATGCAACGTGGACACACCACATTTTCACAGTGAAAACGGACACTTTTTTTGCAAAGTGCCTAGCTGTAGATTTTGAACCCTAGCTCTGCCGGCACCTAGGGAAACCTAGCAAACGTATACATTTTTGAAAACTAGACACCCAGGGGAATCCAGGATGGGGTGACTTGACTGGCTCTCACCAGGTTCTGTTACCCAGAATCCCTTGCAAACCTAAACATTTGTCAAAACAAAACACATTTTCCTCACATTTCTGTGGTGGAAAGTTCTGGAATCTGCGTGGATCCACAAAATTCCACCCACCCCGCATTCCCCAAAGACTTCTGAGAGAAATAGTACCTCACTTGTGTGGGTAGGCCTAGTGCCCGCGACAGGAAACGGCCCAAAACGCAACATGGACACAACACATTTTCACAGTGAAAACGGACCCTTTTTTTGCAAAGTGCCTAGCTCTAGATTTTGAACCCTAACTCTGCCAGCACCTAGGGAAACCTAGCAAACCTATACATTTGTGAAAACTAGACACCCAGGGGAATCCAGGATGGGATGACTTGACTGGCTCTCACCAGGTTCTGTTACCCAGAATCCCTTGCAAACCTAAACATTTGTCCAAAAAAAACACATTTTCCTCACATTTCTGTGGTGGAAAGTTCTGGAATCTGCGTCGATCCACAAAATTCCACACACCCCGCGTTCCCCAAAGTCTTCCGAGAAAAATGGTACCTCACTTGTGTGGGTAGGCCTAGGGCCCGCGACAGGAAACGGCCCAAAACGCAACGTGGACACACCACATTTTCACAGTGAAAACGGACCCTTTTTTTGCAAAGTCCCTAGCTCTAGATTTTGAACCCTAACTCTGCCAGCACCTAGGGAAACCTAGCAATCCTATACATTTTTGAAAACTAGACATCCAGGGGATTTAAGGATGGGGTGACTTGAATGGCTCTCACCGGGTTATGTTACCCAGAATCCCTTGCAAACCTAAAAATGTGTCCAAAAAAACACATTTTTCTCACATTTCTGTGGTGGAAAGCTCTGGAATCTGCGTGGATCCACAAAATTCCACCCACCCCGCGTTCTCCAAAGTCTTCCGAGAAAATGGTAGACTTGTGTGGGTAGGCCTAGTGCCCGCGACAGAAAACAGCCCAAAACGCAACGTGGACACACCACATTTTCACAGCGAAAACGGACCCTATATTTACAAAGTGCCTAGCTGTAGATTTTGAACCCTAACTCTGCCAGCACCTAGAGAAACCTAGCAAACCTATACATTTTTGAAAACTAGACACCCAGGTGAATCCAGGATGGGGTGACTTGACTGGCTCTCACCAGGTTCTGTTACCCAGAATCCCTTGCAAACCTAAAAATTTGTAAAAAACCCCACATTTTTCTCACATTTCTGTGGTGGAAAGTTCTGGAATCTGCTTGGATCCCCAAAATTCCACCCACCCCGCGTTCCCCAAAGTCTTCCGAGAGAAATGGTTCCTCACTTGTGTGGGTAGGCCTAGGGCCCGCGACAGGAAATGGCCCAAAACGCAACGTGGACACACCACATTTTCACAGTGAAAACGGACACTTTTTTTGCAAAGTGCCTAGCTGTAGATTTTGAACCCTAGCTCTGCCGGCACCTAGGGAAACCTAGCAAACGTATACATTTTTGAAGACTAGACACCCTGGGGAATACAGGATGGGGTGACTTGACTGGCTCTCACCAGGTTCTGTTACCCCGAATGCCTTGCAAACCTAAAAATTTGTAAAAAACCCCACATTTTTCTCACATTTCTGTGGTGGAAAGTTCTGGAATCTGCTTGGATCCCCAAAATTCCACCCACCCCGCGTTCCCCAAAGTCTTCCGAGAGAAATGGTTCCTCACTTGTGTGGGTAGGCCTAGGGCCCGCGACAGGAAACGGCCTAAAATGCAATGTGGACACCACATTTTCACAATGAAAACGGACCCTTTTTTTGCAAAGTGCCTAGCTCTAGATTTTGAACGCTAACTCTGCCAGAACCATTGGGAAACCTATCAAACCTATACATTTTTGAAAACTAGACACCCAGTGGAGTCCAGGATGGGGTGACTTGAATGGCTCTCACCAGGTTCTGTTACCCAGAATCCCTTGCAAACCTAAACATTTGTCAAAAAAACACATTTTCCTCACATTTCTGTGGTGGAAAGTTCTGGAATCTGTGTGGATCCACACAATTCCACCCACCCCGCGTTCACTAAAGTCTTCCGAGAAAAATGGAACCTCACTTGTGTGGGTAGGCCCAGTGCCCGCGACAGGAAATGGCCCAAAACGCAACGTGGACACACCACGTTTTCACAGTGAAAACGGACCCTTTTTTTGCAAAGTGCCTAGCTGTAGATTTTGAACCCTAACTCTGCCAGCACCTAGGGAAACCTAGCAAACCTATACATTTGTGAAAACTAGACACCCAGGGGAATACAGGATGGGGTGACTTGACTGGCTCTCACCAGGTTCTGTTACCCAGAATCCCTTGCAAACCTAAATATTTGTCCAAAAAACCAACATTTTCCTCACATTTCTGTGGTGGAAAGTTCTGGAATCTGCGTGAATCCACAAAATTCCACCCACCCCGCGTTCCCCAAAGTCTTCCGAGAAAATGGTACCTCACTTGTGTGGATAGGCCTAGTGCCCGCGACAGGAAACGGCCCAAAACGCAACGTGGACACACCACATTTTCACAGTGAAAACGGACCCTATTTTTACAAAGTGCCTAGCTGTAGATTTTGAACCCTAACTCTGCCAGCACCTTGGAAAACCTAGCAAACCTATACATTTTTGAAAACTAGACACCCAGGGGAATCCAGGATGGGGTGACTTGACTGGCTCTCACCAGGTTCTGTTACCCAGAATCCCTTGCAAACCTAAAAATGTGTCCAAAAACCCACATTTTCCTCACATTTCTGTGGTGGAAAGTTCTGGAATCTGCGTGGATCCACAAAAGTCCTCCCACCCCACGTTCCCCAAAGTCTTCCGAGAAAAATGGTACCTCACTTGTGTGGGTAGGCCTAGGGCCCGCGGCAGGAAGCGGCCCAAAACGCAATGTGGACACACCACATTTTCACAGTGAAAACGGGCCCTTTTTTTGCAAAGTGCCTAGCTCTAGATTTTGAACCCTAACTCTGCCAGCACCTAGGAAAACCTAGCAAACCTATACATTTTTGAAAACTAGACACCCAGGGGATTCCAGGATGGGGTGACTTGAATGGCTCTCACCAGGTTCTGTTACCCAGAATCCCTTGCAAACTAAAAATTTGTCAAAAAAAGCAAATTTTCCTCACATTTCTCTGCTGGAAAGTTCTGAAAGCTGCGTGGATCCACAAAATTCCACCCACTTCGCGTCCCCCAAAGTCTTCCGAGAAAATGGTACCTCACTTGTGTGGGTAGGCCTAGTGCCCGCGACAGGAAACGGCCCAAAACGCAACGTGGACACACCACATTTTCACAGTGAAAACGGTCCCTATTTTTACAAAGTGCCTAGCTGTAGATTTTGAACCCTAACTCTGCCAGCACCTTGGGAAACCTAGCAAACCTATACATTTTTGAAAACTAGACACCCAGGGGAATCCAGGATGGGGTGACTTGACTGGCTCTCACCAGGTTCGGTTACCCAGAATCCCTTGCAAACGTAAAAATTTGTCCAAAAAAACACATTTTCCTCACATTTCTGTGGTGGAAAGTTCTGGACTCTGCGTGGATCCACATAGTTCCACGCACTCCGCGTTCCCCAATGTCTTCCGAGAAAAATGGTAACTCACTTGTGTGGGTAGGCCTAGTGCCCGCGACAGGAAACGGCCCAAAATCAACGTGGACACACCACATTTTCACAGTGAAAACGGACACTTTTTTTGCAAAGTTCCTAGCTGTAGATTTTGAACCCTAGCTCTGCCGGCACCTAGGGAAACCTAGCAAACGTATACATTTTTGAAAACTAGACACCGAGGGGAATCCAGGATGGGGTGACTTGACTGGCTCTCACCGGGTTCTGTTACCCAGAATCCCTTAGAAACCTAAAAATTTGTCCAAAAAAACACATTTTCCTCACATTTCTGTGGTGGAAAGTTCTGGAATCTGCGTGGATCCACAAAATTCTACCCACCCCGCATTCCCCAAAGTCTTCTGAGAAAATGGTACCTCACTTGTGTGGGTAGGCCGAGTGGCCGCGACAGGAAACGGCCCAAAACGCAACGTGGACACACCACATTTTCACAGTGAAAACGGACCCTATTTTTACAAAGTGCCAAGCTGTAGATTTTGAACCCTAACTCTGCCAGCACCTAGAGAAACCTAGCAAACCTATACATTTTTGAAAACTAGACACCCAGGTGAATCCATGATGGGGTGACTTGACTGGCATTCACCAGGTTCTGTTACCCAGAATCCCTTGCAAACCTAAAAATGTGTCCAAAAAAACATTTTCCTCACATTTCTGTGGTGGAAAGTTCTGGAATCTGCGTGGATCCACATAATTCCACTGGCTCTGTGTTCCCCCATGTCTTCCGAGAAAAACGGTACCTCACTTGTGTGGGTAGGCCTAGTGCCCGCGACAGGAAATGGCCCAAAACGCAACGTGGACACACCACATTTTCACAGTGAAAACGGACACTTTTTTTGCAAAGTGCCTAGCTGTAGATTTTGAACCCTAGCTCTGCCGGCACCTAGGGAAACCTAGCAAACGAATACATTTTTGAAGACTAGACACCCTGGGGAATCCAGGATGGGGTGACTTGACAGGCTCTCACCAGGTTCTGTTACCCCGAATGCCTTGCAAACCTAAAAATTTGTAAAAAAACCCACATTTTTCTCACATTTCTGTGGTGGAAAGTTCTGGAATCTGCGTGGATCCCCAAAATTCCACCCACCCCGCGTTCCCCAAAGTCTTCCGAGAGAAATGGTACCTCACTTGTGTGGGTAGGCCTAGGGCCCGCGACAGGAAACGGCCTAAAATGCAATGTGGACACCACATTTTCACAATGAAAACGGACCCTTTTTTTGCAAAGTGCCTAGCTCTAGATTTTGAACGCTAACTCTGCCAGAACCTAGGGAAACCTATCAAACCTATACATTTTTGAAAACTAGACACCCAGTGGAGTCCAGGATGGGGTGACTTGAATGGCTCTCACCAGGTTCTGTTACCCAGAATCCCTTGCAAACCTAAACATTTGTCAAAACAAACACATTTTCCTCACATTTCTGTGGTGGAAAGTTCTGGAATCTGTGTGGATCCACACAATTCCACCCACCCCGCGTTCACTAAAGTCTTCCGAGAAAAATGGAACCTCACTTGTGTGGGTAGGCCCAGTGCCCGCGACAGGAAATGGCCCAAAACGCAACGTGGACACACCACGTTTTCACAGTGAAAACGGACCCTTTTTTTGCAAAGTGCCTAGCTGTAGATTTTGAACCCTAACTCTGCCAGCACCTAGGGAAACCTAGCAAACCTATACATTTGTGAAAACTAGACACCCAGGGGAATACAGGATGGGGTGACTTGACTGGCTCTCACCAGGTTCTGTTACCCAGAATCCCTTGCAAACCTAAATATTTGTCCAAAAACCAACATTTTCCTCACATTTCTGTGGTGGAAAGTTCTGGAATCTGCGTGAATCCACAAAATTCCACCCACCCCGCGTTCCCCAAAGTCTTCCGAGAAAATGGTACCTCACTTGTGTGGATAGGCCTAGTGCCCGCGACAGGAAACGGCCCAAAACGCAACGTGGACACACCACATTTTCACAGTGAAAACGGACCCTATTTTTACAAAGTGCCTAGCTGTAGATTTTGAACCCTAACTCTGCCAGCACCTTGGAAAACCTAGCAAACCTATACATTTTTGAAAACTAGACACCCAGGGGAATCCAGGATGGGGTGACTTGACTGGCTCTCACCAGGTTCTGTTACCCAGAATCCCTTGCAAACCTAAAAATGTGTCCAAAAAAAACACATTTTCCTCACATTTCTGTGGTGGAAAGTTCTGGAATCTGCGTGGATCCACAAAAGTCCTCCCACCCCACGTTCCCCAAAGTCTTCCGAGAAAATGGTACCTCACTTGTGTGGGTAGGCCTAGTGCCCGCGACAGGAAACGGCCCAAAACGCAACGTGGACACACCACATTTTCACAGTGAAAACGGTCCCTATTTTTACAAAGTGCCTAGCTGTAGATTTTGAACCCTAACTCTGCCAGCACCTTGGGAAACCTAGCAAACCTATACATTTTTGAAAACTAGACACCCAGGGGAATCCAGGATGGGGTGACTTGACTGGCTCTCACCAGGTTCGGTTACCCAGAATCCCTTGCAAACATAAAAATTTGTCCAAAAAACACATTTTCCTCACATTTCTGTGGTGGAAAGTTCTGGACTCTGCGTGGATCCACATAGTTCCACGCACTCCGCGTTCCCCAATGTCTTCCGAGAAAAATGGTAACTCACTTGTGTGGGTAGGCCTAGTGCCCGCGACAGGAAACGGCCCAAAATCAACGTGGACACACCACATTTTCACAGTGAAAACGGACACTTTTTTTGCAAAGTGCCTAGCTGTAGATTTTGAACCCTAGCTCTGCCGGCACCTAGGGAAACCTAGCAAACGTATACATTTTTGAAAACTAGACACCGAGGGGAATCCAGGATGGGGTGACTTGACTGGCTCTCACCGGGTTCTGTTACCCAGAATCCCTTAGAAACCTAAAAATTTGTCCAAAAAACACATTTTCCTCACATTTCTGTGGTGGAAAGTTCTGGAATCTGCGTGGATCCACAAAATTCTACCCACCCCGCATTCCCCAAAGTCTTCTGAGAAAAAGGTACCTCACTTGTGTGGGTAGGCCGAGTGGCCGCGACAGGAAACGGCCCAAAACGCAACGTGGACACACCACATTTTCACAGTGAAAACGGACCCTATTTTTACAAAGTGCCTAGCTGTAGATTTTGAACCCTAACTCTGCCAGCACTTAGAGAAACCTAGCAAACCTATACATTTTTGAAAACTAGACACCCAGGTGAATCCATGATGGGGTGACTTGACTGGCATTCACCAGGTTCTGTTACCCAGAATCCCTTGCAAACCTAAAAATGTGTCCAAAAAAAATTTTCCTCACATTTCTGTGGTGGAAAGTTCTGGAATCTACGGGGATCCACATAATTCCACCGGCTCTGTGTTCCCCCATGTCTTCCGAGAAAAACGGTACCTCACTTGTGTGGGTAGGCCTAGTGAGCGTGACAGGAAATGGCCCAAAACGCAACGTGGACACACCGCATTTTCACAGTGAAAACTGACCCTTTTTATGCAAAGTGCCTAGCTGTAGATTTTGAAACCTAGCTCTGCCGGCACCTAGGGAAACCTAGCAAACGTATACATTTTTGAAGACTAGACAATCAGGGGAATCCAGGATGGGGTGACTTGAATGGCTCGCACCAGGTTCTGTTACCCAGAATCCCTTTCAAACCTAAAGATTTGTCAAAAAAACAAATTTTCCTCACATTTCTGTGGAGGAAAGTTCTGGAATCTGCGTGGATCCACAAAATTCCACCCACCCCGCGTTCCCTAAAGTCTTCCGAGAAAAATGGTACCTCACTTGTGTGGGTAGGCCCAGTGCCCGCGACAGGAAACGGCCCAAAACGCAAAGTGGACACACCACGTTTTCACAGTTAAATCTGACCCTTTTTTTACAAAGTGCCTAGCTGTAGATTTTGAACCCTAACTTTGACAGCACCTAGGGGAAACCTAGCAAACCTATATATTTTTGAAAACTAGACATCCAGGGGATTTAAGGATGGGGTGACTTGAATGGCTCTCACCAGGTTCTGTTACCCAGAATCACTTGCAAACCTAAAAATTTGTTTAAAAAACACATTTTCCTCACATTTTTGTGGTGGAAAGTTCTGGAATCTGCGTGGATCCACAAAATTCCACCCACCCCACGTTCCCCAATGTCTTCCAAGAAAATGGTACCTCACTTGTGTGGGTAGGCCTAGTGCCCGCGACAGGAAACGGCCCAAAACGCAACGTGGACACCACATTTTCACAGTGAAAACGGACCCTATTTTTACAAAGTGCCTAGCTGTAGATTCTGAACCCTAACTCTGCCAGCATCTAGAGAAACCTAGCAAACCTATACATTTTTGAAAACTAGACACCCAGGGAATCCAGGATGGGGTGACTTGACTGGCTCTCACCAGGTTCTGTTACCCAGAATCCCTTGCAAACCTAAACATTTGTCCAAAAAAACACATTTTCCTCAAATTTCTGTGGTGGAAAGTTCTGGAATCTGCGTGGATCCACATAATTCTACCAGCTCTGCGTTCCCCAATGTCTTCCGAGAAAAACGGTACCTCACTTGTGTGGGTAGGCCTAGTGCCCGCGACAGGAAACGGCCCAAAACGCAACGTGGACACAAAACATTTTCACAGTGAAAACGGACACTTTTTTTGCAAAGTGCCTAGCTGTAGATTTTGAACCCTAGCTCTGTCGGCACCTAGGGAAACCTAGCAAACGTATACATTTTTGAAGACTAGACACCCAGGGGAATCCAGGATGGGGTGACTTGATTGGCTCTCACCAGGGTCTGTTACCCCGAATGCCTTGCAAACCTAAACATTTGTAAAAAAATCCACATTTTTCTCACATTTCTGTGGTGGAAAGTTCTGGAATCTGCGTGGATCCCCAAAATTCCACCCACCCCGCGTTCCCCAAAGTCTTCCGAGATAAATGGTACCTCACTTGTGTGGGTAGGCCTAGGGCCCGCGACAGGAAACGGCCTAAAATGCAATGTGGACACCACATTTTCACAATGAAAACGGACCCTTTTTTTGCAAAGTGCCTAGCTCTAGATTTTGAACGCTAACTCTGCCAGAACCTAGGGAAACCTATCAAACCTATACATTTTTGAAAACTAGACACCCAGGGAGTCCAGGATGGGGTGACTTGAATGGCTCTCACCAGGTTCTGTTACCCAGAATCCCTTGCAAACCTAAACATTTGTCAAAAAAACACATTTTCCTCACATTTCTGTGGTGGAAAGTTCTGGAATCTGCGTGAATCCACAAAATTCCACCCACCCCGCGTTCCCCAAAGTCTTCCGAGAAAATGGTACCTCACTTGTGTGGATAGGCCTAGTGCCCGCAACAGGAAACGGCCCAAAACGCAACGTGGACACACCACATTTTCACAGTGAAAACGGACCCTATTTTTACAAAGTGCCTAGCTGTAGATTTTGAACCCTAACTCTGCCAGCACCTTGGGAAACCTAGCAAACCTATACATTTTTGAAAACTAGACACCCAGGGGAATCCAGGATGGGGTGACTTGACTGGCTCTCACCAGGTTCTGTTACCCAGAATCCCTTGCAAACCTAAAAATGTGTCAAAAAAAACCACATTTTCCTCACATTTCTGTGGTGGAAAGTTCTGGAATCTGCGTGGATCCACAAAAGTCCTCCCACCCCACGTTCCCCAAAGTCTTCCATAAAAATGGTACCTCACTTGTGTGGGTAGGCCTAGGGCCCGCGGCAGGAAGCGACCCAAAACGCAATGTGGACACACCACATTTTCACAGTGAAAACGAACCCTAACTCTGCCAGCACCTAGGAAAACCTAGCAAACCTATACATTTTTGAAAACTAGACACCCAGGGGATTCCAGGATGGGGTGACTTGAATGGCTCTCACCAGGTTCTGTTACCCAGAATCCCTTGCAAACTAAAAATTTGTCAAAAAAAGCACATTTTCCTCACATTTCTCTGCTGGAAAGTTCTGAAATCTGCGTGGATCCACAAAATTCCACCCACTTCGCGTCCCCCAAAGTCTTCCGAGAAAATGGTACCTCACTTGTGTGGGTAGGCCTAGTGCCCGCGACAGGAAACGGCCCAAAACGCAACGTGGACACACCACATTTTCACAGTGAAAACGGTCCCTATTTTTACAAAGTGCCTAGGCGTAGATTTTGAACCCTAACTCTGCCAGCACCTTGGGAAACATAGCAAACCTATACATTTTTGAAAACTAGACACCCAGGGGAATCCAGGATGGGGTGACTTGACTGGCTCTCACCAGGTTCGGTTACCCAGAATCCCTTGCAAACATAAAAATTTGTCCAAATAAACACATTTTCCTCACATTTCTGTGGTGGACAGTTCTGGACTCTGCGTGGATCCACATAGTTCCACGCACTCCGCGTTCCCCAATGTCTTCCGAGAAAAATGGTAACTCACTTGTGTGGGTAGGCCTAGTGCCCGCGACAGGAAACGGCCCAAAATCAACGTGGATACACCACATTTTCACAGTGAAAACGGACACTTTTTTTGCAAAGTGCCTAGCTGTAGATTTTGAACCCTAGCTCTGCCGGCACCTAGGGAAAACCTAGCAAACGTATACATTTTTGAAAACTAGACACCGAGGGGAATCCAGGATGGGGTGACTTGACTGGCTTTCACCGGGTTCTGTTACCCAGAATCCGTTAGAAACCGCAAAATTTGTCCAAAAAAACACATTTTCCTCACATTTCTGTGGTGGAAAGTTCTGGAATCTGCGTGGATCCACAAAATTCTACCCACCCCGCATTCCCCAAAGTCTTCTGAGAAAATGGTACCTCACTTGTGTGGGTAGGCCGAGTGGCCGCGACAGGAAACGGCCCAAAACGCAACGTGGACACACCACATTTTCACAGTGAAAACTGACCCTTTTTTTGCAAAGTGCCTAGCTGTAGATTTTGAACCCTAGCTCTGCCGGCACCTAGGGAAACCTAGCAAACGTATACATTTTTGAAGACTAGACATCCAGGGGAATCCAGGATGGGGTGACTTGACTGGCTCTCACTAGGTTCTGTTACCCAGAATCCCTTGCAAACCTAAAAATGTGTCCAAAAAAACATTTTCCTCACATTTCTGTGGTGGAAAGTTCTGGAATCTACGTGGATCCACATAATTCCACCGGCTCTGTGTTCCCCCTTGTCTTCCGAGAAAAACGGTACCTCACTTGTGTGGGTAGGCCTAGTGAGCGTGACAGGAAATGGCCCAAAACGCAACGTGGACACCACATTTTCACAGTGAAAACGGACCCTATTTTTACAAAGTGCCTAGCTGTAGATTTTTAACCATAGCTCTGCCGGCACCTAGGGAAACCTAGCAAACCTATACATTTTTGAAAACTAGACACCCAGGGGAATCCAGGATGGGGTGACTTGACTGGCTCTCACCAGGTTCTGTTACCCAGAATCCCTTGCAAACATAAACATTTGTCCAAAAAAACACATTTTTCTCAAATTTCTGTGGTGGAAAGTTCTGGAATCTGCGTGGATCCACATAATTCTCCCCGCTCTGCGTTCCCCAATGTCTTCCGAGAAAAACGGTACCTCACTTGTGTGGGTAGGCCTAGTGCCCGCGACAGGAAACGGCCCAAAACGCAACGTGGACACAAAACATTTTCACAGTGAAAACGGACACTTTTTTGCAAAGTGCCTAGCTGTAGATTTTGAACCCTAGCTCTGCCGGCACCTAGGGAAACCTAGCAAATGTATACATTTTTGAAGACTAGACACCCAGGGGAATCCAGGATGGGGTGGCTTGATTGGCTCTCACCAGGGTCTGTTACCCCGAATGTCTTGCAAACCTAAAAATTTGTAAAAAAACCCACATTTTTCTCACATTTCTGTGGTGGAAAGTTCTGGAATCTGCGTGGATCCACAAAATTCCACCCACCCCGCGTTCCCCAAAGTCTTCCAAGAGAAATGGTACCTCACTTGTGTGGGTAGGCCTAGGGCCTGCGACAGGAAACGGTCTAAAACGCAACGTGGACACACCACATTTTCACAGTGAAAACGGACCCTTTTTTGCAAAGTGCCTAGCTCTAGATTTTGAACCCTAACTCTGCCAGCATCTAGGGAAACCTATCAAACCTATACATTTTTGAAAACTAGACACCCAGGGGAATCCAGGATTGGGTGACTTGAATGGCTCTCACCAGGTTCTGTTACCCAGAATCCTTTTCAAACCTAAAAATTTGTCAAAAAAACAAATTTTCCTCACATTTCTGTGGAGGAAAGTTCTGGAATCTGCGTGGATCCACAAAATTCCACCCACCCAGCGTGCCATAAAGTCTTCCGAGAAAAATGTTACCTCACTTGTGTGGGTAGGCCCAGTGCCCACGACAGGAAACGGCCCAAAACGCAACGTGGACACACCACGTTTTCACAGTGAAATCTGACCCTTTTTTGCAAAGTGCCTAGCTGTAGATTTTGAACCCTAACTCTGCCAGCACCTAGGGAAACCTAGCAAACCTATACATTTTTGAAAACTAGACACCCAAGGGAATCCACGATGGGGTGAGTTGACTGGCTCTCACCAGGTTCTGTTACCCAGAATCCCTTGCAAGCCTAAATATTTGTCCAAAGAAAACACATTTTCCTCACATTTCTGTGGTGGAAAGTTCTGGAATCTGCGTGGATCCACAAAATTGCACCCACCCCGCATTCCCCAAAGTCTTCAGAGACAAATGGTACCTCACTTGTGTGGGTAGGCCTAGGGCCTGCGACAGGAAACGGCCCAAGACGCAACGTGGACACACCACATTTTCACAGTGAAAACGGACCCTTTTTTTGCAAAGTGCCTAGCTGTAGATTTTGAACCCTAGCTCTGTCGGCACCTAGGGAAACCTAGCAAACGTATACATTTTTGAAGACTAGACACCCAGGGGAATCCAGGATGGGGTGACTTGATTGGCTCTCACCAGGGTCTGTTACCCCGAATGCCTTGGAAACCTAAAAATTTGTAAAAAAACCCACATTTTTCTCACATTTCTGTGGTGGAAAGTTCTGGAATCTGCGTGGATCCCCAAAATTCCACCCACCCCGCGTTCCCCAAAGTCTTCCGAGAGAAATGGTACCTCACTTGTGTGGGTAGGCCTAGGGCCCGCGACAGGAAACGGCCTAAAATGCAATGTGGACACCACATTTTCACAATGAAAACGGACCCTTTTTTTGCAAAGTGCCTAGCTCTAGATTTTGAACGCTAACTCTGCCAGAACCTAGGGAAACCTATCAAACCTATACATTTTTGAAAACTAGACACCCAGGGGAGTCCAGGATGGGGTGACTTGAATGGCTCTCACCAGGTTCTGTTACCCAGAATCCCTTGCAAACCTAAACATTTGTCAAAAAAACACATTTTCCTCACATTTCTGTGGTGGAAAGTTCTGGAATCTGCGTGAATCCACAAAATTACACCCACCCCGCGTTCCCCAAAGTCTTCCGAGAAAATGGTACCTCACTTGTGTGGATAGGCCTAGTGCCCGCGACAGGAAACGGCCCAAAACGCAACGTGGACACACCACATTTTCACAGTGAAAACGGACCCTATTTTTACAAAGTGCCTAGCTGTAGATTTTGAACCCTAACTCTGCCAGCACCTTGGGAAACCTAGCAAACCTATACATTTTTGAAAACTAGACACCCAGGGGAATCCAGGATGGGGTGACTTGACTGGCTCTCACCAGGTTCTGTTACCCAGAATCCCTTGCAAACCTAAAAATGTGTCCAAAAAAACCACATTTTCCTCACATTTCTGTGGTGGAAAGTTCTGGAATCTGCGTGGATCCACAAAAGTCCTCCCACCCCACGTTCCCCAAAGTCTTCCGGAAAAATGGTACCTCACTTGTGTGGGTAGGCCTAGGGCCCGCGGCAGGAAGCGACCCAAAACGCAATGTGGACACACCACATTTTCACAGTGAAAACGAACCCTAACTCTGCCAGCACCTAGGAAAACCTAGCAAACCTATACATTTTTGAAAACTAGACACCCAGGGGATTCCAGGATGGGGTGACTTGACTGGCTCTCACCAGGTTCGGTTACCCAGAATCCCTTGCAAACATAAAAATTTGTCCAAATAAACACATTTTCCTCACATTTCTGTGGTGGACAGTTCTGGACTCTGCGTGGATCCACATAGTTCCACGCACTCCGCGTTCCCCAATGTCTTCCGAGAAAAATGGTAACTCACTTGTGTGGGTAGGCCTAGTGCCCGCGACAGGAAACGGCCCAAAATCAACGTGGATACACCACATTTTCACAGTGAAAACGGACACTTTTTTTGCAAAGTGCCTAGCTGTAGATTTTGAACCCTAGCTCTGCCGGCACCTAGGGAAAACCTAGCAAACGTATACATTTTTGAAAACTAGACACCGAGGGGAATCCAGGATGGGGTGACTTGACTGGCTTTCACCGGGTTCTGTTACCCAGAATCCGTTAGAAACCGCAAAATTTGTCCAAAAAAACACATTTTCCTCACATTTCTGTGGTGGAAAGTTCTGGAATCTGCGTGGATCCACAAAATTCTACCCACCCCGCATTCCCCAAAGTCTTCTGAGAAAATGGTACCTCACTTGTGTGGGTAGGCCGAGTGGCCGCGACAGGAAACGGCCCAAAACGCAACGTGGACACACCACATTTTCACAGTGAAAACTGACCCTTTTTTTGCAAAGTGCCTAGCTGTAGATTTTGAACCCTAGCTCTGCCGGCACCTAGGGAAACCTAGCAAACGTATACATTTTTGAAGACTAGACATCCAGGGGAATCCAGGATGGGGTGACTTGACTGGCTCTCACTAGGTTCTGTTACCCAGAATCCCTTGCAAACCTAAAAATGTGTCCAAAAAAACATTTTCCTCACATTTCTGTGGTGGAAAGTTCTGGAATCTACGTGGATCCACATAATTCCACCGGCTCTGTGTTCCCCCTTGTCTTCCGAGAAAAACGGTACCTCACTTGTGTGGGTAGGCCTAGTGAGCGTGACAGGAAATGGCCCAAAACGCAACGTGGACACCACATTTTCACAGTGAAAACGGACCCTATTTTTACAAAGTGCCTAGCTGTAGATTTTTAACCATAGCTCTGCCGGCACCTAGGGAAACCTAGCAAACCTATACATTTTTGAAAACTAGACACCCAGGGGAATCCAGGATGGGGTGACTTGACTGGCTCTCACCAGGTTCTGTTACCCAGAATCCCTTGCAAACATAAACATTTGTCCAAAAAAACACATTTTTCTCAAATTTCTGTGGTGGAAAGTTCTGGAATCTGCGTGGATCCACATAATTCTCCCCGCTCTGCGTTCCCCAATGTCTTCCGAGAAAAACGGTACCTCACTTGTGTGGGTAGGCCTAGTGCCCGCGACAGGAAACGGCCCAAAACGCAACGTGGACACAAAACATTTTCACAGTGAAAACGGACACTTTTTTTGCAAAGTGCCTAGCTGTAGATTTTGAACCCTAGCTCTGCCGGCACCTAGGGAAACCTAGCAAATGTATACATTTTTGAAGACTAGACACCCAGGGGAATCCAGGATGGGGTGGCTTGATTGGCTCTCACCAGGGTCTGTTACCCCGAATGTCTTGCAAACCTAAAAATTTGTAAAAAAACCCACATTTTTCTCACATTTCTGTGGTGGAAAGTTCTGGAATCTGCGTGGATCCACAAAATTCCACCCACCCCGCGTTCCCCAAAGTCTTCCAAGAGAAATGGTACCTCACTTGTGTGGGTAGGCCTAGGGCCTGCGACAGGAAACGGTCTAAAACGCAACGTGGACACACCACATTTTCACAGTGAAAACGGACCCTTTTTTTGCAAAGTGCCTAGCTCTAGATTTTGAACCCTAACTCTGCCAGCATCTAGGGAAACCTATCAAACCTATACATTTTTGAAAACTAGACACCCAGGGGAATCCAGGATTGGGTGACTTGAATGGCTCTCACCAGGTTCTGTTACCCAGAATCCTTTTCAAACCTAAAAATTTGTCAAAAAAACAAATTTTCCTCACATTTCTGTGGAGGAAAGTTCTGGAATCTGCGTGGATCCACAAAATTCCACCCACCCAGCGTGCCATAAAGTCTTCCGAGAAAAATGTTACCTCACTTGTGTGGGTAGGCCCAGTGCCCACGACAGGAAACGGCCCAAAACGCAACGTGGACACACCACGTTTTCACAGTGAAATCTGACCCTTTTTTTGCAAAGTGCCTAGCTGTAGATTTTGAACCCTAACTCTGCCAGCACCTAGGGAAACCTAGCAAACCTATACATTTTTGAAAACTAGACACCCAAGGGAATCCACGATGGGGTGAGTTGACTGGCTCTCACCAGGTTCTGTTACCCAGAATCCCTTGCAAGCCTAAATATTTGTCCAAAGAAAACACATTTTCCTCACATTTCTGTGGTGGAAAGTTCTGGAATCTGCGTGGATCCACAAAATTGCACCCACCCCGCATTCCCCAAAGTCTTCAGAGACAAATGGTACCTCACTTGTGTGGGTAGGCCTAGGGCCTGCGACAGGAAACGGCCCAAGACGCAACGTGGACACACCACATTTTCACAGTGAAAACGGACCCTTTTTTTGCAAAGTGCCTAGCTGTAGATTTTGAACCCTAGCTCTGTCGGCACCTAGGGAAACCTAGCAAACGTATACATTTTTGAAGACTAGACACCCAGGGGAATCCAGGATGGGGTGACTTGATTGGCTCTCACCAGGGTCTGTTACCCCGAATGCCTTGGAAACCTAAAAATTTGTAAAAAAACCCACATTTTTCTCACATTTCTGTGGTGGAAAGTTCTGGAATCTGCGTGGATCCCCAAAATTCCACCCACCCCGCGTTCCCCAAAGTCTTCCGAGAGAAATGGTACCTCACTTGTGTGGGTAGGCCTAGGGCCCGCGACAGGAAACGGCCTAAAATGCAATGTGGACACCACATTTTCACAATGAAAACGGACCCTTTTTTTGCAAAGTGCCTAGCTCTAGATTTTGAACGCTAACTCTGCCAGAACCTAGGGAAACCTATCAAACCTATACATTTTTGAAAACTAGACACCCAGGGAGTCCAGGATGGGGTGACTTGAATGGCTCTCACCAGGTTCTGTTACCCAGAATCCCTTGCAAACCTAAACATTTGTCAAAAAAACACATTTTCCTCACATTTCTGTGGTGGAAAGTTCTGGAATCTGCGTGAATCCACAAAATTACACCCACCCCGCGTTCCCCAAAGTCTTCCGAGAAAATGGTACCTCACTTGTGTGGATAGGCCTAGTGCCCGCGACAGGAAACGGCCCAAAACGCAACGTGGACACACCACATTTTCACAGTGAAAACGGACCCTATTTTTACAAAGTGCCTAGCTGTAGATTTTGAACCCTAACTCTGCCAGCACCTTGGGAAACCTAGCAAACCTATACATTTTTGAAAACTAGACACCCAGGGGAATCCAGGATGGGGTGACTTGACTGGCTCTCACCAGGTTCTGTTACCCAGAATCCCTTGCAAACCTAAAAATGTGTCCAAAAAAACCACATTTTCCTCACATTTCTGTGGTGGAAAGTTCTGGAATCTGCGTGGATCCACAAAAGTCCTCCCACCCCACGTTCCCCAAAGTCTTCCGGAAAAATGGTACCTCACTTGTGTGGGTAGGCCTAGGGCCCGCGGCAGGAAGCGACCCAAAACGCAATGTGGACACACCACATTTTCACAGTGAAAACGAACCCTAACTCTGCCAGCACCTAGGAAAACCTAGCAAACCTATACATTTTTGAAAACTAGACACCCAGGGGATTCCAGGATGGGGTGACTTGAATGGCTCTCACCAGGTTCTGTTACCCAGAATCCCTTGCAAACTAAAAATTTGTCAAAAAAGCACATTTTCCTCACATTTCTCTGCTGGAAAGTTCTGAAATCTGCGTGGATCCACAAAATTCCACCCACTTCGCGTCCCCCAAAGTCTTCCGAGAAAATGGTACCTCACTTGTGTGGGTAGGCCTAGTGCCCGCGACAGGAAA
Source organism: Calotriton arnoldi (assembly GCA_963921515.1). Lineage (NCBI taxonomy): Eukaryota > Metazoa > Chordata > Amphibia > Caudata > Salamandridae > Calotriton > Calotriton arnoldi. Next base: position 978,286 of record CAWUFW010006692.1, on the reverse strand, counting down.
CGGCCCAAAATGCAACGTGGACACACCACATTTTCACAGTGAAAACGGTCCCTATTTTTACAAAGTGCCTAGCTGTAGATTTTGAACCCTAACTCTGCCAGCACCTTGGGAAACCTAGCAAACCTATACATTTTTGAAAACTAGACACCCAGGGGAATCCAGGATGGGGTGACTTGACTGGCTCTCACCAGGTTCTGTTACCCAGAATCCCTTGCAAACCTAAAAATGTGTCCAAAAAAACACATTTTCCTCACATTTCTGTGGTGGAAAGTTCTGGAATCTGCGTGGATCCACAAAAGTCCTCCCACCCCACGTTCCCCAAAGTCTTCCGGAAAAATGGTACCTCACTTGTGTGGGTAGGCCTAGGGCCCGCGGCAGGAAGCGACCCAAAACGCAATGTGGACACACCACATTTTCACAGTGAAAACGAACCCTAACTCTGCCAGCACCTAGGAAAACCTAGCAAACCTATACATTTTTGAAAACTAGACACCCAGGGGATTCCAGGATGGGGTGACTTGAATGGCTCTCACCAGGTTCTGTTACCCAGAATCCCTTGCAAACTAAAAATTTGTCAAAAAAAGCACATTTTCCTCACATTTCTCTGCTGGAAAGTTCTGAAATCTGCGTGGATCCACAAAATTCCACCCACTTCGCGTCCCCCAAAGTCTTCCGAGAAAATGGTACCTCACTTGTGTGGGTAGGCCTAGTGCCCGCGACAGGAAACGGCCCAAAACGCAACGTGGACACACCACATTTTCACAGTGAAAACGGTCCCTATTTTTACAAAGTGCCTAGCTGTAGATTTTGAACCCTAACTCTGCCAGCACCTTGGGAAATGTTGGACTTGGTCCTTTTTGCAGGGTCATCCCTGAACTTTTTGCCTTCCTCCTATATTTTCTCTGACCTGTTTTTGTTGGTTTTATGACTCTGGGCACTTTACCACTGCTGATCAGTGCTAAAGTGCATATGCTCTCCCCATGATAAAGTGGTGTTATGGATTAGTGACTCCATGATTGGATGATTGGTTTACTTGTCAGTCCCTAGTACAGTGCACTGCGTGTGCCCAGGGCTGTAAATCCAATGCTGCTGGTGGGCTTGCAGCACTGGTTGTGCCACCCACAGAAGCGGCTTGTAAAATGTGTCTCAGGCCTGCCATTGCAGAGCCTGTGTGCAGTCTGTGACTGCCATGTCGACTTGGCAAGTGCACCCACTTGCCAGTCCCTAAACCTTCCCTTACCTTCATATCAGACACCCCTAAGGTAGGCCCAAGGGCAGGGTGCATTGTAAGTATAAGGTAGGACATGCCCTGGTGTGTGTGGCATGTCCTAATAGTGAATTACAGCCATTTTCGTTTTTCACTATTGCAAGGCTACCTGTTCTCCATAGGCCAGAATGGGCAGTTTTGATTATTACACCTTATAATCCTAACTGACCCAGAGAACATGGTAGAAAAACGAATTTAGTATGCCTGAACTCAGGATGATAAAATACATCTTTTAGTGAAGTTGGTTTTAACATTCTTTGTTTGAAAATACCACTTTTAGAAAGTAGGTATTTTCTTGCCTAAACCATCCAGCTGCCTCTGCTCAGGTTGTGTATTGTGTGTCTGGGTTTGTGAGTGACAGGGGCTGGGGGATTCCAGGAGGCAGGGTGAGTCAGCACTAGGCTGAATAGGTCTGTGCCTGCCTTCCACAATGCTGGCTCCACCTCCTGCCGGGCGTCTGATGGCTCTGCCCCTCACTCTCAAAGGAAAGAAGGAGTCAGAAAAACAAAGTGCTCCAGGACTGACCAGAACTGGTTTGGACTAGGCAGAGGCCTCTCTGCCTTCAGAGAACAAAGGGAAAAGGTGTATAAAAAGGGGACCCAGACCCCTAGGAAATTAGATCACTTCTGGGAAATCAAGAAACCTGTTGCCAAGGAGAAGAACCGGAGAAGCTGAAGGAGGAGTACTGCCCCTGTGCTGTTTTGCTGATTGGGGTTGGCCTGCAGTGGTTGCTTTCTGCCAAGGACAGGAGAAAAGACTTTGCTGTGCTTTGTCATCTTGAAGAAGGGAATCTCCAAGGGCTTGAACTGAGCTTGCCTCCTGCCTGAAGTCACAGGGACACAAAGACTTCACCCCTTCTGTTTGCCTGCATCTGGAACTGCTGTTTTAGCTGCTAACAGAGGGAAATTGCAACACCGACGCCGGCGAGCGACGCCGTAACCTGCACCGAAGCCGTGGGCACCGCTCGTGAAGAGCACGACGCACCGCCCCGACTTGCACCGTAGGCCCGACGCCTGCCGACGCCGTGCGACATCGACTCCGAAGCCGTCATCGAGGCCGCTGCCTGCACCGGAGCCGAGGACACCGCTCGTGACGCTCACGACGCACCGTCCCGACTCGCACCGCAGCCCCGACTTCACCGACGCCAGGGCTTCATCATCGCGGAGCCGATCCTCGACGTGGGTGACCCCGAATCCATCGACGCCGCACCATCGTAAGGAACCGACGCCTCGCCGCCATCCGTGACGTCACCTCCCCGACACAGTAAGGAACCGACGCCTCACCTCCCCTGCGCTGCAGTAAGGAACCGAGACATCACCTCCCCTGGGGTCGTAAGGAACCGGCGCCGCCGGCGCCAACGAAGCATCACCTCCCCGACGCCGTGCACCGTCTTTGTTTTCATCGAATTCCAGGTACTGTTCTTTGTGGGTCTGCTCGACTCCGGGCCCGACGCCGCGCACCTCGCGGTCGGCGCCGTACTTTGGGATTTCCACCGGTCACGACGTCGTGATAACTCCAAGTGGAGTTATTTGTTGCTACAAGCTTTATTTGATTGACTATCCTATTTTTGAAGATAACGTGAACTGTCTCTATCATTTTAAGTCTATTTTTGATTACAGTATTGTGGATTTTTGCTATTGGGTCTTGTGATAAGTCTATATAAAGATTACTTATTTTTACATAAACAACCTGTGTGGTGTCCATCTGTAGTGTTTTCACTGTATTACTGTATGTGGTCACAAATGCTTTACACACTGCCTCTGAGATAAGCCTGTCTGCTCGTGCCAAGCTACCAGGGGGTGAGCAGGGGTTATTTTAGGAGTGTTTCCCCCTTATCCTGACTAGAAGCAAGGGTCCCTATTTGGACAAAGGTGCAAACCATTGCCAACTAGAGACCCCCAGTTCTAACATTGGTGGTCAGCGGTGAGGATTTGGACTTGCATTTGTGATTCATATACAGTGATTGGTGTACACTACTAGTGAGTGCAGACCAATACGCGACCACATACCTTTTTGATAGGACTTTTTTTTCTTTGGAACCTTTATTTTTGTTGAGAACTGCCAATTTTCACCATGAGCAAAAAAGGATCCATTGCACCTGCAGATATTGAATTTGAAGAAGATAGGGTTGATACCTACACTGTGCCAGAACTCAAAGCTGTTTGCAAAAAGTTTAAAATCTCTATGAGAGGCCTCACCAGGAAGGAGGAGTTTCACAAGGCACTGAGAGCCTGGTTGGAAGCACGGAATGCCAGTGGGCAGTCCGAGGAGCCTGTGGAGGAGGCAGAGAATTTAGATGGGCAGCTTGAGGGGCCATTGGGCTTACCTGGGAGGGGAGTGCCTTCCAGGGAGGGCAGCAGTGTTTCTCAAAGGGCCTGTCTCCAGAGGAGCTGGAGGACAGGGACAAAAGCAGGATGCATGAAATGGAAATGGCCAAACTAAAACAGGGAAGCCATGATAGCCTTGAGCATAAGAAATTGGAGTTGGAAAGTAAGAGGTTGGCCATGGAAGAAAGGAAGATGCTTTTAGAGCATGAGAGAATGATGAGGGTGTTGGAGTTCAAAGCCAGGGGCTTAGGGATTCCTCCCTCTGGTGGCAGCAAAATTGTATTACCTAGTGCTGAGGGAGTAGTACACACACCCAGAGATGTGGTGCCTGACTTGGAGGGGGTTAATATACACCAGGAGGTTCAAGGACATGAGGTAGCTCCAGTAGTGCGCAGTGTCCCTGAGAGGAATAGGGAAACTGGCGCAGGGATTCATGGTCCTAGTAGCAGGAGGGACACTCTACTGACTCTAGATGGGAGGTGCAGGGAGAGTGGTTCCCCCATGTTTGAATTCCTGGGGTGTGAGTGTGAAGACCGCCCAGAAGAGTGTGGGTTGAGTGACAGAGACAGTCAGATACTGTCTTGCCAATCTCAGCAGAGTGGTGTGGGGTACATGTGTGAGGCACTGGATGGTGAGGTGAAGGATAACTTGGTTAACACCTGTGAGGGGTTGTGTGATCCAATTGTGGGAGAGCATATTGTAAGTCCCTGTTTTCCAGAGCTATGCCAACGCCTGTTGGAGAGTGAGTTCTCTGACCCCAGGGAGCTCACGAGGGAGGAAGACCTTTTGGTGGTTTCCAGAGGGTCTGAAAAGGCATTGGGGAGTGACCCTAAGAGGAGTGGCTCAGGTATCTTCCAGCCCAGAGTGGTGGAAGTGGTTCAGAGTAGCCCAGCTAGGTCCCGGTGTAGTGGGAGGGGTGTAGGGGCTCACGTCCTGTCTCAGTGGAGAAGGAGTGAGTGTGGGGCTGCGTGTCCCAAGGTGCCCGAAACCCAGTCTCAGAGCCTGGATGGTTCTTTAAGGGAACACCAGGTAGGGAGCCTAGGCTGTCCTGATGGGCCGCCTCTTGAGGAGGATCTCCTAGTGTCTAGAGAACCTGGAGCGTCTGTAAATGGAGCTCCAGTGTTTCTGGTATCTGGCAGTGCCGCTCCACTTGGGAGGGTGCAGAAGCCCAGAGTGAGGGGTGAGAGGGGAGAGAGTCCCCAGTGGAAGAACCAGTGGGTCAGGGACCAGCCAGAAGGGCTGAGTCACCAGTGAATGACCATGGTGACACCACTTCTGTCCTGGGGGATCTTTGCGCGCTGTCAGATGGACAGGGGTCGGGAGATCTGCGCCAGGCGGACTGTCACACAACACATGAGAGCTGTGTTACCCTCTGGGGGCATGCGTGCTCCCCAGGAAGTCCTGGTGCGCCAGGCAGATTATTACACAACTCTACAGGAGTGTGTTTCCCTTGGGGGGTTGGTGTACCCTCCCGGAAGTCCTGGGTTGCCAGGCACAGGTCCAGCCTAAGGGTACAGACCCTGGGTTGGAGGACCAGGTTCAGGGTGTCCCCCTGACCTGGAGGAAGGGGCAGCTGCTAACAGTGCCCCTACCAGTTTGTTCTTCTGGGGGCACCGCTCCAGGTGGGAGGGTGCAGGACCCCAGTAAGGGGGCGGGGAGAGGACAGCCTCACCCCTGGCCTCTGCCCAGTCTAAGGGTACAGACCCTATGCTGGGATCCCAGTTGCAGGATAGAACCCCTGAACTGGTGGGCGAGTGTGCAGGACCCCTGCCACAGGTGCCCTGACAATTCTGGAAGGGGATACAGCTCCAGGTGGGAGGGTGCAGAGCCCCAAGGAGGAGGACCAGGTGTGGAGAGCCCACCCCAGTCTCCTGTCCAGCCGCCGGTTACAGGCCCGGGGCTGGTGGGTCAGTGTCAGGATGTCATACCTGACCTGACGGTTGGGAGAGTGGACAAAGGGTGCCAGGCACCTGGGGCTACTGCCCCCGCTCTCTGACACCACAGAGGTTGGAGAGCCATGAAAGGCCTGGGGCCTGGCTCTCATCAATGACGGCTGTCAGTGGCCACTGTGGCTTGCTGTCCTGGTGGACAGAGTTGCCCCTGGGAGGGGGACAGAAGTCACACCCCGGGGGTGGACTAGGCCACACATTTGTGTTGGCCATGTGGGTACTGTCTGTCGGTTGGGACACACCTGTGAGCAAGCTAAGGTTAGGTGCTGCACAGGTGGTGTCCACAGTTGAGGAGAAGGGTTCCCCATGGGTTAGCTGGGTGGGCCCTGAGAGTATGGACAGAGGGATCCAAATAGGTTCAGATTGGCGTAGAACTGGAGTATGCCCCTGCTGTTGTGGGCCAGGGTCCAGGTTCTATCGCCCAAAGCAGAGAAGCCCATCAGGGTAGTGATTGGTCTCCCCTGCGTTTTGGCTGGAAGGGGGTTGTGTTGGACTTGGTCCTTTTTGCAGGGTCATCCCTGAACTTTTGCCTTCCTCCTATATTTTCTCTGACCTGTTTTTGTTGGTTTTATGACTCTGGGCACTTTACCACTGCTGATCAGTGCTAAAGTGCATATGCTCTCCCCATGATAAAGTGGTGTTATGGATTAGTGACTCCATGATTGGATGATTGGTTTACTTGTCAGTCCCTAGTACAGTGCACTGCGTGTGCCCAGGGCTGTAAATCCAATGCTGCTGGTGGGCTTGCAGCACTGGTTGTGCCACCCACAGAAGCGGCTTGTAAAATGTGTCTCAGGCCTGCCATTGCAGAGCCTGTGTGCAGTCTGTGACTGCCATGTCGACTTGGCAAGTGCACCCACTTGCCAGTCCCTAAACCTTCCCTTACCTTCATATCAGACACCCCTAAGGTAGGCCCAAGGGCAGGGTGCATTGTAAGTATAAGGTAGGACATGCCCTGGTGTGTGTGGCATGTCCTAATAGTGAATTACAGCCATTTTCGTTTTTCACTATTGCAAGGCTACCTGTTCTCCATAGGCCAGAATGGGCAGTTTGATTATTACACCTTATAATCCTAACTGACCCAGGAACATGGTAGAAAAACGAATTTAGTATGCCTGAACTCAGGATGATAAAATACATCTTTTAGTGAAGTTGGTTTTAACATTCTTTGTTTGAAAATACCACTTTTAGAAAGTAGGTATTTTCTTGCCTAAACCATCCAGCTGCCTCTGCTCAGGTTGTGTATTGTGTGTCTGGGTTTGTGAGTGACAGGGGCTGGGGGATTCCAGGAGGCAGGGTGAGTCAGCACTAGGCTGAATAGGTCTGTGCCTGCCTTCCACAATGCTGGCTCCACCTCCTGCCGGGCGTCTGATGGCTCTGCCCCTCACTCTCAAAGGAAAGAAGGAGTCAGAAAAACAAAGTGCTCCAGGACTGACCAGAACTGGTTTTGGACTAGGCAGAGGCCTCTCTGCCTTCAGAGAACAAAGGGAAAAGGTGTATAAAAAGGGGACCCAGACCCCTAGGAAATTAGATCACTTCTGGGAAATCAAGAAACCTGTTGCCAAGGAGAAGAACCGGAGAAGCTGAAGGAGGAGTACTGCCCCTGTGCTGTTTTGCTGATTGGGGTTGGCCTGCAGTGGTTGCTTTCTGCCAAGGACAGGAGAAAAGACTTTGCTGTGCTTTGTCATCTTGAAGAAGGGAATCTCCAAGGGCTTGAACTGAGCTTGCCTCCTGCCTGAAGTCACAGGGACACAAAGACTTCACCCCTTCTGTTTGCCTGCATCTGGAACTGCTGTTTTAGCTGCTAACAGAGGAAATTGCAACACCGACGCCGGCGAGCGACGCCGTAACCTGCACCGAAGCCGTGGGCACCGCTCGTGAAGAGCACGACGCACCGCCCGACTTGCACCGTAGGCCCGACGCCTGCCGACGCCGTGCGACATCGACTCCGAGCCGTCATCGAGGCCGCTGCCTGCACCGGAGCCGAGGACACCGCTCGTGACGCTCACGACGCACCGTCCCGACTCGCACCGCAGCCCCGACTTCACCGACGCCAGGGCTTCATCATCGCGGAGCCGATCCTCGACGTGGGTGACCCCCGAATCCATCGACGCCGCACCATCGTAAGGAACCGACGCCTCGCCGCCATCCGTGACGTCACCTCCCCGACACAGTAAGGAACCGACGCCTCACCTCCCTGCGCTGCAGTAAGGAACCGAGACATCACCTCCCCTGGGGTCGTAAGGAACCGACGCCGCCGGCGCCAACGAAGCATCACCTCCCCGACGCCGTGCACCGTCTTTGTTTTCATCGAATTCCAGGTACTGTTCTTTGTGGGTCTGCTCGACTCCGGGCCCGACGCCGCGCACCTCGCGGTCGGCGCCGTACTTTGGGATTTCCACCGGTCACGACGTCGTGATAACTCCAAGTGGAGTTATTTGTTGCTACAAGCTTTATTTGATTGACTATCCTATTTTTGAAGATAACGTGAACTGTCTCTATCATTTTAAGTCTATTTTTGATTACAGTATTGTGGATTTTTGCTATTGGGTCTTGTGATAAGTCTATATAAAGATTACTTATTTTTACATAAACAACCTGTGTGGTGTCCATCTGTAGTGTTTTCACTGTATTACTGTATGTGGTCACAAATGCTTTACACACTGCCTCTGAGATAAGCCTGTCTGCTCGTGCCAAGCTACCAGGGGGTGAGCAGGGGTTATTTTAGGAGTGTTTCCCCCTTATCCTGACTAGAAGCAAGGGTCCCTATTTGGACAAAGGTGCAAACCATTGCCAACTAGAGACCCCCAGTTCTAACAGGAAACATAGCAAACCTATACATTTTTGAAAACTAGACACCCAGGGGAATCCAGGATGGGGTGACTTGACTGGCTCTCACCAGGTTCGGTTACCCAGAATCCCTTGCAAACATAAAAATTTGTCCAAATAAACACATTTTCCTCACATTTCTGTGGTGGAAAGTTCTGGACTCTGCGTGGATCCACATAGTTCCACGCACTCCGCGTTCCCCAATGTCTTCCGAGAAAAATGGTAACTCACTTGTGTGGGTAGGCCTAGTGCCCGCGACAGGAAACGGCCCAAAATCAACGTGGACACACCACATTTTCACAGTGAAAACGGACACTTTTTTTGCAAAGTGCCTAGCTGTAGATTTTGAACCCTAGCTCTGCCGGCACCTAGGGAAACCTAGCAAACGTATACATTTTTGAAGACTAGACACCCAGGGAAATCCAGGATGGGGTGACTTGACTGGCTCTCACTAGGTTCTGTTACCCAGAATCCCTTGCAAACCTAAAAATGTGTCCAAAAAAACATTTTCCTCACATTTCTGTGGTGGAAAGTTCTGGAATCTACGTGGATCCACATAATTCCACCGGCTCTGTGTTCCCCCATGTCTTCCGAGAAAAACGGTACCTCACTTGTGTGGGTAGGCCTAGTGAGCGTGACAGGAAATGGCCCAAAACGCAACGTGTACACCACATTTTCACAGTGAAAACGGACCCTATTTTTACAAAGTGCCTAGCTGTAGATTTTTAACCATAGCTCTGCCGGCACCTAGGAAACCTAGCAAACCTATACATTTTTGAAAACTAGACACCCAGGGGAATCCAGGATGGGGTGACTTGACTGGCTCTCACCAGGTTCTGTTACCCAGAATCCCTTGCAAACCTAAACATTTGTCCAAAAAACACATTTTCCTCAAATTTCTGTGGTGGAAAGTTCTGGAATCTGCGTGGATCCACATAATTCTCCCCGCTCTGCGTTCCCCAATATCTTCCGAGAAAAACGGTACCTCACTTGTGTGGGTAGGCCTAGTGCCCGCGACAGGAAACGGCCCAAAACGCAACGTGGACACAAAACATTTTCACAGTGAAAACGGACACTTTTTTTGCAAAGTGCCTAGCTGTAGATTTTGAACCCTAGCTCTGCCGGCACCTAGGGAAACCTAGCAAATGTATACATTTTTGAAGACTAGACACCCAGGGGAATCCAGGATGGGGTGACTTGATTGGCTCTCACCAGGGTCTGTTACCCCGAATGCCTTGCAAACCTAAAAATATGTAAAAAAACCCACATTTTTCTCACATTTCTGTGGTGGAAAGTTCTGGAATCTGCGTGGATCCACAAAATTCCACCCACCCCGCGTTCCCCAAAGTCTTCCAAGAGAAATGGTACCTCACTTGTGTGGGTAGGCCTAGGGCCTGCGACAGGAAACGGTCTAAAACGCAACGTGGACACACCACATTTTCACAGTGAAAACGGACCCTTTTTTTGCAAAGTGCCTAGCTCTAGATTTTGAACCCTAACGCTGCCAGCATCTAGGGAAACCTATCAAACCTATACATTTTTGAAAACTAGACACCCAGGGGAATCCAGGATTGGGTGACTTGAATGGCTCTCACCAGGTTCTGTTACCCAGAATCCTTTTCAAACCTAAAAATTTGTCAAAAAAACAAATTTTCCTCACATTTCTGTGGAGGAAAGTTCTGGAATCTGCGTGGATCCACAAAATTCCACCCACCCAGCGTGCCCTAAAGTCTTCCGAGAAAAATGTTACCTCACTTGTGTGGGTAGGCCCAGTGCCCACGACAGGAAACGGCCCAAAACGCAACGTGGACACACCACGTTTTCACAGTGAAATCTGACCCTTTTTTTGCAAAGTGCCTAGCTGTAGATTTTGAACCCTAACTCTGCCAGCACCTAGGGAAACCTAGCAAACCTACACATTTTTGAAAACTAGACACCCAAGGGAATCCACGATGGGGTGAGTTGACTGGCTCTCACCAGGTTCTTTTACCCAGAATCCCTTGCAAGCCTAAATATTTGTCCAAAGAAAACACATTTTCCTCACATTTCTGTGGTGGAAAGTTCTGGAATCTGCGTGGATCCACAAAATTGCACCCACCCCGCATTCCCCAAAGTCTTCAGAGAAAAATGGTACCTCACTTGTGTGGGTAGGCCTAGGGCCTGCGACAGGAAACGGCCCAAGACGCAACGTGGACACACCACATTTCCACGGTGAAAACGGACCCTTTTTTTGCAAAGTGCCTAGCTGTAGATTTTGAACCCTAGCTCTGTCGGCACCTAGGGAAACCTAGCAAACGTATACATTTTTGAAGACTAGACACCCAGGGGAATCCAGGATGGGGTGACTTGATTGGCTCTCACCAGGGTCTGTTACCCCGAATGCCTTGCAAACCTAAAAATTTGTTAAAAAAAACACATTTTTCTCACATTTCTGTGGTGGAAAGTTCTGGAATCTGCGTGGATCCCCAAAATTCCACCCACCCCGCGTTCCCCAAAGTCTTCCGAGAGAAATGGTACCTCACTTGTGTGGGTAGGCCTAGGGCCCGCGACAGGAAACGGCCTAAAATGCAATGTGGACACCACATTTTCACAATGAAAACGGACCCTTTTTTTGCAAAGTGCCTAGCTCTAGATTTTGAACGCTAACTCTGCCAGAACCTAGGGAAACCTATCAAACCTATAAATTTTTGAAAACTAGACACCCAGGGGAGTCCAGGATGGGGTGACTTGAATGGCTCTCACCAGGTTCTGTTACCCAGAATCCCTTGCAAACCTAAACATTTGTCAAAAAAACACATTTTCCTCACATTTCTGTGGTGGAAAGTTCTGGAATCTGCGTGAATCCACAAAATTCCACCCACCCCGCGTTCCCCAAAGTCTTCCGAGAAAATGGTACCTCACTTGTGTGGATAGGCCTAGTGCCCGCGACAGGAAACGGCCCAAAATGCAACGTGGACACACCACATTTTCACAGTGAAAACGGACCCTATTTTTACAAAGTGCCTAGCTGTAGATTTTGAACCCTAACTCTGCCAGCACCTTGGGAAACCTAGCAAACCTATACATTTTTGAAAACTAGACACCCAGGGGAATCCAGGATGGGGTGACTTGACTGGCTCTCACCAGGTTCTGTTACCCAGAATCCCTTGCAAACCTAAAAATGTGTCCAAAAAAACCACATTTTCCTCACATTTCTGTGGTGGAAAGTTCTGGAATCTGCGTGGATCCACAAAAGTCCTCCCACCCCACGTTCCCCAAAGTCTTCCGGAAAAATGGTACCTCACTTGTGTGGGTAGGCCTAGGGCCCGCGGCAGGAAGCGACCCAAAACGCAATGTGGACACACCACATTTTCACAGTGAAAACAAACCCTAACTCTGCCAGCACCTAGGAAAACCTAGCAAACCTATACATTTTTGAAAACTAGACACACAGGGGATTCCAGGATGGGGTGACTTGAATGGCTCTCACCAGGTTCTGTTACCCAGAATCCCTTGCAAACTAAAAATTTGTCAAAAAAAGCACATTTTCCTCACATTTCTCTGCTGGAAAGTTCTGAAATCTGCGTGGATCCACAAAATTCCACCCACTTCGCGTCCCCCAAAGTCTTCCGAGAAAATGGTACCTCACTTGTGTGGGTAGGCCTAGTGCCCGCGACAGGAAACGGCCCAAAACGCAACGTGGACACACCACATTTTCACAGTGAAAACGGTCCCTATTTTTACAAAGTGCCTAGCTGTAGATTTTGAACCCTAACTCTGCCAGCACCTTGGGAAACATAGCAAACCTATACATTTTTGAAAACTAGACACCCAGGGGAATCCAGGATGGGGTGACTTGACTGGCTCTCACCAGGTTCGGTTACCCAGAATCCCTTGCAAACATAAAAATGTGTCCAAAAAAACACATTTTCCTCACATTTCTGTGGTGGAAAGTTCTGGAATCTGCGTGGATCCACAAAAGTCCTCCCACCCCACGTTCCCCAAAGTCTTCCGGAAAAATGGTACCTCACTTGTGTGGGTAGGCCTAGGGCCCGCGGCAGGAAGCGACCCAAAACGCAATGTGGACACACCACATTTTCACAGTGAAAACGAACCCTAACTCTGCCAGCACCTAGGAAAACCTAGCAAACCTATACATTTTTGAAAACTAGACACATAATTCCACCGGCTCTGTGTTCCCCCATGTCTTCCGAGAAAAACGGTACCTCACTTGTGTGGGTAGGCCTAGTGAGCGTGACAGGAAATGGCCCAAAACGCAACGTGGACACCACATTTTCACAGTGAAAACGGACCCTATTTTTACAAAGTGCCTAGCTGTAGATTTTTAACCATAGCTCTGCCGGCACCTAGGGAAACCTAGCAAACCTATACATTTTTGAAAACTAGACACCCAGGGGAATCCAGGATGGGGTGACTTGACTGGCTCTCACCGGGTTCTGTTACCCAGAATCCCTTAGAAACCTAAAAATTTGTCCAAAAAAACACATTTTCCTCACATTTCTGTGGTGGAAAGTTCTGGAATCTGCGTGGATCCACAAAATTCTACCCACCCCGCATTCCCCAAAGTCTTCTGAGAAAAAGGTACCTCACTTGTGTGGGTAGGCCGAGTGGCCGCGACAGGAAACGGCCCAAAACGCAACGTGGACACACCACATTTTCACAGTGAAAACGGACCCTATTTTTACAAAGTGCCTAGCTGTAGATTTTGAACCCTAACTCTGCCAGCACTTAGAGAAACCTAGCAAACCTATACATTTTTGAAAACTAGACACCCAGGTGAATCCATGATGGGGTGACTTGACTGGCATTCACCAGGTTCTGTTACCCAGAATCCCTTGCAAACCTAAAAATGTGTCCAAAAAAACATTTTCCTCACATTTCTGTGGTGGAAAGTTCTGGAATCTACGGGGATCCACATAATTCCACCGGCTCTGTGTTCCCCCATGTCTTCCGAGAAAAACGGTACCTCACTTGTGTGGGTAGGCCTAGTGAGCGTGACAGGAAATGGCCCAAAACGCAACGTGGACACACCGCATTTTCACAGTGAAAACTGACCCTTTTATGCAAAGTGCCTAGCTGTAGATTTTGAAACCTAGCTCTGCCGGCACCTAGGGAAACCTAGCAAACGTATACATTTTTGAAGACTAGACAATCAGGGGAATCCAGGATGGGGTGACTTGAATGGCTCGCACCAGGTTCTGTTACCCAGAATCCCTTTCAAAACTAAAGATTTGTCAAAAAAACAAATTTTCCTCACATTTCTGTGGAGGAAAGTTCTGGAATCTGCGTGGATCCACAAAATTCCACCCACCCCGCGTTCCCTAAAGTCTTCCGAGAAAAATGGTACCTCACTTGTGTGGGTAGGCCCAGTGCCCGCGACAGGAAACGGCCCAAAACGCAAAGTGGACACACCACGTTTTCACAGTTAAATCTGACCCTTTTTTTACAAAGTGCCTAGCTGTAGATTTTGAACCCTAACTTTGCCAGCACCTAGGGAAACCTAGCAAACCTATATATTTTTGAAAACTAGACATCCAGGGGATTTAAGGATGGGGTGACTTGAATGGCTCTCACCAGGTTCTGTTACCCAGAATCACTTGCAAACCTAAAAATTTGTTTAAAAAAACACATTTTCCTCACATTTCTGTGGTGGAAAGTTCTGGAATCTGCGTGGATCCACAAAATTCCACCCACCCCACGTTCCCCAATGTCTTCCAAGAAAATGGTACCTCACTTTTGTGGGTAGGCCTAGTGCCCGCGACAGGAAACGGCCCAAAACGCAACGTGGACACCACATTTTCACAGTGAAAACGGACCCTATTTTTACAAAGTGCCTAGCTGTAGATTCTGAACCCTAACTCTGCCAGCATCTAGAGAAACCTAGCAAACCTATACATTTTTGAAAACTAGACACCCAGGGGAATCCAGGATTGGGTGACTTGAATGGCTCTCACCAGGTTCTGTTACCCAGAATCCTTTTCAAACCTAAAAATTTGTCAAAAAACAAATTTTCCTCACATTTCTGTGGAGGAAAGTTCTGGAATCTGCGTGGATCCACAAAATTCCACCCACCCAGCGTGCCATAAAGTCTTCCGAGAAAAATGTTACCTCACTTGTGTGGGTAGGCCCAGTGCCCACGACAGGAAACGGCCCAAAACGCAACGTGGACACACCACGTTTTCACAGTGAAATCTGACCCTTTTTTTGCAAAGTGCCTAGCTGTAGATTTTGAACCCTAACTCTGCCAGCACCTAGGGAAACCTAGCAAACCTATACATTTTTGAAAACTAGACACCCAAGGGAATCCACGATGGGGTGAGTTGACTGGCTCTCACCAGGTTCTGTTACCCAGAATCCCTTGCAAGCCTAAATATTTGTCCAAAGAAAACACATTTTCCTCACATTTCTGTGGTGGAAAGTTCTGGAATCTGCGTGGATCCACAAAATTGCACCCACCCCGCATTCCCCAAAGTCTTCAGAGACAAATGGTACCTCACTTGTGTGGGTAGGCCTAGGGCCTGCGACAGGAAACGGCCCAAGACGCAACGTGGACACACCACATTTTCACAGTGAAAACGGACCCTTTTTTTGCAAAGTGCCTAGCTGTAGATTTTGAACCCTAGCTCTGTCGGCACCTAGGGAAACCTAGCAAACGTATACATTTTTGAAGACTAGACACCCAGGGGAATCCAGGATGGGGTGACTTGATTGGCTCTCACCAGGGTCTGTTACCCCGAATGCCTTGGAAACCTAAAAATTTGTAAAAAAACCCACATTTTTCTCACATTTCTGTGGTGGAAAGTTCTGGAATCTGCGTGGATCCCCAAAATTCCACCCACCCCGCGTTCCCCAAAGTCTTCCGAGAGAAATGGTACCTCACTTGTGTGGGTAGGCCTAGGGCCCGCGACAGGAAACGGCCTAAAATGCAATGTGGACACCACATTTTCACAATGAAAACGGACCCTTTTTTTGCAAAGTGCCTAGCTCTAGATTTTGAACGCTAACTCTGCCAGAACCTAGGGAAACCTATCAAACCTATACATTTTTGAAAACTAGACACCCAGGGAGTCCAGGATGGGGTGACTTGAATGGCTCTCACCAGGTTCTGTTACCCAGAATCCCTTGCAAACCTAAACATTTGTCAAAAAAACACATTTTCCTCACATTTCTGTGGTGGAAAGTTCTGGAATCTGCGTGAATCCACAAAATTACACCCACCCCGCGTTCCCCAAAGTCTTCCGAGAAAATGGTACCTCACTTGTGTGGATAGGCCTAGTGCCCGCGACAGGAAACGGCCCAAAACGCAACGTGGACACACCACATTTTCACAGTGAAAACGGACCCTATTTTTACAAAGTGCCTAGCTGTAGATTTTGAACCCTAACTCTGCCAGCACCTTGGGAAACCTAGCAAACCTATACATTTTTGAAAACTAGACACCCAGGGGAATCCAGGATGGGGTGACTTGACTGGCTCTCACCAGGTTCTGTTACCCAGAATCCCTTGCAAACCTAAAAATGTGTCCAAAAAAACCACATTTTCCTCACATTTCTGTGGTGGAAAGTTCTGGAATCTGCGTGGATCCACAAAAGTCCTCCCACCCCACGTTCCCCAAAGTCTTCCGGAAAAATGGTACCTCACTTGTGTGGGTAGGCCTAGGGCCCGCGGCAGGAAGCGACCCAAAACGCAATGTGGACACACCACATTTTCACAGTGAAAACGAACCCTAACTCTGCCAGCACCTAGGAAAACCTAGCAAACCTATACATTTTTGAAAACTAGACACCCAGGGGATTCCAGGATGGGGTGACTTGAATGGCTCTCACCAGGTTCTGTTACCCAGAATCCCTTGCAAACTAAAAATTTGTCAAAAAAAGCACATTTTCCTCACATTTCTCTGCTGGAAAGTTCTGAAATCTGCGTGGATCCACAAAATTCCACCCACTTCGCGTCCCCCAAAGTCTTCCGAGAAAATGGTACCTCACTTGTGTGGGTAGGCCTAGTGCCCGCGACAGGAAACGGCCCAAAATGCAACGTGGACACACCACATTTTCACAGTGAAATCGGTCCCTATTTTTACAAAGTGCCTAGCTGTAGATTTTGAACCCTAACTCTGCCAGCACCTTGGGAAACCTAGCAAACCTATACATTTTTGAAAACTAGACACCCAGGGGAATCCAGGATGGGGTGACTTGACTGGCTCTCACCAGGTTCTGTTACCCAGAATCCCTTGCAAACCTAAAAATGTGTCCAAAAAAAACACATTTTCCTCACATTTCTGTGGTGGAAAGTTCTGGAATCTGCGTGGATCCACAAAAGTCCTCCCACCCCACGTTCCCCAAAGTCTTCCGGAAAAATGGTACCTCACTTGTGTGGGTAGGCCTAGGGCCCGCGGCAGGAAGCGACCCAAAACGCAATGTGGACACACCACATTTTCACAGTGAAAACGAACCCTAACTCTGCCAGCACCTAGGAAAACCTAGCAAACCTATACATTTTTGAAAACTAGACACCCAGGGGATTCCAGGATGGGGTGACTTGAATGGCTCTCACCAGGTTCTGTTACCCAGAATCCCTTGCAAACTAAAAATTTGTCAAAAAAAGCACATTTTCCTCACATTTCTCTGCTGGAAAGTTCTGAAATCTGCGTGGATCCACAAAATTCCACCCACTTCGCGTCCCCCAAAGTCTTCCGAGAAAATGGTACCTCACTTGTGTGGGTAGGCCTAGTGCCCGCGACAGGAAACGGCCCAAAACGCAACGTGGACACACCACATTTTCACAGTGAAAACGGTCCCTATTTTTACAAAGTGCCTAGCTGTAGATTTTGAACCCTAACTCTGCCAGCACCTTGGGAAACATAGCAAACCTATACATTTTTGAAAACTAGACACCCAGGGGAATCCAGGATGGGGTGACTTGACTGGCTCTCACCAGGTTCGGTTACCCAGAATCCCTTGCAAACATAAAAATTTGTCCAAATAAACACATTTTCCTCACATTTCTGTGGTGGAAAGTTCTGGACTCTGCGTGGATCCACATAGTTCCACGCACTCCGCGTTCCCCAATGTCTTCCGAGAAAAATGGTAACTCACTTGTGTGGGTAGGCCTAGTGCCCGCGACAGGAAACGGCCCAAAATCAACGTGGACACACCACATTTTCACAGTGAAAACGGACACTTTTTTTGCAAAGTGCCTAGCTGTAGATTTTGAACCCTAGCTCTGCCGGCACCTAGGGAAACCTAGCAAACGTATACATTTTTGAAGACTAGACACCCAGGAAATCCAGGATGGGGTGACTTGACTGGCTCTCACTAGGTTCTGTTACCCAGAATCCCTTGCAAACCTAAAAATGTGTCCAAAAAAACATTTTCCTCACATTTCTGTGGTGGAAAGTTCTGGAATCTACGTGGATCCACATAATTCCACCGGCTCTGTGTTCCCCCATGTCTTCCGAGAAAAACGGTACCTCACTTGTGTGGGTAGGCCTAGTGAGCGTGACAGGAAATGGCCCAAAACGCAACGTGTACACCACATTTTCACAGTGAAAACGGACCCTATTTTTACAAAGTGCCTAGCTGTAGATTTTTAACCATAGCTCTGCCGGCACCTAGGGAAACCTAGCAAACCTATACATTTTTGAAAACTAGACACCCAGGGGAATCCAGGATGGGGTGACTTGACTGGCTCTCACCAGGTTCTGTTACCCAGAATCCCTTGCAAACCTAAACATTTGTCCAAAAAACACATTTTCCTCAAATTTCTGTGGTGGAAAGTTCTGGAATCTGCGTGGATCCACATAATTCTCCCCGCTCTGCGTTCCCCAATATCTTCCGAGAAAACGGTACCTCACTTGTGTGGGTAGGCCTAGTGCCCGCGACAGGAAACGGCCCAAAACGCAACGTGGACACAAAACATTTTCACAGTGAAAACGGACACTTTTTTTGCAAAGTGCCTAGCTGTAGATTTTGAACCCTAGCTCTGCCGGCACCTAGGGAAACCTAGCAAATGTATACATTTTTGAAGACTAGACACCCAGGGGAATCCAGGATGGGGTGACTTGATTGGCTCTCACCAGGGTCTGTTACCCCGAATGCCTTGCAAACCTAAAAATATGTAAAAAAACCCACATTTTTCTCACATTTCTGTGGTGGAAAGTTCTGGAATCTGCGTGGATCCACAAAATTCCACCCACCCCGCGTTCCCCAAAGTCTTCCAAGAGAAATGGTACCTCACTTGTGTGGGTAGGCCTAGGGCCTGCGACAGGAAACGGTCTAAAACGCAACGTGGACACACCACATTTTCACAGTGAAAACGGACCCTTTTTTTGCAAAGTGCCTAGCTCTAGATTTTGAACCCTAACGCTGCCAGCATCTAGGGAAACCTATCAAACCTATACATTTTTGAAAACTAGACACCCAGGGGAATCCAGGATTGGGTGACTTGAATGGCTCTCACCAGGTTCTGTTACCCAGAATCCTTTTCAAACCTAAAAATTTGTCAAAAAACAAATTTTCCTCACATTTCTGTGGAGGAAAGTTCTGGAATCTGCGTGGATCCACAAAATTCCACCCACCCAGCGTGCCCTAAAGTCTTCCGAGAAAAATGTTACCTCACTTGTGTGGGTAGGCCCAGTGCCCACGACAGGAAACGGCCCAAAACGCAACGTGGACACACCACGTTTTCACAGTGAAATCTGACCCTTTTTTTGCAAAGTGCCTAGCTGTAGATTTTGAACCCTAACTCTGCCAGCACCTAGGGAAACCTAGCAAACCTACACATTTTTGAAAACTAGACACCCAAGGGAATCCACGATGGGGTGAGTTGACTGGCTCTCACCAGGTTCTTTTACCCAGAATCCCTTGCAAGCCTAAATATTTGTCCAAAGAAAACACATTTTCCTCACATTTCTGTGGTGGAAAGTTCTGGAATCTGCGTGGATCCACAAAATTGCACCCACCCCGCATTCCCCAAAGTCTTCAGAGAAAAATGGTACCTCACTTGTGTGGGTAGGCCTAGGGCCTGCGACAGGAAACGGCCCAAGACGCAACGTGGACACACCACATTTCCACGGTGAAAACGGACCCTTTTTTGCAAAGTGCCTAGCTGTAGATTTTGAACCCTAGCTCTGTCGGCACCTAGGGAAACCTAGCAAACGTATACATTTTTGAAGACTAGACACCCAGGGGAATCCAGGATGGGGTGACTTGATTGGCTCTCACCAGGGTCTGTTACCCCGAATGCCTTGCAAACCTAAAAATTTGTTAAAAAAAACACATTTTTCTCACATTTCTGTGGTGGAAAGTTCTGGAATCTGCGTGGATCCCCAAAATTCCACCCACCCCGCGTTCCCCAAAGTCTTCCGAGAGAAATGGTACCTCACTTGTGTGGGTAGGCCTAGGGCCCGCGACAGGAAACGGCCTAAAATGCAATGTGGACACCACATTTTCACAATGAAAACGGACCCTTTTTTTGCAAAGTGCCTAGCTCTAGATTTTGAACGCTAACTCTGCCAGAACCTAGGGAAACCTATCAAACCTATAAATTTTTGAAAACTAGACACCCAGGGGAGTCCAGGATGGGGTGACTTGAATGGCTCTCACCAGGTTCTGTTACCCAGAATCCCTTGCAAACCTAAACATTTGTCAAAAAAACACATTTTCCTCACATTTCTGTGGTGGAAAGTTCTGGAATCTGCGTGAATCCACAAAATTCCACCCACCCCGCGTTCCCCAAAGTCTTCCGAGAAAATGGTACCTCACTTGTGTGGATAGGCCTAGTGCCCGCGACAGGAAACGGCCCAAAATGCAACGTGGACACACCACATTTTCACAGTGAAAACGGACCCTATTTTTACAAAGTGCCTAGCTGTAGATTTTGAACCCTAACTCTGCCAGCACCTTGGGAAACCTAGCAAACCTATACATTTTTGAAAACTAGACACCCAGGGGAATCCAGGATGGGGTGACTTGACTGGCTCTCACCAGGTTCTGTTACCCAGAATCCCTTGCAAACCTAAAAATGTGTCCAAAAAAACCACATTTTCCTCACATTTCTGTGGTGGAAAGTTCTGGAATCTGCGTGGATCCACAAAAGTCCTCCCACCCCACGTTCCCCAAAGTCTTCCGGAAAAATGGTACCTCACTTGTGTGGGTAGGCCTAGGGCCCGCGGCAGGAAGCGACCCAAAACGCAATGTGGACACACCACATTTTCACAGTGAAAACAAACCCTAACTCTGCCAGCACCTAGGAAAACCTAGCAAACCTATACATTTTTGAAAACTAGACACACAGGGGATTCCAGGATGGGGTGACTTGAATGGCTCTCACCAGGTTCTGTTACCCAGAATCCCTTGCAAACTAAAAATTTGTCAAAAAAGCACATTTTCCTCACATTTCTCTGCTGGAAAGTTCTGAAATCTGCGTGGATCCACAAAATTCCACCCACTTCGCGTCCCCCAAAGTCTTCCGAGAAAATGGTACCTCACTTGTGTGGGTAGGCCTAGTGCCCGCGACAGGAAACGGCCCAAAACGCAACGTGGACACACCACATTTTCACAGTGAAAACGGTCCCTATT
This sequence comes from Calotriton arnoldi, assembly GCA_963921515.1. Taxonomy (NCBI): domain Eukaryota; kingdom Metazoa; phylum Chordata; class Amphibia; order Caudata; family Salamandridae; genus Calotriton; species Calotriton arnoldi. The sequence continues at coordinate 957,336 of CAWUFW010006692.1, read as the reverse complement.
TTTACAAAGTGCCTAGCTGTAGATTTTGAACCCTAACTCTGCCAGCACCTTGGGAAACATAGCAAACCTATACATTTTTGAAAACTAGACACCCAGGGGAATCCAGGATGGGGTGACTTGACTGGCTCTCACCAGGTTCGGTTACCCAGAATCCCTTGCAAACATAAAAATGTGTCCAAAAAAACACATTTTCCTCACATTTCTGTGGTGGAAAGTTCTGGAATCTGCGTGGATCCACAAAAGTCCTCCCACCCCACGTTCCCCAAAGTCTTCCGGAAAAATGGTACCTCACTTGTGTGGGTAGGCCTAGGGCCCGCGGCAGGAAGCGACCCAAAACGCAATGTGGACACACCACATTTTCACAGTGAAAACGAACCCTAACTCTGCCAGCACCTAGGAAAACCTAGCAAACCTATACATTTTTGAAAACTAGACACATAATTCCACCGGCTCTGTGTTCCCCCATGTCTTCCGAGAAAAACGGTACCTCACTTGTGTGGGTAGGCCTAGTGAGCGTGACAGGAAATGGCCCAAAACGCAACGTGGACACCACATTTTCACAGTGAAAACGGACCCTATTTTTACAAAGTGCCTAGCTGTAGATTTTTAACCATAGCTCTGCCGGCACCTAGGGAAACCTAGCAAACCTATACATTTTTGAAAACTAGACACCCAGGGGAATCCAGGATGGGGTGACTTGACTGGCTCTCACCGGGTTCTGTTACCCAGAATCCCTTAGAAACCTAAAAATTTGTCCAAAAAACACATTTTCCTCACATTTCTGTGGTGGAAAGTTCTGGAATCTGCGTGGATCCACAAAATTCTACCCACCCCGCATTCCCCAAAGTCTTCTGAGAAAAAGGTACCTCACTTGTGTGGGTAGGCCGAGTGGCCGCGACAGGAAACGGCCCAAAACGCAACGTGGACACACCACATTTTCACAGTGAAAACGGACCCTATTTTTACAAAGTGCCTAGCTGTAGATTTTGAACCCTAACTCTGCCAGCACTTAGAGAAACCTAGCAAACCTATACATTTTTGAAAACTAGACACCCAGGTGAATCCATGATGGGGTGACTTGACTGGCATTCACCAGGTTCTGTTACCCAGAATCCCTTGCAAACCTAAAAATGTGTCCAAAAAAACATTTTCCTCACATTTCTGTGGTGGAAAGTTCTGGAATCTACGGGGATCCACATAATTCCACCGGCTCTGTGTTCCCCCATGTCTTCCGAGAAAAACGGTACCTCACTTGTGTGGGTAGGCCTAGTGAGCGTGACAGGAAATGGCCCAAAACGCAACGTGGACACACCGCATTTTCACAGTGAAAACTGACCCTTTTTATGCAAAGTGCCTAGCTGTAGATTTTGAAACCTAGCTCTGCCGGCACCTAGGGAAACCTAGCAAACGTATACATTTTTGAAGACTAGACAATCAGGGGAATCCAGGATGGGGTGACTTGAATGGCTCGCACCAGGTTCTGTTACCCAGAATCCCTTTCAAAACTAAAGATTTGTCAAAAAAACAAATTTTCCTCACATTTCTGTGGAGGAAAGTTCTGGAATCTGCGTGGATCCACAAAATTCCACCCACCCCGCGTTCCCTAAAGTCTTCCGAGAAAAATGGTACCTCACTTGTGTGGGTAGGCCCAGTGCCCGCGACAGGAAACGGCCCAAAACGCAAAGTGGACACACCACGTTTTCACAGTTAAATCTGACCCTTTTTTTACAAAGTGCCTAGCTGTAGATTTTGAACCCTAACTTTGCCAGCACCTAGGGAAACCTAGCAAACCTATATATTTTTGAAAACTAGACATCCAGGGGATTTAAGGATGGGGTGACTTGAATGGCTCTCACCAGGTTCTGTTACCCAGAATCACTTGCAAACCTAAAAATTTGTTTAAAAAACACATTTTCCTCACATTTCTGTGGTGGAAAGTTCTGGAATCTGCGTGGATCCACAAAATTCCACCCACCCCACGTTCCCCAATGTCTTCCAAGAAAATGGTACCTCACTTTTGTGGGTAGGCCTAGTGCCCGCGACAGGAAACGGCCCAAAACGCAACGTGGACACCACATTTTCACAGTGAAAACGGACCCTATTTTTACAAAGTGCCTAGCTGTAGATTCTGAACCCTAACTCTGCCAGCATCTAGAGAAACCTAGCAAACCTATACATTTTTGAAAACTAGACACCCAGGGGAATCCAGGATGGGGTGACTTGACTGGCTCTCACCAGGTTCTGTTACCCAGAATCCCTTGCAAACCTAAACATTTGTCCAAAAAAACACATTTTCCTCAAATTTCTGTGGTGGAAAGTTCTGGAATCTGCGTGGATCCACATAATTCTACCCGCTCTGCGTTCCCCAATGTCTTTCGAGAAAAACGGTACCTCACTTGTGTGGGTAGGCCTAGTGCCCGCGACAGGAAACGGCCCAAAACGCAACGTGGACACAAAACATTTTCACAGTGAAAACGGACACTTTTTTTGCAAAGTGCCTAGCTGTAGATTTTGAACCCTAGCTCTGTCGGCACCTAGGGAAACCTAGCAAACGTATACATTTTTGAAGACTAGACACCCAGGGGAATCCAGGATGGGGTGACTTGATTGGCTCTCACCAGGGTCTGTTACCCCGAATGCCTTGCAAACCTAAACATTTGTAAAAAAACCCACATTTTTCTCACATTTCTGTGGTGGAAAGTTCTGGAATCTGCGTGGATCCCCAAAATTCCACCCACCCCGCGTTCCCCAAAGTCTTCCGAGAGAAATGGTACCTCACTTGTGTGGGTAGGCCTAGGGCCCGCGACAGGAAACGGCCTAAAATGCAATGTGGACACCATATTTTCACAATGAAAACGGACCCTTTTTTTGCAAAGTGCCTAGCTCTAGATTTTGAACGCTAACTCTGCCAGAACCTAGGGAAACCTATCAAACCTATACATTTTTGAAAACTAGACACCCAGGGGAGTCCAGGATGGGGTGACTTGAATGGCTCTCACCAGGTTCTGTTACCCAGAATCCCTTGCAAACCTAAACATTTGTCAAAAAACACATTTTCCTCACATTTCTGTGGTGGAAAGTTCTGGAATCTGCGTGAATCCACAAAATTCCACCCACCCCGCGTTCCCCAAAGTCTTCCGAGAAAATGGTACCTCACTTGTGTGGATAGGCCTAGTGCCCGCGACAGGAAACGGCCCAAAACGCAACGTGGACACACCACATTTTCACAGTGAAAACGGACCCTATTTTTACAAAGTGCCTAGCTGTAGATTTTGAACCCTAACTCTGCCAGCACCTTGGGAAACCTAGCAAACCTATACATTTTTGAAAACTAGACACCCAGGGGAATCCAGGATGGGGTGACTTGACTGGCTCTCACCAGGTTCTGTTACCCAGAATCCCTTGCAAACCTAAAAATGTGTCCAAAAAACCACATTTTCCTCACATTTCTGTGGTGGAAAGTTCTGGAATCTGCGTGGATCCACAAAAGTCCTCCCACCCCACGTTCCCCAAAGTCTTCCATAAAAATGGTACCTCACTTGTGTGGGTAGGCCTAGGGCCCGCGGCAGGAAGCGACCCAAAACGCAATGTGGACACACCACATTTTCACAGTGAAAACGAACCCTAACTCTGCCAGCACCTAGGAAAACCTAGCAAACCTATACATTTTTGAAAACTAGACACCCAGGGGATTCCAGGATGGGGTGACTTGAATGGCTCTCACCAGGTTCTGTTACCCAGAATCCCTTGCAAACTAAAAATTTGTCAAAAAAGCACATTTTCCTCACATTTCTCTGCTGGAAAGTTCTGAAATCTGCGTGGATCCACAAAATTCCACCCACTTCGCGTCCCCCAAAGTCTTCCGAGAAAATGGTACCTCACTTGTGTGGGTAGGCCTAGTGCCCGCGACAGGAAACGGCCCAAAACGCAACGTGGACACACCACATTTTCACAGTGAAAACGGTCCCTATTTTTACAAAGTGCCTAGGCGTAGATTTTGAACCCTAACTCTGCCAGCACCTTGGGAAACATAGCAAACCTATACATTTTTGAAAACTAGACACCCAGGGGAATCCAGGATGGGGTGACTTGACTGGCTCTCACCAGGTTCGGTTACCCAGAATCCCTTGCAAACATACAAATTTGTCCAAATAAACACATTTTCCTCACATTTCTGTGGTGGAAAGTTCTGGACTCTGCGTGGATCCACATAGTTCCACGCACTCCGCGTTCCCCAATGTCTTCCGAGAAAAATGGTAACTCACTTGTGTGGGTAGGCCTAGTGCCCGCGACAGGAAACGGCCCAAAATCAACGTGGACACACCACATTTTCACAGTGAAAACGGACACTTTTTTGCAAAGTGCCTAGCTGTAGATTTTGAACCCTAGCTCTGCCGGCACCTAGGGAAAACCTAGCAAACGTATACATTTTTGAAAACTAGACACCGAGGGGAATCCAGGATGGGGTGACTTGACTGGCTCTCACCGGGTTCTGTTACCCAGAATCCGTTAGAAACCGCAAAATTTGTCCAAAAAACACATTTTCCTCACATTTCTGTGGTGGAAAGTTCTGGAATCTGCGTGGATCCACAAAATTCTACCCACCCCGCATTCCCCAAAGTCTTCTGAGAAAATGGTACCTCACTTGTGTGGGTAGGCCGAGTGGCCGCGACAGGAAACGGCCCAAAACGCAACGTGGACACACCACATTTTCACAGTGAAAACTGACCCTTTTTTTGCAAAGTGCCTAGCTGTAGATTTTGAACCCTAGCTCTGCCGGCACCTAGGGAAACCTAGCAAACGCATACATTTTTGAAGACTAGACACCCAGGGGAATCCAGGATGGGGTGACTTGACTGGCTCTCACTAGGTTCTGTTACCCAGAATCCCTTGCAAACCTAAAAATGTGTCCAAAAAACATTTTCCTCACATTTCTGTGGTGGAAAGTTCTGGAATCTACGTGGATCCACATAATTCCACCGGCTCTGTGTTCCCCCTTGTCTTCCGAGAAAAACGGTACCTCACTTGTGTGGGTAGGCCTAGTGAGCGTGACAGGAAATGGCCCAAAACGCAACGTGGACACCACATTTTCACAGTGAAAACGGACCCTATTTTTACAAAGTGCCTAGCTGTAGATTTTTAACCATAGCTCTGCCGGCACCTAGGGAAACCTAGCAAACCTATACATTTTTGAAAACTAGACACCCAGGGGAATCCAGGATGGGGTGACTTGACTGGCTCTCACCAGGTTCTGTTACCCAGAATCCCTTGCAAACCTAAACATTTGTCCAAAAAACACATTTTCCTCAAATTTCTGTGGTGGAAAGTTCTGGAATCTGCGTGGATCCACATAATTCTCCCCGCTCTGCGTTCCCCAATGTCTTCCGAGAAAAACGGTACCTCACTTGTGTGGGTAGGCCTAGTGCCCGCGACAGGAAACGGCCCAAAACGCAACGTGGACACAAAACATTTTCACAGTGAAAACGGACACTTTTTTTGCAAAGTGCCTAGCTGTAGATTTTGAACCCTAGCTCTGCCGGCACCTAGGGAAACCTAGCAAATTTATACATTTTTGAAGACTAGACACCCAGGGGAATCCAGGATGGGGTGGCTTGATTGGCTCTCACCAGGGTCTGTTACCCCGAATGCCTTGCAAACCTAAAAATTTGTAAAAAAACCCACATTTTTCTCACATTTCTGTGGTGGAAAGTTCTGGAATCTGCGTGGATCCACAAAATTCCACCCACCCCGCGTTCCCCAAAGTCTTCCAAGAGAAATGGTACCTCACTTGTGTGGGTAGGCCTAGGGCCTGCGACAGGAAACGGTCTAAAACGCAACGTGGACACACCACATTTTCACAGTGAAAACGGACCCTTTTTTGCAAAGTGCCTAGCTCTAGATTTTGAACCCTAACTCTGCCAGCATCTAGGGAAACCTATCAAACCTATACATTTTTGAAAACTAGACACCCAGGGGAATCCAGGATTGGGTGACTTGAATGGCTCTCACCAGGTTCTGTTACCCAGAATCCTTTTCAAACCTAAAAATTTGTCAAAAAAACAAATTTTCCTCACATTTCTGTGGAGGAAAGTTCTGGAATCTGCGTGGATCCACAAAATTCCACCCACCCAGCGTGCCCTAAAGTCTTCCGAGAAAAATGTTACCTCACTTGTGTGGGTAGGCCCAGTGCCCACGACAGGAAACGGCCCAAAACGCAACGTGGACACACCACGTTTTCACAGTGAAATCTGACCCTTTTTTTGCAAAGTGCCTAGCTGTAGATTTTGAACCCTAACTCTGCCAGCACCTAGGGAAACCTAGCAAACCTATACATTTTTGAAAACTAGACACCCAAGGGAATCCACGATGGGGTGAGTTGACTGGCTCTCACCAGGTTCTGTTACCCAGAATCCCTTGCAAGCCTAAATATTTGTCCAAAGAAAACACATTTTCCTCACATTTCTGTGGTGGAAAGTTCTGGAATCTGCGTGGATCCACAAAATTGCACCCACCCCGCATTCCCCAAAGTCTTCAGAGAAAAATGGTACCTCACTTGTGTGGGTAGGCCTAGGGCCTGCGACAGGAAACGGCCCAAGACGCAACGTGGACACACCACATTTTCACGGTGAAAACGGACCCTTTTTTTGCAAAGTGCCTAGCTGTAGATTTTGAACCCTAGCTCTGTCGGCACCTAGGGAAACCTAGCAAACGTATACATTTTTGAAGACTAGACACCCAGGGGAATCCAGGATGGGGTGACTTGATTGGCTCTCACCAGGGTCTGTTACCCGAATGCCTTGCAAACCTAAAAATTTGTAAAAAACCCACATTTTTCTCACATTTCTGTGGTGGAAAGTTCTGGAATCTGCGTGGATCCCCAAAATTCCACCCACCCCGCGTTCCCCAAAGTCTTCCGAGAGAAATGGTACCTCACTTGTGTGGGTAGGCCTAGGGCCCGCGACAGGAAACGCCCTAAAATGCAATGTGGACACCACATTTTCACAATGAAAACGGACCCTTTTTTTGCAAAGTGCCTAGCTCTAGATTTTGAACGCTAACTCTGCCAGAACCTAGGGAAACCTATCAAACCTATACATTTTTGAAAACTAGACACCCAGGGAGTCCAGGATGGGGTGACTTGAATGGCTCTCACCAGGTTCTGTTACCCAGAATCCCTTGCAAACCTAAACATTTGTCAAAAAAACACATTTTCCTCACATTTCTGTGGTGGAAAGTTCTGGAATCTGCGTGAATCCACAAAATTCCACCCACCCCGCGTTCCCCAAAGTCTTCCGAGAAAATGGTACCTCACTTGTGTGGATAGGCCTAGTGCCCGCGACAGGAAACGGCCCAAAACGCAACGTGGACACACCACATTTTCACAGTGAAAACGGACCCTATTTTTACAAAGTGCCTAGCTGTAGATTTTGAACCCTAACTCTGCCAGCACCTTGGGAAACCTAGCAAACCTATACATTTTTGAAAACTAGACACCCAGGGGAATCCAGGATGGGGTGAGTTGACTGGCTCTCACCAGGTTCTGTTACCCAGAATCCCTTGCAAACCTAAACATTTGTCAAAAAAACACATTTTCCTCACATTTCTGTGGTGGAAAGTTCTGGAATCTGCGTGGATCCACAAAAGTCCTCCCACCCCACGTTCCCCAAAGTCTTCCGGAAAAATGGTACCTCACTTGTGTGGGTAGGCCTAGGGCCCGCGGCAGGAAGCGACCCAAAACGCAATGTGGACACACCACATTTTCACAGTGAAAACGAACCCTAACTCTGCCAGCACCTAGGAAAACCTAGCAAACCTATACATTTTTGAAAACTAGACACCCAGGGGATTCCAGGATGGGGTGACTTGAATGGCTCTCACCAGGTTCTGTTACCCAGAATCCCTTGCAAACTAAAAATTTGTCAAAAAAGCACATTTTCCTCACATTTCTCTGCTGGAAAGTTCTGAAATCTGCGTGGATCCACAAAATTCCACCCACTTCGCGTCCCCCAAAGTCTTCCGAGAAAATGGTACCTCACTTGTGTGGGTAGGCCTAGTGCCCGCGACAGGAAACGGCCCAAAACGCAACGTGGACACACCACATTTTCACAGTGAAAACGGTCCCTATTTTTACAAAGTGCCTAGCTGTAGATTTTGAACCCTAACTCTGCCAGCACCTTGGGAAACCTAGCAAACCTATACATTTTTGAAAACTAGACACCCAGGGGAATCCAGGATGGGGTGACTTGACTGGCTCTCACCAGGTTCTGTTACCCAGAATCCCTTGCAAACCTAAAAATGTGTCCAAAAAACACATTTTCCTCACATTTCTGTGGTGGAAAGTTCTGGAATCTGCGTGGATCCACAAAAGTCCTCCCACCCCACGTTCCCCAAAGTCTTCCGGAAAAATGGTACCTCACTTGTGTGGGTAGGCCTAGGGCCCGCGGCAGGAAGCGACCCAAAACGCAATGTGGACACACCACATTTTCACAGTGAAAACGAACCCTAACTCTGCCAGCACCTAGGAAAACCTAGCAAACCTATACATTTTTGAAAACTAGACACCCAGGGGATTCCAGGATGGGGTGACTTGAATGGCTCTCACCAGGTTCTGTTACCCAGAATCCCTTGCAAACTAAAAATTTGTCAAAAAAGCACATTTTCCTCACATTTCTCTGCTGGAAAGTTCTGAAATCTGCGTGGATCCACAAAATTCCACCCACTTCGCGTCCCCCAAAGTCTTCCGAGAAAATGGTACCTCACTTGTGTGGGTAGGCCTAGTGCCCGCGACAGGAAACGGCCCAAAACGCAACGTGGACACACCACATTTTCACAGTGAAAACGGTCCCTATTTTTACAAAGTGCCTAGCTGTAGATTTTGAACCCTAACTCTGCCAGCACCTTGGGAAACATAGCAAACCTATACATTTTTGAAAACTAGACACCCAGGGGAATCCAGGATGGGGTGACTTGACTGGCTCTCACCAGGTTCGGTTACCCAGAATCCCTTGCAAACATAAAAATGTGTCCAAATAAACACATTTTCCTCACATTTCTGTGGTGGAAAGTTCTGGACTCTGCGTGGATCCACATAGTTCCACGCACTCCGCGTTCCCCAATGTCTTCCGAGAAAAATGGTAACTCACTTGTGTGGGTAGGCCTAGTGCCCGCGACAGGAAACGGCCCAAAATCAACGTGGACACACCACATTTTCACAGTGAAAACGGACACTTTTTTGCAAAGTGCCTAGCTGTAGATTTTGAACCCTAGCTCTGCCGGCACCTAGGGAAAACCTAGCAAACGTATACATTTTTGAAAACTAGACACCGAGGGGAATCCAGGATGGGGTGACTTGACTGGCTCTCACCGGGTTCTGTTACCCAGAATCCGTTAGAAACCGAAAAATAAGTCAAAAAAAACACATTTTCCTCACATTTCTGTGGTGGAAAGTTCTGGAATCTGCGTGGATCCACAAAATTCTACCCACCCCGCATTCCCCAAAGTCTTCTGAGAAAATGGTACCTCACTTGTGTGGGTAGGCCGAGTGGCCGCGACAGGAAACGGCCCAAAACGCAACGTAGACACACCACATTTTCACAGTGAAAACTGACCCTTTTTTTGCAAAGTGCCTAGCTGTAGATTTTGAACCCTAGCTCTGCCGGCACCTAGGGAAACCTAGCAAACGTATACATTTTTGAAGACTAGACACCCAGGGGAATCCAGGATGGGGTGACTTGACTGGCTCTCACTAGGTTCTGTTACCCAGAATCCCTTGCAAACCTAAAAATGTGTCCAAAAAAACATTTTCCTCACATTTCTGTGGTGGAAAGTTCTGGAATCTATGTGGATCCACATAATTCCACCGGCTCTGTGTTCCCCCATGTCTTCCGAGAAAAACGGTACCTCACTTGTGTGGGTAGGCCTAGTGAGCGTGACAGGAAATGGCCCAAAACGCAACGTGGACACCACATTTTCACAGTGAAAACGGACCCTATTTTTACAAAGTGCCTAGCTGTAGATTTTTAACCATAGCTCTGCCGGCACCTAGGAAAACCTAGCAAACCTATACATTTTTGAAAACTAGACACCCAGGGGAATCCAGGATGGGGTGACTTGACTGGCTCTCACCAGGTTCTGTTACCCAGAATCCCTTGCAAACCTAAACATTTGTCCAAAAAAACACATTTTCCTCAAATTTCTGTGGTGGAAAGTTCTGGAATCTGCGTGGATCCACATAATTCTACCCGCTCTGCGTTCCCCAATATCTTCCGAGAAAAACGGTACCTCACTTGTGTGGGTAGGCCTAGTGCCCGAGACAGGAAACGGCCCAAAACGCAACGTGGACACAAAACATTTTCACAGTGAAAACGGACACTTTTTTGCAAAGTGCCTAGCTGTAGATTTTGAACCCTAGCTCTGCCGGCACCTAGGGAAACCTAGCAAATGTATACATTTTTGAAGACTAGACACCCAGGGGAATCCAGGATGGGGTGACTTGATTGGCTCTCACCAGGGTCTGTTACCCCGAATGCCTTGCAAACCTAAAAATTTGTAAAAAACCCACATTTTTCTCACATTTCTGTGGTGGAAAGTTCTGGAATCTGCGTGGATCCACAAAATTCCACCCACCCCGCGTTCCCCAAAGTCTTCCAAGAGAAATGGTACCTCACTTGTGTGGGTAGGCCTAGGGCCTGCGACAGGAAACGGTCTAAAACGCAACGTGGACACACCACATTTTCACAGTGAAAACGGACCCTTTTTTTGCAAAGTGCCTAGCTCTAGATTTTGAACCCTAACTCTGCCAGCATCTAGGGAAACCTATCAAACCTATACATTTTTGAAAACTAGACACCCAGGGGAATCCAGGATTGGGTGACTTGAATGGCTCTCACCAGGTTCTGTTACCCAGAATCCTTTTCAAACCTAAAAATTTGTCAAAAAACAAATTTTCCTCACATTTCTGTGGAGGAAAGTTCTGGAATCTGCGTGGATCCACAAAATTCCACCCACCCAGCGTGCCCTAAAGTCTTCCGAGAAAAATGTTACCTCACTTGTGTGGGTAGGCCCAGTGCCCACGACAGGAAACGGCCCAAAACGCAACGTGGACACACCACGTTTTCACAGTGAAATCTGACCCTTTTTTTGCAAAGTGCCTAGCTGTAGATTTTGAACCCTAACTCTGCCAGCACCTAGGGAAACCTAGCAAACCTATACATTTTTGAAAACTAGACACCCAAGGGAATCCACGATGGGGTGAGTTGACTGGCTCTCACCAGGTTCTGTTACCCAGAATCCCTTGCAAGCCTAAATATTTGTCCAAAGAAAACACATTTTCCTCACATTTCTGTGGTGGAAAGTTCTGGAATCTGCGTGGATCCACAAAATTGCACCCACCCCGCATTCCCCAAAGTCTTCAGAGAAAAATGGTACCTCACTTGTGTGGGTAGGCCTAGGGCCTGCGACAGGAAACGGCCCAAGACGCAACGTGGACACACCACATTTTCACGGTGAAAACGGACCCTTTTTTGCAAAGTGCCTAGCTGTAGATTTTGAACCCTAGCTCTGTCGGCACCTAGGGAAACCTAGCAAACGTATACATTTTTGAAGACTAGACACCCAGGGGAATCCAGGATGGGGTGACTTGATTGGCTCTCACCAGGGTCTGTTACCCCGAATGCCTTGCAAACCTAAAAATTTGTAAAAACCCCACATTTTTCTCACATTTCTGTGGTGGAAAGTTCTGGAATCTGCGTGGATCCCCAAAATTCCACCCACCCCGCGTTCCCCAAAGTCTTCCGAGAGAAATGGTACCTCACTTGTGTGGGTAGGCCTAGGGCCCGCGACAGGAAACGGCCTAAAATGCAATGTGGACACCACATTTTCACAATGAAAACGGACCCTTTTTTTGCAAAGTGCCTAGCTCTAGATTTTGAACGCTAACTCTGCCAGAACCTAGGGAAACCTATCAAACCTATACATTTTTGAAAACTAGACACCCAGGGGAGTCCAGGATGGGGTGACTTGAATGGCTCTCACCAGGTTCTGTTACCCAGAATCCCTTGCAAACCTAAAAATGTGTCCAAAAAAACACATTTTCCTCACATTTCTGTGGTGGAAAGTTCTGGAATCTGCGTGGATCCACAAAAGTCCTCCCACCCCACGTTCCCCAAAGTCTTCCGGAAAAATGGTACCTCACTTGTGTGGGTAGGCCTAGGGCCCGCGGCAGGAAGCGACCCAAAACGCAATGTGGACACACCACATTTTCACAGTGAAAACAAACCCTAACTCTGCCAGCACCTAGGAAAACCTAGCAAACCTATACATTTTTGAAAACTAAACACACAGGGGATTCCAGGATGGGGTGACTTGAATGGCTCTCACCAGGTTCTGTTACCCAGAATCCCTTGCAAACTAAAAATTTGTCAAAAAAAGCACATTTTCCTCACATTTCTCTGCTGGAAAGTTCTGAAATCTGCGTGGATCCACAAAATTCCACCCACTTCGCGTCCCCCAAAGTCTTCCGAGAAAATGGTACCTCACTTGTGTGGGTAGGCCTAGTGCCCGCGACAGGAAACGGCCCAAAACGCAACGTGGACACACCACATTTTCACAGTGAAAACGGTCCCTATTTTTACAAAGTGCCTAGCTGTAGATTTTGAACCCTAACTCTGCCAGCACCTTGGGAAACATAGCAAACCTATACATTTTTGAAAACTAGACACCCAGGGGAATCCAGGATGGGGTGACTTGACTGGCTCTCACCAGGTTCGGTTACCCAGAATCCCTTGCAAACATAAAAATGTGTCCAAAAAAACACATTTTCCTCACATTTCTGTGGTGGAAAGTTCTGGAATCTGCGTGGATCCACAAAAGTCCTCCCACCCCACGTTCCCCAAAGTCTTCCGGAAAAATGGTACCTCACTTGTGTGGGTAGGCCTAGGGCCCGCGGCAGGAAGCGACCCAAAACGCAATGTGGACACACCACATTTTCACAGTGAAAACGAACCCTAACTCTGCCAGCACCTAGGAAAACCTAGCAAACCTATACATTTTTGAAAACTAGACACATAATTCCACCGGCTCTGTGTTCCCCCATGTCTTCCGAGAAAAACGGTACCTCACTTGTGTGGGTAGGCCTAGTGAGCGTGACAGGAAATGGCCCAAAACGCAACGTGGACACCACATTTTCACAGTGAAAACGGACCCTATTTTTACAAAGTGCCTAGCTGTAGATTTTTAACCATAGCTCTGCCGGCACCTAGGGAAACCTAGCAAACCTATACATTTTTGAAAACTAGACACCCAGGGGAATCCAGGATGGGGTGACTTGACTGGCTCTCACCAGGTTCTGTTACCCAGAATCCCTTGCAAACCTAAACATTTGTCCAAAAAAACACATTTTCCTCAAATTTCTGTGGTGGAAAGTTCTGGAATCTGCGTGGATCCACATAATTCTCCCCGCTCTGCGTTCCCCAATGTCTTCCGAGAAAAACGGTACCTCACTTGTGTGGGTAGGCCTAGTGCCCGCGACAGGAAACGGCCCAAAACGCAACGTGGACACAAAACATTTTCACAGTGAAAACGGACACTTTTTTGCAAAGTGCCTAGCTGTAGATTTTGAACCCTAGCTCTGCCGGCACCTAGGGAAACCTAGCAAATGTATACATTTTTGAAGACTAGACACCCAGGGGAATCCAGGATGGGGTGACTTGATTGGCTCTCACCAGGGTCTGTTACCCCGAATGCCTTGCAAACCTAAAAATTTGTAAAAAAACCCACATTTTTCTCACATTTCTGTGGTGGAAAGTTCTAGAATCTGCGTGGATCCACAAAATTCCACCCACCCCGCGTTCCCCAAAGTCTTCCAAGAGAAATGGTACCTCACTTGTGTGGGTAGGCCTAGGGCCTGTGACAGGAAACGGTCTAAAACGCAACGTGGACACACCACATTTTCACAGTGAAAACGGACCCTTTTTTTGCAAAGTGCCTAGCTCTAGATTTTGAACCCTAACTCTGCCAGCATCTAGGGAAACCTATCAAACCTATACATTTTTGAAAACTAGACACCCAGGGGAATCCAGGATTGGGTGACTTGAATGGCTCTCACCAGGGTCTGTTACCCCGAATGCCTTGCAAACCTAAAAATTTGTAAAAAAACCCACATTTTTCTCACATTTCTGTGGTGGAAAGTTCTAGAATCTGCGTGGATCCACAAAATTCCACCCACCCCGCGTTCCCCAAAGTCTTCCAAGAGAAATGGTACCTCACTTGTGTGGGTAGGCCTAGGGCCTGTGACAGGAAACGGTCTAAAACGCAACGTGGACACACCACATTTTCACAGTGAAAACGGACCCTTTTTTTGCAAAGTGCCTAGCTCTAGGTTTTGAACCCTAACTCTGCCAGCATCTAGGGAAACCTATCAAACCTATACATTTTTGAAAACTAGACACCCAGGGGAATCCAGGATTGGGTGACTTGAATGGCTCTCACCAGGTTCTGTTACCCAGAATCCTTTTCAAACCTAAAAATTTGTCAAAAAAACAAATTTTCCTCACATTTCTGTGGAGGAAAGTTCTGGAATCTGCGTGGATCCACAAAATTCCACCCACCTAGCGTGCCCTAAAGTCTTCCGAGAAAAATGTTACCTCACTTGTGTGGGTAGGCCCAGTGCCCACGACAGGAAACGGCCCAAAACGCAACGTGGACACACCACGTTTTCACAGTGAAATCTGACCCTTTTTTTGCAAAGTGCCTAGCTGTAGATTTTGAACCCTAACTCTGCCAGCACCTAGGGAAACCTAGCAAACCTATACATTTTTGAAAACTAGACACCCAAGGGAATCCACGATGGGGTGAGTTGACTGGCTCTCACCAGGTTCTGTTACCCAGAATCCCTTGCAAGCCTAAATATTTGTCCAAAGAAAACACATTTTCCTCACATTTCTGTGGTGGAAAGTTCTGGAATCTGCGTGGATCCACAAAATTGCACCCACCCCGCATTCCCCAAAGTCTTCAGAGAAAAATGGTACCTCACTTGTGTGGGTAGGCCTAGGGCCTGCGACAGGAAACGGCCCAAGACGCAACGTGGACACACCACATTTTCACGGTGAAAACGGACCCTTTTTTTGCAAAGTGCCTAGCTGTAGATTTTGAACCCTAGCTCTGTCGGCACCTAGGGAAACCTAGCAAACGTATACATTTTTGAAGACTAGACACCCAGGGGAATCCAGGATGGGGTGACTTGATTGGCTCTCACCAGGGTCTGTTACCCCGAATGCCTTGCAAACCTAAAAATTTGTAAAAAACCCCACATTTTTCTCACATTTCTGTGGTGGAAAGTTCTGGAATCTGCGTGGATCCCCAAAATTCCACCCACCCCGCGTTCCCCAAAGTCTTCCGAGAGAAATGGTACCTCACTTGTGTGGGTAGGCCTAGGGCCCGCGACAGGAAACGGCCTAAAATGCAATGTGGACACCACATTTTCACAATGAAAACGGACCCTTTTTTTGCAAAGTGCCTAGCTCTAGATTTTGAACGCTAACTCTGCCAGAACCTAGGGAAACCTATCAAACCTATACATTTTTGAAAACTAGACACCCAGGGGAGTCCAGGATGGGGTGACTTGAATGGCTCTCACCAGGTTCTGTTACCCAGAATCCCTTGCAAACCTAAAAATGTGTCCAAAAAAACCACATTTTCCTCACATTTCTGTGGTGGAAAGTTCTGAAATCTGCGTGGATCCACAAAAGTCCTCCCACCCCACGTTCCCCAAAGTCTTCCGGAAAAATGGTACCTCACTTGTGTGGGTAGGCCTAGGGCCCGCGGCAGGAAGCGACCCAAAACGCAATGTGGACACACCACATTTTCACAGTGAAAACAAACCCTAACTCTGCCAGCACCTAGGAAAACCTAGCAAACCTATACATTTTTGAAAACTAAACACACAGGGGATTCCAGGATGGGGTGACTTGAATGGCTCTCACCAGGTTCTGTTACCCAGAATCCCTTGCAAACTAAAAATTTGTCAAAAAAAGCACATTTTCCTCACATTTCTCTGCTGGAAAGTTCTGAAATCTGCGTGGATCCACAAAATTCCACCCACTTCGCGTCCCCCAAAGTCTTCCGAGAAAATGGTACCTCACTTGTGTGGGTAGGCCTAGTGCCCGCGACAGGAAACGGCCCAAAACGCAACGTGGACACACCACATTTTCACAGTGAAAACGGTCCCTATTTTTACAAAGTGCCTAGCTGTAGATTTTGAACCCTAACTCTGCCAGCACCTTGGGAAACATAGCAAACCTATACATTTTTGAAAACTAGACACCCAGGGGAATCCAGGATGGGGTGACTTGACTGGCTCTCACCAGGTTCGGTTACCCAGAATCCCTTGCAAACATAAAAATGTGTCCAAAAAACCACATTTTCCTCACATTTCTGTGGTGGAAAGTTCTGGAATCTGCGTGGATCCACAAAAGTCCTCCCACCCCACGTTCCCCAAAGTCTTCCGGAAAAATGGTACCTCACTTGTGTGGGTAGGCCTAGGGCCCGCGGCAGGAAGCGACCCAAAACGCAATGTGGACACACCACATTTTCACAGTGAAAACGAACCCTAACTCTGCCAGCACCTAGGAAAACCTAGCAAACCTATACATTTTTGAAAACTAGACACATAATTCCACCGGCTCTGTGTTCCCCCATGTCTTCCGAGAAAAACGGTACCTCACTTGTGTGGGTAGGCCTAGTGAGCGTGACAGGAAATGGCCCAAAACGCAACGTGGACACCACATTTTCACAGTGAAAACGGACCCTATTTTTACAAAGTGCCTAGCTGTAGATTTTTAACCATAGCTCTGCCGGCACCTAGGGAAACCTAGCAAACCTATACATTTTTGAAAACTAGACACCCAGGGAATCCAGGATGGGGTGACTTGACTGGCTCTCACCAGGTTCTGTTACCCAGAATCCCTTGCAAACCTAAACATTTGTCCAAAAAACACATTTTCCTCAAATTTCTGTGGTGGAAAGTTCTGGAATCTGCGTGGATCCACATAATTCTCCCCGCTCTGCGTTCCCCAATGTCTTCCGAGAAAACGGTACCTCACTTGTGTGGGTAGGCCTAGTGCCCGCGACAGGAAACGGCCCAAAACGCAACGTGGACACAAAACATTTTCACAGTGAAAACGGACACTTTTTTTGCAAAGTGCCTAGCTGTAGATTTTGAACCCTAGCTCTGCCGGCACCTAGGGAAACCTAGCAAATGTATACATTTTTGAAGACTAGACACCCAGGGGAATCCAGGATGGGGTGACTTGATTGGCTCTCACCAGGGTCTGTTACCCCGAATGCCTTGCAAACCTAAAAATTTGTAAAAAAACCCACATTTTTCTCACATTTCTGTGGTGGAAAGTTCTAGAATCTGCGTGGATCCACAAAATTCCACCCACCCCGCGTTCCCCAAAGTCTTCCAAGAGAAATGGTACCTCACTTGTGTGGGTAGGCCTAGGGCCTGTGACAGGAAACGGTCTAAAACGCAACGTGGACACACCACATTTTCACAGTGAAAACGGACCCTTTTTTTGCAAAGTGCCTAGCTCTAGATTTTGAACCCTAACTCTGCCAGCATCTAGGGAAACCTATCAAACCTATACATTTTTGAAAACTAGACACCCAGGGAATCCAGGATTGGGTGACTTGAATGGCTCTCACCAGGTTCTGTTACCCAGAATCCTTTTCAAACCTAAAAATTTGTCAAAAAACAAATTTTCCTCACATTTCTGTGGAGGAAAGTTCTGGAATCTGCGTGGATCCACAAAATTCCACCCACCCAGCGTGCCCTAAAGTCTTCCGAGAAAAATGTTACCTCACTTGTGTGGGTAGGCCCAGTGCCCACGACAGGAAACGGCCCAAAACGCAACGTGGACACACCACGTTTTCACAGTGAAATCTGACCCTTTTTTGCAAAGTGCCTAGCTGTAGATTTTGAACCCTAACTCTGCCAGCACCTAGGGAAACCTAGCAAACCTATACATTTTTGAAAACTAGACACCCAAGGGAATCCACGATGGGGTGAGTTGACTGGCTCTCACCAGGTTCTGTTACCCAGAATCCCTTGCAAGCCTAAATATTTGTCCAAAGAAAACACATTTTCCTCACATTTCTGTGGTGGAAAGTTCTGGAATCTGTGTGGATCCACAAAATTGCACCCACCCCGCATTCCCCAAAGTCTTCAGAGAAAAATGGTACCTCACTTGTGTGGGTAGGCCTAGGGCCTGCGACAGGAAAACGGCCCAAGACGCAATGTGGACACACCACATTTTCACGGTGAAAACGGACCCTTTTTTTGCAAAGTGCCTAGCTCTAGATTTTGAACCCTAACTCTGCCAGCACCTAGGGAAACCTAGCAAACCTATGCATTTTTGAAAACTAGACATCCAGGGGATTTAAGGATGCAGTGACTTGAATGGCTCTCACCATGTTCTGTTACCCAGAATCCATTGCAAACCTAAACATTTGTCCAAAAAACACATTTTCCTCACATTTCTGAGGTGGAAAGTTCTGGAATCTGCGTGGATCCACAAAATTCCAACCACCCCACGTTCCCCAAAGTCTTTCGAGAAAATGGTACCTCACTTGTGTGGGTAGGCCTAGTGCCCACGACAGGAAACGGCCCAAAAAGCAACCTGGACACACCATATTTTCACAGTGAAAACGGACCCTATTTTTACAAAGTGCCTAGCTCTAGATTTTGAACGCTAACTCTGCCAGCATCTAGGGAAACCTATCAAACCTATACATTTTTGAAAACTAGACACCCAGGGGAATCCAGGATGGGGTGACTTGAATGGCTCTCACCAGGTTCTGTTACCCAGAATCCCTTTCAAACCTAAAAATTTATCAAAAAAACAAATTTTCCTCACATTTCTGTGGAGGAAAGTTCTGGAATCTGCGTGGATCCACAAAATTCCACCCACCCCGCATTCCCTAAAGTCTTCCGAGAAAAATGGTACCTCACTTGTGTGGGTAGGCCCAGTGCCCGCGACAGGAAACGGCCGAAAACGTAACGTTGACACACCACGTTTTCACAGTGAAATCTGACCCTTTTTTTGCAAAGTGCCTAGCTGTAGATTTTGAACCCTAACTCTGCCAACACCTAGGAAAACCTAGCAAACCTATACATTTTTGAAAATTAGACACCCAGGGGAATCCACGATGGGGTGACTTGACTGGCTCTCACCAGGTTCTGTTACCCAGAATCCCTTGCAAGCCTAAATATTTGTCCAAAGAAAACACATTTTCCTCGCATTTCTGTGGTGGAAAGTTCTGGAATCTGCGTGGATCCACAAATTCCACCCACCCCGCATTCCCCAAAGTCTTCCAAGAAAAATGGTACCTCACTTGAGTGGGTAGGCCTAGTGCCCGCGACAGAAAACGGCCCAAAACGCAACATGGACACAACACATTTTCACAGTGAAAACGGACCCTTTTTTTGCAAAGTGCCTAGCTCTAGATTTTGAACCCTAAATCTGCCGGCACCTAGGGAAACCTAGCAAACTTTTACATTTTTGAAAACTAGACACCCAGGGGAATCCTGGATGGGGTGATTTGTCTGGCTCTCACCAGGTTCTGTTACCCAGAATCCCTTGCAAACCTCAAAATTTGTCAAAAAATATACATTTTCCTCTCATTTCTGTGGTGGAAAGTTGTGGAATCTGTGTGGATCCACAAAATTCCACCCACCCCGCAGTCTTCCGATAAAAATGGTACCTCACTTGTGTGGGTGGGTCAAGTACCCGTGACAGGCAAGGGCCCAAAATGTATTGAGGAGACATCAAAATGACCTATCTCAAAACAACCTGGTTTTGCAAGGGTTGTCACCTGGGTGTTTGGCCCCGGGCTCTGTGGGCTTCTTGGGAAACCTACCAAACCCACACATTTCTGAAAACTAGACACCAGGGGGAGTCCAGCGAGGTATGGCTTGCGTGGGTCCCCCAACGTTTTCCTACCCAGAATGCCCTGCAAACCTCAAATTTAGTTGAAAAAATTACTTTTTTCTCAAATTTCTGTGTGGGAAAGTTCTGGAATCCAAATGGATCCACAAATTTCCTTCTACACAGCATTCCCCCAGGTCTCCCGATAAAAATGGTACCTCACTCGCGTGGGTGGGTCAAGTACCCGCGACAGGCAAGTGCCCAAAATCTATTGAGGCAACATCAAAATTACCTATCACAAAACAACCTAGTTTTGTAAGGGGGGTCACCTGGGTTTTTGGCCCCGGGCTCAGTGGCCATCTTGGAAAACTACCAAACCCACACATTTTTGAAAACTAGACACCCGGGGGAGTCCAGCGAGGTATGGCTTGCGTGGATCTCCCAACGTTTTCCTACCCAGAATGCCCTGCAAACCTCAAATTTAGCTGGAAAAACACATTTTCCACATATTGTAGGGTGGAATCACCGTGCCGGCACAAATGTCCTACCCCAGAGCGTTCCCCTCAGTCTCCCGAGTAAAATGATACCTCACTTGTGTGGGTGGGGCAAGGGCCTGTGACTGGGAAGAGCCCAAAACATAGAGAATAAGGGTATAGCACCGAGAATTCTAAGCGCTACATTTTTTTTAAAATACATTTTTAGCCAATTCTGCATTGGACACCCACACAAGTGAGGTATCATTTTACTCGGGACACTAAGGAGAACGCTGTGGGGTAGGGCATTTGTGCCGCCATGGTGATTCCACACAAAAATATGTGGAAAATGTTTTTTTCAGCTAAATTTGAGGTTTGCAGGGGTTTCTGGGTAGGGAAACGTTGGGGGATCCAAGCAAGCCATACCTCATTGGACTCCCCAGGGTGTCTGGTTTTCTGAAATGTGTGGGCTTGGTAGGTATCCCTAGATGGCGGCGAGCCCGGGGCCAAAACACGAGGTGTCCACCCTCAAAACCAGGTAGTTTTGTTATAGGTAATTTTGTTTTAGATTTCTTTATTAGTTTCATGATAAACAAAAAACATGCAGAAGGAATATAATGAACATCCCCTTCAATGCGTTCAAGCTGCCAGTTCGCTGACGGAGCTGTGGGTTGGATGAAATCATACACATAGACGAAAATGATTAATAGGAACAAACAACAATCCCTCCCCCAGTCTCCTCCCTCCCTTCCGCATGAAAGCACACCATATATACCATAAGCATTCCCACTTTACACCCTGGTCTGGGAAATATGTGCCTGGGAGTAGTGCCGTGTCCCGCGGGTACAGACTGAGGTGGATCCGACAAGCGCAGCAGTCTTAAATATTTAGGACAAGTGAGTTCCCTGAATTCTGAGGTTAAAAGCGAAATGAAGGGCTCCCACAGTTCCTGGAAAGAAGCCCCTGGACTAGTCAAGTTGAGCGAGATTTTTTCCATCCCAAGAATACCCCACAATCTATGTAGCCATACGACGTGTGTAGGCGTTGTTGTTTTCCACCGGTGTGATAGGACGTTTTGTAAAGCCGCTCCCATGGCCAATGCCATCTGTTTACCCCGCCGTGATCGAAGTGGGAAGGTGATAGGGTTAGGCAGGCCTAGAAGGATGTAGGAGGCGAAGCGAGGCATTTGGGTATTAAAATAGGTGTCAATGTCGTCAAGGACCTGTTGCCAATATTGTGAAATGTGCGGACATTCCCAGAGGAGGTGGGTTAAGGTGCCCAGAGACCCGCAGGCTCTCCACCAAAGGGGGCTGCGTGCAGGGTTGCCTCTATGTAATCGTTGGGGAGTTAAGTACCAATATGTTACTATTTTCATCGCAGTTTCTATGCTAGCTGCACTACGCACCGAGTGGCGGGCTCTGTAATAGACGTTGTGCCATTCCTTCTGTGAGAGCACCCTGCCCAGCTCCCCCTCCCACCTCCGTTGCCCGGGGGATTTCTCAGTGTCTGGGCTGCTCCGGACGAACTTATAAAGGTCAGTTGTCAGTCGGGTGTCCGTCTCTCTAGTCAGCAACCACTTTTCAAAGGTTGTGAGCAGTCTCTCCGCTCCCCCACGAATCTCAGGATGTAATACCCAGTGTCGAATCTGGTGGTAGCGATAACGCTCTTGTTCCGGAAGGCCATGGAGTTCCTTCAGGTCGCTAAAGGACAACGGCCCCTCCAAGTCGAAGAGGTGACCTATTGGTCGGCAGCCTTCTTTGGACCATCGCGCGAAGGCAGATATATCCAACCCTGGGGTGAAATCGGGGTTGTTGACTATGGGTGTGATCGGGGATGGGAATGTGGTGAGACCCCGCCTGGTAGCTACTCTATCCCAGGACATGAGAGTGGAATGGGTGACCTTGGAGAGATATAGATTGCAAGGCCTATCGGATTTAGCAAGAAAGGGAATCCCCCATAATGGTTGCTTGGCCAATGCCCTGTCCATGAACAGCCAGTGCTTCTTGGACTCCGGCCCAGACCACTCGACCAAGGCGCGTAGCTGAACTGCCCAATAATATTCCTGTACTTTCGGGACCGCAAGCCCCCCATCGACAGGAGCCCTGTAGCACAGTTCTTTATTCAGCCGTGGCCTCCGACCCCTCCAAGTGAAGCGTGCAAGGTCTCTCTGCAGGGAGTGTAGTACTCCAGAAGGGGGGCCCACCGGGAGGGCCTGAAATACATATATGATTTTGGGCAAAATCGTCATTTTAATTGCTGCAATCCTGCCCTGCCAGGAGAGGGAGTATGGTCGCCATCTGCGGAGATGGTCCCAAATCTGTCTCAGCAGTGCCGTGTAGTTTAGGGAGACCGTGGATTGTATACGGGCTGCAAGTTGCAAACCTAGATAGGGGATATGATCCTGAGCCCATTGCAGACGGTGCTGCTGCTGGAGTGACTCCAACGTCGCTGGCCGAAGAGTCAGGCTGAGAGCCTGGGACTTACCAACATTGACCCTGAAACCTGACGCTTGTGCAAAACGCTCTCACTCGGCCAGCAAGGCGGGAAGTGACCGCTCGGGTTGTTCGAGGGTGGCCAAAACATCGTCTGCATAGAGGCTTGTGTTCATCTCCTCCAAAATGCACCCCAGAGATTAGGGGGTCATCGCACAGTCTTTGAGCCATGGGCTCCATATAGGGAGCAAATAAGAGTGGCGAGAGAGGACATCCCTGCCTCGTCCCCTGTTGGATGGAAAAGGGGGCCGAAAGCACACCATTTACCCGGACCAAAGCAATCGTTATAGGTAATTTTGAAGTCTCCACAGTATGATTTGGGCCATTTCCTGTTGCAGCCACTATGCCTACCCACACAAGTGAGGTACCATTTTTATCGGGGGACCTGGGGAACGCTGGGTGGTAGGAAATTTGCGTCAGCCTGGTGATCCTACAACTTTCCCACACAGAAATGTGAGAAAAAATAGATTTTTTCAACAAAATTTGAGGTTTGCAGGGGATTCTGGGTAGGGAAATGTTGGGGGCCCCACGCAAGCCATACCTTGCTGGACTCCCCCGGGTGTCTAGTTTTCAGAAATGTGTGGGTTTGGTATGTTTCCCTAGGTGGCCGCCGAGCCCGGGGCCAAAATCTCATGGGACCCCCCTTGCAAAACCAGGCTGTTTTGTGATAGGTAATTTTGATGTCGCCTCAATAGGTTTTGGGCCCTTGCCTGTCGCGGGTACTTGACTCACCCACGCGAGTGAGGTACTATTTTTATCAGGAGACCTGGGGGAATGCTGTGTAGAAGGAAATTTGTGGTTCCACGCAGATTCCAGAACTTTCCCACACAGAAATTTGAGAAAAAAGTGATATTTTCAGCTAAATTTGAGGTTTGCAGGGGATTCTGGGTAGGGAAATGTTGGGGGACCCACCCAAGCCATACCTTG
This sequence comes from Calotriton arnoldi, assembly GCA_963921515.1. Classification (NCBI taxonomy): domain Eukaryota; kingdom Metazoa; phylum Chordata; class Amphibia; order Caudata; family Salamandridae; genus Calotriton; species Calotriton arnoldi. The sequence continues at coordinate 933,519 of CAWUFW010006692.1, read as the reverse complement.
CTGGACTCCCCCGGGTGTCTAGTTTACAGAAATGTGTGGGTTTGGTAGGTTTCCCTAGATGGCCGCCGATCCCGGGGCCAAAAACTCATGGGACCCCCCTTGCAAAACCAGGTTGTTTTGTGATAGGTAATTTTGAAGTCGCCTCAATAGGTTTTGGGCCCTTGCCTGTCGCGGGTACTTGACCCACCCACACAAGTGAGGTACCATTTTTCTCGGAAGACTTTGGGGAATGCGGGGTGGGTGGAATTTTGTGGATCCACACAGATTCCAGAACTTTCCACCACAGAAATGTGAGGAAAATTTGTTTCTTTTGACATATTTTGAGGTTTGCAAGGGATTCTGGGTAACAGAACCTGGTGAGAGCCAGACAAGTCACCCCAACCTGGATTGCCCTGGGTGTCTAGTTTTCAAAAATGTACAGGTTTGCTAGGTTTCCCTAGGTGCCGGCAGAGCTAGGGTTTAAAATCTACAGCTAGGCACCTTGCAAAAAAAGGGTCAATTTTCACTGTGAAAATGTGTTTTGTCCACGTTGTGTTTTGGGCCGTTTCCTGTCGCGGGCACTAGGTGTACCCACACAAGTGAGGTACCATTTTTCTTGGAAGACTTTGGGGAATGCGGGGTGGGTGGAATTTTGTGTATCCACGCAGATTCCAGGACTTTCCACCACAGAAATGTGAGGAAAATGTGTTTTTTGGACAACTTTTGAGGTTTGCAAGGGATTCTGGGTAACAGAACCTGGTCAGAGCCAGAAAAGTCACCCCATCATGGATTCCCCTGGGTGTCTAGTTTTCAAAAATGTATAGGTTTGCTAGGTTTCCCTAGGTGCCGGCAGAGCTAGGGTTCAAAATCTACAGCTAGGCACTTTGGAAAAGAGTGTCAGTTTTCACTGTAAAATGTGGTGTATCCACGTTGCGTTTGGGCCGTTTCCTGTCGCGGGCACTAGGCCTACCCACACAAGTGAGGTACCATTTTTCTCGGAAGACTTTGGGAAATGCGGGGTGGGTAGAATTTTGTGGATCCACGCAGATTCCAGAACTTTCCACCACAGAAATGTGAGGAAAATGTGTTTTGTTTGACAAAGTTTGAGGTTTGCAAGGGATTCTGGGTAACAGAACCTGGTGAGAGCCAGACAAGTCACCCCATCCTGGATTCCTCTTGGTGTCTTGTTTTAAAAAATGTATAGGTTTGCTAGGTTGCCCTAGGTGCCGGCAGAGCTAGGGTTCAAAATCTACAGCTAGGCACTTTGCAAAAAAAGGGTCAGTTTTCACTGTGGAAATGTGGTGTGTTCACGTTGCGTTTTGGGCCGTTTCCTGTTGCGGGCACTAGGTCTACCCACACAAGTGAGGTACCATTTTTCTTGGAAGTCTTTGGGGAATGTGTGGTAGGTGGAATTTTGTGGATCCACGCAGATTACAAAACTTTTCACCACAAAAATGTGAGGAAAATGTGTTTTTTTTTTACAAAGTTTGAGGTTTGCAAGGGATTCTGGGTAACAGAACCTGGTGAGAGCCAGACAAGTCACCCCATCCTGTATTCCCCTGGGTGCCTAGTTTTAAAAAATGTATAGGTTTGCTGGGTTTCCCTAGGTGCTGGCAGAGCTAGGGTTCAAAATCTACAGCTAGGCACTTTGCAAAAAAAGGGTAAGTTTTCACTGAGAAAATGTGGTGTGTCCACGTTGCGTTTTGGTCCGTTTCCTGTCACGGGCAGAAGGCCTACCCACACAAGTGAGGTACCATTTTTCTCGGAAGACTTTGGGGAATGCGGGGTGGGTGGAATTTTGTGGATCCACACAGATTCCAGAACTTTCCACCACAGAAATGTGAGGAAAATTTGTTTCTTTTGACATATTTTGAGGTTTGCAAGGGATTCTGGGTAACAGAACCTGGTGAGAGCCAGACAAGTCACCCCAACCTGGATTGCCCTGGGTGTCTAGTTTTCAAAAATGTACAGGTTTGCTAGGTTTCCCTAGGTGCCGGCAGAGCTAGGGTTTAAAATCTACAGCTAGGCACCTTGCAAAAAAAGGGTCAATTTTCACTGTGAAAATGTGTTTTGTCCATGTTGTGTTTTGGGCCGTTTCCTGTCGCGGGCACTAGGTGTACCCACACAAGTGAGGTACCATTTTTCTTGGAAGACTTTGGGGAATGCGGGTGGGTGGAATTTTGTGTATCCACGCAGATTCCAGGACTTTCCACCACAGAAATGTGAGGAAAATGTGTTTTTTTTGACAACTTTTGTGGTTTGCAAGGGATTCTGGGTAACAGAACCTGGTCAGAGCCAGAAAAGTCACCCCATCATGGATTCCCCTGGGTGTCTAGTTTTCAAAAATGTATAGGTTTGCTAGGTTTCCCTAGGTGCCGGCAGAGCTAGGGTTCAAAATCTACAGCTAGGCACTTTGGAAAAGAGTGTCAGTTTTCACTGTAAAATGTGGTGTATCCACGTTGCGTTTTGGGCCGTTTCCTGTCGCGGGCACTAGGCCTACCCATGCAAGTGAGGTACCATTTTTCTCGGAAGACTTTGGGAAATGCGGGGTGGGTAGAATTTTGTGGATCCACGCAGATTCCAGAACTTTCCGCTACAGAAATGTGAGGAAAATGTGTTTTGTTTGACAAAGTTTGAGGTTTGCAAGGGATTCTGGGTAACAGAACCTGGTGAGAGCCAGACAAGTCACCCCATCCTGGATTCCTCTTGGTGTCTTGTTTTAAAAAATGTATAGGTTTGCTAGGTTGCCCTAGGTCCCGCAGAGCTAGGGTTCAAAATCTACAGCTAGGCACTTTGCAAAAAAAGGGTCAGTTTTCACTGTGGAAATGTGGTGTGTCCACGTTGCGTTTTGGGCCGTTTCCTGTTGCGGGCACTAGGTCTACCCACACAAGTGAGGTACCATTTTTCTTGGAAGACTTTGGGGAATGTGTGGTAGGTGGAATTTTGTGGATCCACGCAGATTACAAAACTTCCCACCACAAAAATGTGAGGAAAATGTGTTTTTTTTTTACAAAGTTTGAGGTTTGCAAGGGATTCTGGGTAACAGAACCTGGTGAGAGCCAGACAAGTCACCCCATCCTGTATTCCCCTGGGTGTCTAATTTTCAAAAATGTATAGGTTTGCTGGGTTTCCCTAGGTGCTGGCAGAGCTAGGGTTCAAAATCTACAGCTAGGCACTTTGCAAAAAAAGGGTAAGTTTTCACTGAGAAAATGTGGTGTGTCCACGTTGCGTTTTGGTCCGTTTCCTGTCACGGGCAGAAGGCCTACCCACACAAGTGAGGTACCATTTTTCTCGGAAGACTTTGGGGAATGCGGGGTGGGTGGAATTTTGTGGATCCACACAGATTCCAGAACTTTCCACCACAGAAATGTGAGGAAAATTTGTTTCTTTTGACATATTTTGAGGTTTGCAAGGGATTCTGGGTAACAGAACCTGGTGAGAGCCAGACAAGTCACCCCAACCTGGATTGCCCTGGGTGTCTAGTTTTCAAAAATGTACAGGTTTGCTAGGTTTCCCTAGGTGCCGGCAGAGCTAGGGTTTAAAATCTACAGCTAGGCACCTTGCAAAAAAAGGGTCAATTTTCACTGTGAAAAATCTTTTTTGTCCACGTTGTGTTTTGGGCCGTTTCCTGTCGCGGGCACTAGGTGTACCCACACAAGTGAGGTACCATTTTTCTTGGAAGACTTTGGGGAATGCGGGGTGGGTGGAATTTTGTGTATCCACGCAGATTCCAGGACTTTCCACCACAGAAATGTGAGGAAAATGTGTTTTTTTGGACAACTTTTGAGGTTTGCAAGGGATTCTGGGTAACAGAACCTGGTCAGAGCCAGAAAAGTCACCCCATCATGGATTCCCCTGGGTGTCTAGTTTTCAAAAATGTATAGGTTTGCTAGGTTTCCCTAGGTGCCGGCAGAGCTAGGGTTCAAAATCTACAGCTAGGCACTTTGGAAAAGAGTGTCAGTTTTCACTGTAAAATGTGGTGTATCCACGTTGCGTTTTGGGCCGTTTCCTGTCGCGGGCACTAGGCCTACCCACACAAGTGAGGTACCATTTTTCTCGGAAGACTTTGGGGAATGCGGGGTGGGTAGAATTTTGTGGATCCACGCAGATTCCAGAACTTTCCACCACAGAAATGTGAGGAAAATGTGTTTTGTTTGACAAAGTTTGAGGTTTGCAAGGTATTCTGGGTAACAGAACCTGGTGAGAGCCAGACAAGTCACCCCATCCTGGATTCCTCTTGGTGTCTTGTTTTAAAAAATGTATAGGTTTGCTAGGTTGCCCTAGGTGCCGGCAGAGCTAGGGTTCAAAATCTACAGCTAGGCACTTTGCAAAAAAAGGGTCAGTTTTCACTGTGGAAGTGTGGTGTGTCCACGTTGTGTTTTGGGCCGTTTCCTGTTGCGGGCACTAGGTCTACCCACACAAGTGAGGTACCATTTTTCTTGGAAGACTTTGGGGAATGTGTGGTAGGTGGAATTTTGTGGATCCACGCAGATTACAAAACTTTCCACCACAAAAATGTGAGTAAAATGTGTCTTTTGTTTACAAAGTTTGAGGTTTGCAAGGGATTCTGGGTAACAGAACCTGGTGAGAGCCAGACAAGTCACCCCATCCTGTATTCCCCTGGGTGTCTAGTTTTCAAAAATGTATAGGTTTGCTGGGTTTCCCTAGGTGCTGGCAGAGCTAGGGTTCAAAATCTACAGCTAGGCACTTTGCAAAAAAAGGGTCAGTTTTCACTGAGAAAATGTGGTGTGTCCACGTTGCGTTTTGGTCCGTTTCCTGTCACGGGCAGAAGGCCTACCCACACAAGTGAGGTACCATTTTTCTCGGAAGACTTTGAGGAATGTGGGGTGGGTGGAATTTTGTGGATCCACGCAGATCCCAGTTCTTTCCATCACAGAAATGTGAGGAAAATTTGTTTTTTTAACTAAGTTTGAGGTTTGCAAAGGATTCTGGGTAACAGAACCTGGTGGGAGGCACACAAGTCACCCCATCCTTGATTCCCGTTGGCGTCTAGTTTTAAAAAATGTACTGGTTTGCTAGGTTTCCCTATGTGCCGGCTGCACTAGGTCCCAAAGTCCACAGATAGGCACATTGCTAAAAACAAGTCTATGCCTAGTGGGCTTTCAAAGACTGGAATTTCTCTGGGGGGGTATTTTCATGCCCATTTTGGGCAGCCCCCACCCCTACATGAATACAAAAAAAATATCTGGTTTCTAGTGGGCTTTCTGCCGCCCGGGTGGGGCAGATTGGGGGGCTACTGCCCCCATCTGCCCCCGGGGGGGCAGAAAGACTGTAATTTTTGTGGGAGGGGGTGGAGGCATTGGCATGCCCGTTTTGGGCAGCCCCAACCCCTGATTCAAATTGGCAAAAAAAGTCCCTAGCATCTAGTGGGCTTTTTGCCCCCCAGGGGGGCAGAAAGGCTGTAATTTTTGCGGGGGGGGGTGGGGGCATTGGCATGCCCGTTTTGGGCAGCTCCCACCCCTAATTGTACTTGCCCAAAAAAGTCCCTGGGTTCTAGTGGGCTTTCTGCCCCCCTGGAGGGGCAGATTGTGGGCTACTGCCCCCATCTACCCCCCGGGGGGGCAGAAAGACTGTAATTGTTGCAGGGGGGAGTGGGGTCACTGGCATGCCCGTTTTGGGCAGCCCCTACCCTAATGCAAATTGCCCCAAAAAGATCCCTGGCATCAAGTGGGCTTTTTGCCCCCCCGGGGGGCAGAAAGACTGTAATTGTTGCGGGGTGTGGGGGCAGTGGCATGCCCGTTTTGGGCAGCCCCCACCCTAAAACAAATTGCCCTAAAAAAATCCCTGGCATCTAGTGGGCTTTTTGCCCCCGGGGGGCAGGTTGGGGGATGCTGCCCCCATCTGCCCCCCAGGGGGCAGAAAGGCTGTCATTTTGGCAGGGGGTGGGGGCATTGGCGTGCCCGATTTGGGCAGCCCCCCACCCTAATTAAAAATGGCAACAAAAAAATCCCTGGCGTCTAGTGGGCTTTCTGCCCCCCCAGGGGGGGCAGATTGGGGGCTACTGCCCCCATCAGCCCCCCAGGGGGGGCAGAATGACTGAATATGCCCAATTTCTTTCGGGGGAGCAAAGGCCCTTGCCCAAAGGGCTGCTCCCCCCTCCCTGGTGTCTAGTGGGTAGATCCCTGCTTGGGGATGGCCCTCCTTATTCATAAAACATACTATTTACAATTGCGTATCATTATTGCACAAGTACATGGGAGATTGTCAGTTTATGAGTAACCATGTCCACAATATGATAAATCTCAGTTTTTAAATTCAGATAACGAAGATCAAATTCAAAGGTAAATAAAGGTAAATAGTGTGTTTTATGAATAAGTAATTGCAGTGTATTTTGGTATATATTTTTTATATTGAAAAAATTCTCTGAAAAAATAATTGTGTATATATGAAAAAAAGAAAAACAATAAAATGTACATTTTTGAAATAATTCCCTGTGTGTTTAGGCAATGAGCCATAGGTGGCCGCAGCTAAAGTAATATAGGTTGGATAAGAGGTTCTGTTTCAGTATTTGGTGTCTCCCCCTCCTCTTAGACCTAAAATTACATAGGGGTACCTTGTTTTCAATTGCAAGATTCTAAAATTCCAGATAAGGGTGGGGACAAGGGTAAAGATCAAAAACAAACTTCATCTGGGCCCCAAAAACCTGCATCTGGGGGGGAGTCACAATCCAACAAAGGTAAAGGCAAAAAGAAACCTTGGTGTTATCTCTGTAAACAGAAGACCCATTGGACAAGAGATACTGATTGTCCAAAAGCCAAGGAAAATCCTCCTACAACCACTGCCCCTAAGGCAACTGTGCCCCCTAGCACAAGTACAAGTGGTGGTACAGGGAACAAGGGATTAGTAGGGTTAACCTTGGGCTCTGAGATGGGTCCTGGCCTAGTCAGAACTCCAGCTCAGGCTGTGCTTGTCTGTGATGGTGGCATGGATATTGCCACCCTATTTGTCAGTCCCAGTAATCTGGGCAAATACAGACAGCAGCATTTAATACATGGTAAGGAGGCCATAGCAAACAAGGACACAGGTGCAAGTGTCACTATGGTGACGAAAGATCTTGTGACCCCATACCAAATCATACTTGGAGAAATGTACCAAGTGACCAATGCAAACAATGTCAGGACTTACCATTCCGTGGCAGTTGTTAATTTCAGCTGGGGAGGGGTAATTTGGCCCTGAGAAAGTTGTGGTTAGCTCAGACCGACCAGTAGAATGTTTGTTGGGCAATTATTTGGAGACTTCAGCCTGGGCTGAAGTGGATCTTAGGACTCATGCAGCAATGCTGGGCATCTCTATAGATGTGTTTGCTGTGACCAGGTCATAGGCCAAACTAACAAACACTGAAAAGGCCCTGGATCCTGGAACAATGGACCAAGGGCCTTCCAAGAGAAGGAACAGGAGGGGTAAGGCTGTGTCTTCCCCCAGACTCAGAGGGAGGATCAGTCTCTTGAGGGAGATGATCTTAGTCCCTGTGAGGGAACTGTCTCAGATGAGCTTGAACCTGATCAGGTTGAATTCTCGGGGACAGGGGGCCCTTCCAGGGCAGACATGAGTTTGGAGCAGCAAGCCTGCCCCTCTCTTGAACCCCTCAGACAGCAAGCTGCTGCTGAGGCTGCTGGGAGTGTCAGTGGATCCCACAGGATCTATTGGGATGAGGAACTCCTTTACTCAAAGGGTAGAGACCCCAAGTCTGGTGCCACCTGGAGGTTGGTCATACCTCTGAAGTTTAGGGGCTTCCTACTCACCTTAGCACATGACATTCCCTTAGCAGGACACCTAGGCCAAAGTAAGACTTGGGACAGGCTTGTCCCTCACTTTCACTGGCCTCACATGTCTGAGGACACAAAGGAGTTTTGTCGCTCCTGTACCACCTGCCAGGCCAGTGGTAAGTCAGGTGGTACCACAAAGGCCGCCTTATACCACTACCAGTGGTGGGGATTCCCTTTGAGGGGGTTGGGATTGATATCATTGGTCCCATGAACCCTCCTACAGCCTCTGGACACAGTTACATACTAGTGGTGGTGGACAATGCCACTAGGTATCCAGAAGCAATACACCTTAGAACCACCACAGCCCCTGTGGTGGACAAGGCCCTCCTGGGAATCTTTTCCAGAGTGGGTTTCCCTAAGGAGGTCTTAACTGACAGAGGTACAAACTTCATGTCAAGTTCCATCACTGCAATGTGGAAGGAGTGTGGAGTGAACTATAAGTTCACCACACCCTATCACCCACAATGTAATGGGTTAGTTGAAAGGTTGAACAAAACCCTCAAGGGCATGATCATGGGCCTCCCAGAAAAGCTTAGGCAAAAATGGAATGTTCTGTCTTCTGCCTACAGAGAGGTCCCACAGAAGGGGGTTGGCTACAGCCCTTTTGAACTTCTGTTTGGGCATCCAGTTAGGGGTGCCCTGTGTTTGGTAAAGGAGGAATGGGAGTTTCCTCTCAAACCTCCTAAACAAGACATTGCGGACTATGTACTTGGTCTGAGCTCCAGGATGGCCGAGTACATGAAGAAGGCCAGCAACAACCTTGAGGCAAGTCAAGAATTACAGAAAGCTTGGCATGACCAAAAGGCTGTTCCAACTGTTTATCAGTCAGGGCAGAAGGTGTGGGTGCTGGAGCCTGTGGCTCCAGCAGCTCTACAAGACAAATGGAGTGGACCCCATACTATAATTGAGCAGAAAGGTGAGGTCACCTACTTGGTGGACCTTGGCACTCCTAGGAGCCCACACAGGGTGCTCTATGTAAACAGGCTCAAATTGTTTGTAGACAGGGCTGACATGGGCTTGCTCATGGCAACTGATGAGGGACAGAAAGAAGAGAGTGACCCTCTCCCTGATCTCCTCTCTCAGAACCCTGATGATGGGTCAGTTGATGGTGTAGCTTTGGCAGGCAGCCTCACTGACCAACAGCAGATTGATTACAGGAAGGTCCTCAATCAATATAGGCACATGTTCTCTCTGACTCCTAGGCAGACCACCTGGTGTACCCATGAAGTGGACACAGGTGAGAGTCTACCTGTTACAAATAAGATTTACAGGCAGTCTGACCATGTCAGAGATTGCATCAGGACAGAGGTCCAAAAGATGCTGGAGTTGGGAGTAATTGAACCCTCAGATAGTCCTTGGGCTAGTTCAGTGGTCCTGGTACCCAAACCTCACACCCAGGGTGGTAAAAGAGAAATGAGGATTTGTGTGGACTACAGGGGGCTGAATGCAGTCACTAGGACTGATGCTCATCCAATTCCTAGGGCAGATGAGCTTATTGATACTTTGGCCTCAGCCAAGTTCTTGAGCACATTTGACCTCACTGCAGGCTATTGGCAAATCAGACTAGCTGAGGATGCCAAACCAAAAACTGCATTTTCAACCCTTGATGGGCATTATCAATTTATTGTAATGCCCTTTGTATTGAAGAATGCACCTGCCACATTCCAAAGGCTGGTGAGCAAAGTCCTTACAGGTCTGGAAGCCAAGTGCAGCACATCTTGATGATATAGCTGTCTTTAGCTCCACCTGGGAGGATCACCTGGTCCAACTGAAGAATGTTTTGGAGGCTCTGCAGAAAGCAGGCCTCATTATCAAGGCTACTAAGGGCCAGATAGGGCAGAGCAAGGTTGTGTACCTGGGCCACCTTGTGGGTGGAGGCCAGGTTCAACCATTACAGAGCAAAATCCGGGCCATAATGGACTGGGTTGCTCCCACTACCCAGACTCAGGTCAGAGCTTTCTTGGGCCTGACTGGGTACTACAGAAGATTTGTGAAAGATATGGGTGTATAGTGACTCCCTTGAATGATCTCACATCAAAAAGAATGCCCAAGAAGGTTCAGTGGAAAGTTAACTGTCAGAAGGCATTTGATGATCTCAAGCAGGCCATGTGCACTGTTCCCATTCTGCAGAGTCCTGACTACTCCAAGCAATTTATTGTCCAAACAGATGCATCTGAGTTGGGGGTAGGGGCTGTGTTGTCACGACTTAATGCAGAGGGTCAGGATCAACCAGTAGCTTTTATCAGCAGAAGGTTGACCCCCAGAGAGAAACGTTGGTCAGCTATAGAGAGGATAGCCGTTGCTGTGGTCTGGGCCCTGAAGAAGTTGAGGCCATACATGTTTTGCACTCACTTTATTGTTCAGACAGACCATAAGCCCCTCCTATGGCTAAAACAGATGAAGGGTGAAAACCCCAAACTTTTGAGGTGGTCCATTTCCCTACAGGGGATGGACTATACAGTGAAACATAGACCTGGGGGTAACCATGCCAATGCAGATGGACTCTCCAGATATTTCCACTTAGAAAATGAAGACTTAACTGGGCAAGGTTAGTCTCATCTCCTTACGTTTGGGGGGGGGCGTTGTGTAGGAAAGTAGGATCTGCTTCTTATGGTTACCCCCACTTTTTGCCAAATGTGATACTGTTTTTGACTAGTCTGACTGGGATCCTGCTAATCAGGTCCCCAGTCTATCTGCTTTCTCCTTAAACTGTTATGCTATGTACTTACGTACACTCCAGACTGGATAGTGGGGTACCCTTCTCAGTCCCTAGTATATGGTACCCATGTACCCAGGGCATAGGTACCCCAGAGGCCCCCATGGGCTGAAGCATGTATTATGCCACCCATGAGAGGCCATGCAAAATGGAACTACAGGCCTGGCATTGCAGCCTGTGTAAGTTGATGCATGCACCACTTACTAAAGATATAGGTTTACTATATCTAAGGGTCACTGCACTTAAAACTAGGCCTGGGCAATGAACTCAATTTGTTAATTACAATTTAGGCAAAAACTCGGTTCTTCCACGTAGCAGAGTCAGCTACTAAACTGCACCCACAAATGCTTTGATAATGCAACTTTACATGCTAAAAAAGCATATAACCAATTCACAAAAGTGAACTTTGAAAATGAAAAATATTAGCCAATAAGAGAGGTGATGATTTTGGGGTCCCCCCTAACCTAGGGGGAGGACCAAGCAGATGCCTTGAACACAAAGAGCATATCATGCTGAACGATTCAGTGGTGGTCCCATCCTCTTAGGACCACCCCAAGCACAGTTATGGGCAAAAACACAATCCCAATCAAAGGCCTTGCAAAGCATTATGGGACGAGATTAGCAGTGGGCAGTGAATATTATAGTATCCAATATCAAAATAATTCTACAAAGAGCTGCAGTTCAACTAGTCGTTACTAAGTGTCCCTCACGAGTCAAATGCAAAAGCATTGAAATTATTACATCAAGCTGCAGTTCAATTAGTCGTTGCTAGGTGTCCCTCAAGTCAAATGCTTTTGCATTTGACTCATGAGGGACACCTAGTAACGACTAGTGGAACTGCAGCTTCATGAAAGGGTTTCAATGCTTTTGCATTTGACTCGTGAGGGACACCTAGTAACGACTAATTGAACTGCAGCTCTTTGTAGAATTATTTTGATATTGGATACTATAATATTCACTGCCCACTGCTAATCTCGTCCCATAATGCTTTGCAGGGCTTTTGGTTGGGATTGTATTTTTGCCCATAACTGTGCTTGGGGTGGTCCTAAGAGGATGGGACCACCACCGAATCGTTCAGCAAGATGTGCTCTTTGTTTTCAAGGCATCTGCTTGGTTCTCTCCCTAGGTTAGGGAGGATCCCAAAATCATCACCTCTCTCACTGCTTGCTACATTTTTATTTTCACTTTTGTGAAATGACTATATGCATTTTAGCATGTAAAGACAGAGATACTTGTTATTTTGCCAAAAGTATATGAGGTTTCTGTTTTATTAATTGGGAGTCCGACAGAGCGAAGTTTGTGAAATAGTAGTACTCTGCAAATTATGCCCACCCTTTCTTAAAACCTATAAGTCACTCCTCTAGCAGGCCTTTACAATCCTGAGGTGAGGGTGCTTGGTTCTAAGTGAGAGGGTGCCACTGCATGAGCAGAACACCCCTGCAGCCTACGGAGTCCATTCTCCCGGGTTGTCAGTGAGACAGCCATTTACGACATATACAGTGGCATTATGCGACTGCGTGGTGACCAACTCTAAAATGGCTGAAACAAACCCTATTGTGTTTGGTTTCAAACATGTTGGAATCGTACCCCCACACCGGTGTGGGAGGTATGATTCCACCTCTCAGAAGCGAGCTTCGTGGGGTCCCTGGTGTTCCCGGTACCAGGCTTCTAGTCCCGGACAGCACAAAATGGTTGCTGCGGACCAGAGACATATTTCTGTCCTCCTGCTGCTGAGCCAAGCTCGAGCAGGGGAAGACAGAGCGATAGGCATCCTGTCACAGGGAGGTGTGACCACTAGGCCTGGGCGGAATTTGCATAGTCGCGTTACGCAAAGTCCTGCGAAGATGTAAAAAAATCTCCATGAGCTACGCAGAATTCCGCGAGCACGCGGAATTGCTTGTTCCGCCCGTTCGCGATGCGTTTTTCCTGTTCGGGGACGCTGTTTGCGTGCTTGGGGGGAAATATCTTGCGAACTTGCCCATGCGGTCGCCAATTGGCGCGGCCATCTTGTTTCACTTGTCCCGCCCGTTCGCGATGCGTGTTTCCTGTTCGCGAATGCGGATGTCCGATGACGCGTCCGAATGACGTGTTCGCGATCGCACACTCTCGCGGGATCGCGCGGCCGGCTACCAAAATCTCTTGGCGCACGCGAACGGATAGGAAAACTCGTCGGCGAACGCAGGGATCCCGGCACTACCGCGTGCGTGAACACGCATTTTGAAAGCGCAAACAAGGAAAAAATTCCGCTATGCCGCGGATCGCGGAATTTTCGGCAATTCCGCGTTCTCCGCGGAATTGCCAAAATTCTGCAAATTCCGCGAGCGGAGCGGATCTTACCGCCCAGCTCCCAGGCAGGATTTAGTGTATTAGGGCTGGGTGAGTGCGCTTGCAAGCAACTGAAAGTCTGCATAAGGGGCACATTTGGTGTCCCTGTGCATAGTCCAGTTGAAACCAGTCCTGGTAGCTGTTGGCTCCCGCTCTGGCGCGAAACTGGAACAAGGACATGGGAGTTTCCTCCCCACTGTCCAGACCCTCCCCTGGGAGGGTCCCCTGAATCTTGCCAACCTTCTTCCATGGGTACTTAAGGGCTTACCTGGCTGTAGGACCTTAGATTCAATGTGAACAAGATTCTGAACCAGAAACCACTGAACTTCGACCGTCTGGACACTCTGGACTTCGCTGGACTTCGTTTGGGCCCGACTTCATCTCCCTCTCAGTCTGAAGCATCGTCTGTGCCCGTGCACCATACAGGATCTGTGCAGGACCTGTGGAGCATCAAGGACAACCGAAGATATCTCCCTTGGAGTGAAGAAGTCACTCCCCTGCATTTGCAGGCACCGCAACACTGCTGTCTGGTCTGCTGACCCTCAGCTCCTACGGACGCCGAAGGATTCAGGAACACAGGAGGTGGGTTTCTACGTCCCTCAAGGTCTGAGCTGCCCTCTCACCAAGTTTGAGGTCAGAATCCCTCGTGGGGGCTGCAACACCTGAACCCCTGTGCACCGCATACATTTTCAAGTGCATATACTTGTTGGCATTTTCCGAACAAGTGCATTGGGTTCGGAGTAGCCCCAATTTCTGGCACCATTTCCTACCAATAACTTTGGCCCTCTCACACCGAGGGCTCCGTGGGCTGGTGTCTGGTGAAATCGCTTGAGGTCCTCTCGCGACTCCTGTGCCTCTGGCATGTGGGTCCATTTGAGGGCCAACTTTGCTTTTCTTGGGCTCCCCTGGTTGCTCCAGGCTTGCCCTGACTCCCCTGTGTTTGCTGAGTCTCCTGGACCTTGCTGGTCCGAACCGTACACATCCTTGACCTTCTGTGAGGGTTGCCGTTGCCAAGGCTTGTTGGTGCTCCCCCTGGATACCGACTCCTCAGCACTCGTCATCCTTTGTGGGACAACTCATATCCGGCTCCTGGTTGTCCTCGAAATCGCCTGGTCCCCGTAGCTGCAGAGTCAAGGACTCCATCAACGCACCTGAAGCACCCGACATTGGTGGGCATTCGTCTACCGAGCCCCTTGTCACTCCTGAGGACTCTGTCCCCTCTGCTTTCAGGTACTCTTCGACAAGAATCCACCTTTGGATTCCAACCAACACTTTTCTTCCTTCCAGCAGCGGCTCTTCCTCGAAGTCCTCCATTGGGTTTACGGCGGTTTCCGATGCCACTTCAGACCTATGAACCCGGCTTCCCAGGGATAGGTAACTTGGGTACCTCGATATCCATGGGTGGGGTGGCTCTCCAACCTCCTATCTTCCGTGGGGTTTCTTCGAAGTCCACTGGGAAGGGTCCTTAAACTCTAAAACTTCAACCACGACTTTCCCTTAGAATTGTGTGGAGCGCGCAGTCTTGTTCCCACACTGCGCACCCGTCCTCCTTGGAGTCCCTTCTTACTCACTTTGGGTGGTTCCTTGGGGTCCCAGCGATTCTTTGTCCTCTCGACACTGTCTTGACTTGAGTCGTGGTTCTTATACCACTTTGTTAGTATATGGTTTGATCCCCCCCTGGGGCACACTGTGTATTAGTGCTATTTACTGTAATTTCTGTGCTTAAGTATTGTGTGCTTTGTGATTATCTCCGTGTAGGAGATACTGTGTTGTACTAGATAGTGTTATATTAATAAATACATATTTTTATAACTACTGTGTGGTTCTCCTTTCATTTAACCAATACTATAAGGTTGCATTCTGGTAAAACAAGCTGCTTAACATTCTTTCAAGACTAAGCCTGAAGGCTGCTCTCCACAGCTACCACTTGGATAGCTTTCTAAGGTTATCTTTGACCTCTTAAATCACCATAAGGGTTGTTTGGACTGGTGCAAGGTGCCCACTTTAATTAGTGGACAGCATATACCAGGCCAACTTCTCACAGTCTTCATTTGTAATATGCCCGTAAAGGATTAATTAAGTTATCATAAAAGATGATAAGGTTGATTTAAAAACAGTTGGCATACTTACCACCAAGTTAACTACCACGGAAAACGTGTTATATAGCAGAAGATAATTTGTGAATGTGAGAAAAAGAAAGAGGAAAGTCGAGCCATTAGTACCCAGTGCATAATAGCGGATTTTAGCCACTGAAAATGTTAATGTGAGTCAGTCGAGTGAGCCTTCAAACCAGGACAATGATGAGTCCTTAGCATTCTGTTCCCTAAGTGGAGGGTATTGAATACCCTAAAATGATGAGGAGATACCTGTACATAAGCATTGTAGTTACGCATGGTGGCCCGATGCCACAGACAAGGCAGCTACGGATGCAACCTGAGGATGGGTA
The DNA here is from genome assembly GCA_963921515.1 of Calotriton arnoldi. NCBI lineage: Eukaryota > Metazoa > Chordata > Amphibia > Caudata > Salamandridae > Calotriton > Calotriton arnoldi. The sequence continues at coordinate 918,266 of CAWUFW010006692.1, read as the reverse complement.
TGGGTGTGCCCATCGTAAAAAAAGATGACAAAAATCATCGGAAGGCACACTGTAAAATATAATAGATAGGAAAATGGCTTTATTACTGAGTACAGGCAGCATAGTGTACAGAATATTACGGGATTTGCCCCTTACTGAGCTTCTTACCGAAATGTACTGGTATGCTCGCTCGTTTATATAGCGATGAAAGTAAAAAGGAGAATACAGCAGAAGGGGCGGTTCCTAGAGCAAAATAAAAATCAGTATGAGACCATGGAATAGAATTTTTGTTGGTATATATGCTCTGTGCAGAGTTCACTATACTGCTACACTTACTAGTTCCGTATGTGAGGCTAGCAGCTTTTTAGTCACTAGTGAGCATGGAGAAAAGTATACCACAGAAGGACGATTCCTAAAGTTAAAGTAATTTGAAAGTGTGAATAAACCTCTAAGCAGAATAATTTGTTTCCAGGCTGTGCGTAAATCTTGCTGTACTTACTAATTTCGTAAATAGATGAGAATGTATCCTAGAATGTGTCTGGCTGCAATAAGAAAGGTTCTTAGAAACCGTGATTAGCCGCAGTCGGGGATACCCTTATAGTGCTGTGGTCTGTAATAGAGAGGGAATCGAAATGTAAAAACTGCCTGTATATAGAATGATAAACTCCAATAGTGTCCCTGCATGGCTTACCAGAGGTCTGTCTGCAGCAGGAACAAATGCGATAGATAGTCCAAGGATGTGGCTGCACTCTCACGAGGTCCTAGTTAAGTGAGAGAGGGGGCTTCCTAATCAAGGGTGGACATGGTGAAAAAACGCCATAAGAGAAACAGTCACTGAAGCAAGATTAAGGGCACAATAAGATCACTGAACAGTATAGTTTGTATGTGTCCAAGCTATGCATAGTGTTATCTGTACTTATTCATTCCCTGAATGAGGAGAGAAGCTGCTTAGAGTGTAGTAACCACAGCATGGTGTGATTCCTTGAAATGAAGAGACACCGCGAACAGGGGTATCTTTAAGCTGCGGCAGTGTGCATAGCAAAGAATATACAAATGTAAAGACTACCTGTGTAAAAGGTGTACAACACCAATGATATCCCTACGTAGCTTACTGGTAGTCGAGCTGGAGCTGAAATAGTCACTGTGGGTGATCCGGGGGTATGGCCATACTTGCACGGAGTCTGGCTTGACACAGGGGAGGAAATATCCTTACTGGGGGCATGACCTGGAAGTGGAAGACGGGAGGCGATGGCCGAAAAGATGAGCGCCATCTTGGAACAGATGCAACTTCCCAATGAAGTGCAGGGTAAGCAAAGTCTTGTTGTTAGAAGAAACAACAGACAAGGGGTGTGGGAAGGGTAAATACTGTGGAGAGAACTGCTTCCATAAATTTATATGTATGTGTTGGTAAAGCAATGGTTGAAAGATACAACCTGTGTACACCAGAGGCAATGGTGTCTCGGGTGAGTGACGGACATGATTAGGGGGAAATTCCTATGTGATGGGCTACGAGAAGAGCCCCTCTCGTGAAAGATAGGCTGATAAAAATGAAAATAAAATTGCAAAGTATCCAAAGTAAAGTCAATGGATAGTTATGAGCAGTTTAAACATAATAGCATGGATATAGAATATAAAGAATATATATATACATAGAGTTATCATAGGTGAACAATACAGTGAATAATCAAGCAAAGAAGAGAAGTTAAAAAGCTGTTTAAACCTTATGTGCAATAGAGTAGATAAGGTATTTGAGCAAGATTCTTAAATGCAAGATAATTTCAGGAGATACAGCAGGACCAATAAGAGGACCAATAATGGGACCACCCCAGGGGGTTGACCTAGTATGTTGTTAGAAAGTATTATACAGAATCAACCACGTAAATATGGATGACTACTCCATAATTAGAAAATGTAGAATGTCAGAAGCCTGAACTAAAAATTGCAATTGCAGCCAAAAGAGAGGGAAAACCTCAGATGTCAAGGGGGCTTAATTATAAACCAGAGAGGGGGGGGGGGCCCAAGCAGAAAAAGTGGCCCGACAATGTGGTGTATCAAGTAGTTAAACCGAATTTCTTGGTTCCATGGAATCTCGTTGTTGAGGCCCTGTGTATAGGTGTTCAGAGTAAAGATCCAGAAAACTTCCCTGTATTTGTGAATGGCTTCGGGAGCTATGCCTGGACGCACTTGTATTTTCTCCAGGATGATCCAATTGATGTTCTCCGTTGTGTGGTTATGATCCACATAGGTGTAACCTCACTGTCTCAGTATAATGAGGCATGTCATTGTCTGTGGTAGTCTTGGATTCAGACTCCGGTGGTGAGGTGGTCTGAGTCACCAGAACTCGGGCAAGTTGTGAGTCTGATGGTACAGTTAGGGGCATGCACCTAGCTGCATCTTTAGCTGCCTGATCCACTAGTGCATTATCCCGGAACACAAAATTCTGTCCACTTGTGTGCGCTGTACATTTCACAACCGCCAATGCCTGTGGTAACGAGGGCCTCTATTAGTGCCTCCAAGAGGTTTCAAAGCATGACAGGACTACTGTCTGATTGAAGAAACCCTCTCCTGCTCCATCTCATGATACTGGAGTGTACAGTGGTTGTTATATAAGCTGAATCTGAATATATGGTAATTACTTTTTGTGCTCCTAGTTTAAGGGCAGCTATTAGTGCCATTAATTCTGCTGCTTGGGCAGAATACTGTGCTAGTAGTATCCGCTGCTCCACTACCTGTAGTGTACCCAGGGAATCGCGCTCTTGTGCTCCGAATACTGCTGTGCCCATGTGTCTAATTCCTGTCTCCTGATCAATGATAAAAGAGCCTTCAACAAAGTAGACAATGCTACCTGGTATAGGATCCTCTGTTGCTTGACTACATTCTTTAGAACTATCTGTTGTACAGTTGTGCACATCCTACTCAGAGTCCATTATTGGGTGGGAAAAGAATGTCACAGGATTCACTGTATGACTCTCCACAACCTTCAAAGAAGGTAGTGTCAGTATCACCTCATATCCTGACACTCTCTGAGTGGTCAAGGCGGTCTTCGCCTTTTGAAAAATGGCAAATATTCATGTTCTTTGAAGAGCGTCAAAGGAGCCCCCATAACTATGGGGGTGCTCTTTTGTGCTGAAAAGGCTGCAGTGGCTAGAGTCTGCTCACAGGGATAGTGTCCCTTCATCTCTGAATCCAGCACTGCACTAAAGTATGCGATGGGTTTGTGTCCTAGAGGATACTTCTGTGTGAAGACAGCTGTCACCCCCTGACCGTTGCAATGGCAGAACAAATAAAACTCTTTGGTGTAATCAGGAGTTCCCAAGTATGAAGCATTTCTTATTTCAGATATCAGCTTTTTAAAGGACTTCAACATCTCTGGTGTCCACGTTATCCTGTCATCTCTGTCTCTTGCCTGTTTGACAGCAGCTAGCAAGGGTGCTATTAATGTGCTAAAGTCAAAAAACCACTGTCTCACATAATTACAGAGACCTAGAAACTTCTGCATTCCCTTGACGGTTTCTGGGTGTGTCATTTGGCAGATGGAGGCTACCTTTTCAGTAGTTACACGTCGACCAGACTCTGACAACAATTGTCCTATGTATTGGAATTCTTCCTGGCAGTACTGAATTTTCTCCCTCCCTACTTTGTATTCTCTCTGGGCAAGAGTGGTTAAAAGAGATATAGTGTCTCTTCTGCACTGTTGCTCAGTGGGACTACAAATCAATATGTCATCGACATATTGCAACAGTGCTGTCACTTATGGAAGTTTGACAGGTCATTCTTTATCGCTTTGTTAAACACACTAGGGGACTCGCAATTCCCTTGGGGTAAACACGAGTACAAATACTGAGTCCCGCTATATGAGAATGCTGTCAGATAGTGGCTGTCTGGGTAAAGAGGGATGCTGAAGAAGGCATTCTTTGAATCAATAATGGAAAAATACTTGGCATCCTGGGGAATATTCATCAATATGATGGAGGGGTCAGGGACAATTGGGAATTCCGATACCACTATGTTATTCAGAGGGCACAGGTCTTGAGCCATGCACCAAGTATTATCCTTAGCTTTCTTGACTGGGTAAATTGGGGTGTTACAAGGAGACACTCCAGGGTAATCACGCCTTTCTCCAGTAACGCCTGTATAGTAGGGGCGATGTCCTCATCTGCTTCCTTGGATAGGGGATATTACATTACTCTGGGTAATAGGGCTCCTTCCTTCAGTGTAATGCGGAATGGTGCGACAGTACGGTTAAAGCCAACGTCATGGGGACCCTTAGTTCACAAGATGTCTGGCACTTGGGACAAATCTGCTTTCTTGATTGAATCAAATCCTCTGCTTGGTGTGGGCATTCTTACTTCGAACACTGTCCTCAATTGTATGTCTTCTTGAAAAACTGCAACTTTTTTCTTGGGTCATCCAGTATCTCCCTAACTATCTTTCCTGTCTCAAGGAAGATGACACATGCCCATAAGGCATGCCTACGGTCGCTGGCTATCAGAGCACCATAAATTGGTGTTATTTCTAGAGCCTCTATCTGTAATATTAATTAGGAATCTGACATCCCACAGTCCTGTCCTTGTTGTCAAAAAAAGAATTCTTTGGGTAATTTAACCTCTCTTCCCACCAACTCTTGTGTCTCTGCTATAATGGTATAGATTGCTGTAGTGAATGTCTCCAAATCAGTGGGTCGTGCTGTAATCTGGACTGTGGTGGAGGAATCTACTGTTAGTGCCATGATTCTGGAAGGTGGAACTCCAGGGGTGGAAAAAATCATCGTACAATTTGATTCAAAATGAATGGTCATATTTAATTTGGCCATTAAATCTCTTCCTAACAAATTAGCTGGGGTGGTTGGAGAGAATAGTAGACAGCCATCAATGTGCCCCCTCCTACTTACATCTGCACTGGTTTGGTAAAATGTACCCTTATAACTTCCCCAGAGAATCCCTGTGAAGCTGTTGGAGATCAGAAGGCCCCCTTCTCTAATACAGGATTTGGTTGCTCCTGTATCTATGAGGAATGCATAAATCTTGTCATTGATGGCCACCATCACAGTGGGTTTCTAATCTGGTCTATGTGTTACTGACAAAACTGGACACATAGAAACACTCTGTGGTCACCCTCATTGTATGTATCCTCCCACAGAATTAATTTGGAAAGGATTTCCTCCCATCACAACTGCACCTCCCTGCCCACTTTGAAGTGGAGTACCCATGGGTGGTGCTTGGTAGTGTTGCTGAAGCAGTCCCTGCTGTGCTTGGGGCATCGTTGGTGACTGCACACATTGCAAGGGTGTCTGGGGCACTTGTACAATTTGCAGAATTGTATGTGGCTGTACTGCCATATTTCCTGGTTGATTATAATTTCATACTCTTCCATTTTGCTTGTCCCCGTTTAGCTTTGCAGTCTACAATAAAATGGCCATTCTTCTGACAGTAATAACATGCCTGATCCCTTCTTGGAGGGCCCATCCTACCTCTTCCTCATCCTCCTCTGCTACTTTCCTGTGTCCTTACATCATTCTGCTGCTGTGGGTACTCTTGCAAGGTGAATCTGGGACCGATCCCACATTCATTGCAGTCATCTGATTGGCTGCTGCCACTACAGCACCTTTCATTGCTCCTTTCTTCGCCAGCTTCTGTGGCACTAACTTGGCTGCTGTTTTCTCTGCCACTTCCTGTTTGTTCTTTTCTTTCTCTTGTTTTTCTTTCAAAAATGGATTATGTGCACTTGTATTTCTGTCCATGGCTTGGCTTCTAGTGCCACTATGTTATCTAAGCTGTCCTGCATGTCAGAAGGCAATCCTTTCTTAACTACATTATAAAATAACCATTAGCGGTCGGTGGTGGGAGTGCCGCCGGGTGCTGACGTGGGGCGGGGGAGGGGCAGGGTGGGGGGTAGTAAACTACGGATTATGGCCGATTACAGGTAAGTACACATATAAATAAATAAAACAAATTTTGTTGCGCCAAATGCGATGCAGCGCGAGAAACGAAATTCGTTTTATTTATTTATATGTGTACTTACCTGTAATCGGCCGTAATCCGTAGTTTACTATCCCCCACCCTGACCCTCCCCCGCCCCATGTCAGCGCCCGGCGGCACTCCCACCACCGACCGCTACTGAAAATAACACAGTATTATCTCCTGTCACCTTCCAATCCTGACCTACTTCCTGGGTCCATTTTTCGTTGATCTTATTGATGTATTGTGTGGGATCCTCATTTGGCTGCATAGACATGAGAGATCCGATGTCTGGCCTGTGGGGTACATTTTCCTTAGCTGGTCTCATACTACAGTTCTAACCAACTTAAGTGGAGATCCATCACATCTGGTTTCAGTGAGGGTAACATTCCTTACTCCATCCTTTTGAAATACCGTGTCTGTCTCATCCCCTATGAAGGAAGTAAGCAGGCTGTTCATGTCCCCTATTGCTAGGGTGATACCTGTGGTTTGTTTTTCAAATGCCCTGATTCATTTCCTTGCTCTTTCTGTAAGCAGTGGCAATTATTTTCTGAAGTTTTCCTTATCTATTTGTGGCCAAGGAACATAATGTGGTGCCCCAGGTCCCTTATGTATCGGGGCATTTGATTCAAAGGGGTGGTGGCATGCTGGGGATGGTGTTGTTTGGCATATATCTGCCATATATACGCAGAGATTTTCTCATGTAGGGGTAATCCCAGTCTGGATCACCCTCACCATATAGAATGAAACCTTCAGCATTCGCCATATAATGGGAGTCAAAGGACCCTTCTTGTTGCCATGGACTCATTTGTGGAGCTAACCGCTCAGTCCAATATGTCAGATTATCTAGATATGGTACAGCACTGTACCAGCTATTCTTTCCCTCAGCGATTACCTCACTGGGGGTTAGATCTATGCTGCTTGAAATTGATTGAACATTCATTTGCTGAGCTGGTCTGTTGTGAGTGTCAATCATCCCCTAACCTCCCCTTGAAATTACAATCGCTCAGGTTCTGCTGCTTCAGGTTTCCTACTTCTAGGAAGCACATTATGCTCTCTTTCCCTCGTGTCAGCCGGTTTAGGCAGTTTCCATACACCCCTTGTGTAGTCCAAGTCAATAAGGGGTCTCTCATGGATATCATAGGTGGTGTGACTTGCTTCTGGGGTTTGAAGCAGTTCCCCCATGCTCTTCACACGCTGGTGTATAGATTCTATCCTATCTGTTAGTCTCCCAAAACGTCTCTGAGTTTGTTCTGGCAAGTCATCATTATATATATATATATCAAGTGTGAGGGACAAAGGGCTTTAAAAGGTCCAACGTACATGCCCAACAATCATACAAAGAAAGGGTACGTAGTTCCTTATTGTGGGTCTAAAAAAAGAGGTGAGAGAGCTTAGTGAAACATCCACTGTGGTGAAGGGTCGTCTTGTGAAAGAGGGAGGAGAATTCCTCCCTTTGGAACTAGGGCCCTCACACACCCAGCCCGCTAGGTGTCATGCTTCATCATTGGGCCTGCTCATTGTCGGGTCGGCGCTGCAATACCCGACGGGCACCCAATGAGGGGCTCTTTAGCGGAGATCTTTTGTTCCTCGCCGTATGGTGCCGTGGGGGTGAGGGGCCTAATAGGTGTGGATGTGATGTGCTGGTGAGTGCTAAAACTAAAACAGGTGCGGAAGTCCAATAAGCAACCTTTATTCTGGTAGGCTCCCTATCTGATTAAAAATAGAAAAGAAGTGGCGGCTATCTGACTATAATGAATCAAGACATCGCGCTCTACTTTTACTTTTCGGGTCAACATGTTTCTTGCCTGGTTGTCAGGGGGATCAATGGCAATTCTTCAGGACCTAATTAAAACTATCCACACACCATGGTAGGGTGGAGTCTACTACCTACCATATAATTGAACTGTGGGGATAAGTACCCACAGATATGGAGGACGACCTGAAAAAAGGGGAAAACAATTCATCAATCGCTGTACAGGTGAAGTAACATTAAAGGCTCTCTCAACATCTTTAAAAATTATAACATTGATAATAGTGACCCATTAAAAAGCAAAGTTGCCTTATATCATCACCCACCTATAATGCTAGCATGCGGTGAAACAACTTGCAGCAAACTCATGGTAAAGTATCTTAAAAGGGGACTCCCAAAGATCATAGGACTGGTGAGAAACAGGCAATGGGACTCACCTAAAATGTGTAAAAGGCATGCCTCAACAGTTTCCGGCGGTTTAAGGATACACATAGTGCAGTGTCCTATAAGGACAAAGTATTAAAGAAATGTTAGGTAAACGAGTTCACAAATAGAGTCATCAAAACCCCTGCTACTAATGACATAATGTATGCAGCTAGTGGGTGGAGGCGGTGTATCAAATGCATCACACGTCTTTCCATATTAAATTAATAGACACACGCAACCCCCCATAAGCAGAAAGGACGGCAAGCCACAGACGCCTCTATGTGCCTGTTCAAAAAAACACCCGGAGCATAAGGTGTAGACCTGCAGAATATCGGAGGATTGTGTCCCCGTATTCACAATCAGCTTAATGAGTGGCTCTATGGAATAGGCGTCAACATGCTGAGAACGCGATGTAATAATCAATCGCCTAGCTCACCTCCAAATCGGGCAATGACCGCTCGTAATTTCCTTCATACCTGGTATCCACAGAATCCTAAATGTGAACCTGTCCCTACGTCGCCGGAACCGGGTGGTGGCAGACGCTACATGAAGGCGCTGATAAACCTACCGGTTCCTGTTAGTGGGCGGGGCAAATATCCACATAGTAAAGTGTGACGTATTACTGCCAGCGACGTGTATCTAGGAAACAACAGTGAAGATGTTGTGTCGGCCATCTTAGAAAGTGCAAAGAGGCCCGTGAACACTATGTGAGAGGGTCGTAATACAGACGCCTGTGCTTGGCAGTGTATAATGTGCATCCAATATATTAAGTATGTATAAGCTTCCCCGAGTAAACCAATATGTAGGATGCCAGTGATATAAATAATCCACGGGATGGCGCAAGCTAATTAGGAGTCTCATCTGCGGTGGACTAGCCATGTGGGCCATATCGTCAGGAAATAAAGCTCATCGGTGTAGTTTATCGCAGATGTCACACCGGTGTCCCAATAGTCCGTAGTAATTTTCCACAGTGACCAGGAGTCCCAGATGGGTACTATATGAGTATTAGTAAGTAATAGCAGAAAATTCATATTAAAAGTATATATATTTATATATACAAAATAAAAAATATAAAAACGTGTGGGCCAGGAAAAGCAATTTGCGTTTCTGGTAACCTGAGAATAAAGTCCCACAGGGGTTACCCGTGCATTCAATATATCAAGTGTGAGGGACAAAGGGCTTTAAAAGGTCCAATGTACATGCCCAACAATCATACAAAGAAAGGGTACGTAGTTCCTTATTGTGGGTCTAAAAAAAGAGGTGAGAGAGCTTAGTGAAACATCCACTGTGGTGAAGGGTCGTCTTGTGAAAGAGGGAGGAGAATTCCTCCCTTTGGAACTAGGGCCCTCACACACCCAGCCCGCTAGGTGTCATGCCTCATCATTGGGCCTGCTCCTCGTCGGGTCGGCGCTGCAATACCCGACGGGCACCCAATGAGGGGCTCTTTAGCGGAGATCTTTTGTTCCTCGCCGTATGGTGCCGTGGGGGTGAGGGGCCTAATAGGTGTGGATGTGATGTGCTGGTGAGTGCTAAAACTAAAACAGGTGCGGAAGTCCAATAAGCAACCTTTATTCTGGTAGGCTCCCTACCTGATTAAAAATAGAAAAGAAGTGGCGGCTATCTGACTATAATGAATCAAGACATCGCGCTCTACTTTTACTTTTCGGGTCAACATGTTTCTTGCCTGGTTATCAGGGGGATCAATGGCAATTCTTCAGGACCTAATTAAAACTATCCACACACCATGGTAGGGTGGAGTCTACTACCTACCATATAATTGAACTGCGGGGATAAGTACCCACAGATATGGAGGACGACCTGAAAAAAGGGGTAAACAATTCATCAATCGCTGTACAGGTGAAGTAACAGTAAAGGCTCTCTCAACATCTTTAAAAATTATAACATTGATAATAGTGACCCATTAAAAAAGCAAAGTTGCCTTATATCATCACCCACCTATAATGCTAGCATGCGGTGAAACAACTTGCAGCAAACTCATGGTAAAGTATCTTAAAAGGGGACTCCCAAAGATCACAGGACTGGTGAGAAACAGGCAATGGGACTCACCTGAAATGTGTAAAAGGCATGCCTCAACAGTTTCCGGCGGTTTAAGGATACACATAGTGCAGTGTCCTATAAGGACAAAGTATTAAAGAAATGTTAGGTAAACGAGTTCACAAATAGAGTCATCAAAACCCCTGCTACTAATGACATAATGTATGCAGCTAGTGGGTGGATGCGGTGTATCAAATGCATCACACGTCTTTCCATATTAAATTAATAGACACACGCAACCCCCTATAAGCAGAAAGGACGGCAAGCCACAGACGCCTCTATGTGCCCGTTCAAAAAAACACCCAGAGCATAAGGTGTAGACCTGCAGAATATCGGAGGATTGTGTCCCCGTATTCACAATCAGCTTAATGAGTGGCTCTATGGAATAGGCGTCAACATGCTGAGAACGCGATGTAATAATCAATCGCCTAGCTCACCTCCAAATCGGGCAATGACCGCTCGTAATTTCCTTCATACCTGGTATCCACAGAATCCTAAATGTGAACCTGTTCCTACGTCGCCGGAACCGGGTGGTGGCAGACGCTACATGAAGGCGCTGATAAACCCACCGGTTCCTGTTAGTGGGCGGGGCAAATATCCACATAGTAAAGTGTGACGTATTACTGCCAGCGACGTGTATCTAGGAAACAACAGTGAAGATGTTGTGTCGGCCATCTTAGAAAGTGCAAAGAGGCCCGTGAACACTATGTGAGAGGGTCGTAATACAGACGCCCTTGCTTGGCAGTGTATAATGTGCATCCAATATATTAAGTATGTTTAAGCTTCCCCGAGTAAACCAATATGTAGGATGCCAGTGATATAAATAATCCACGGGATGGCGCAAGCTAATTAGGAGTCTCATCCGCGGTGGACTAGCCATGTGGGCCATATTGTCAGGAAATAAAGCTCATAGGTGTAGTTTATCGCAGATGTCACACCGGTGTCCCAATAGTCCGTAGTAATTTTCCACAGTGACCAGGAGTCCCAGATGGGTACTATATGAGTATTAGTAAGTAATAGCAGAAAATTCATATTAAAAGTATATATATTTATATATACAAAATAAAAAATATAAAAACGTGTGGGCCAGGAAAAGCAATTTGCGTTTCTGGTAACCTGAGAATAAAGTCCCACGGGGGTTACCCGTGCATTCAATATATCAAGTGTGAGGGACAAAGGGCTTTAAAAGGTCCAACGTACATGCCCAACAATCATACAAAGAAAGGGTACGTAGTTCCTTATTGTGGGTCTAAAAAAGAGGTGAGAGAGCTTAGTGAAACATCCACTGTGGTGAAGGGTCGTCTTGTGAAAGAGGGAGGAGAATTCCTCCCTTTGGAACTAGGGCCCTCACACACCCAGCCCGCTAGGTGTCATGCTTCATCATTGGGCCTGCTCCTCGTCGGGTCGGCGCTGCAATACCCGACGGGCAACCAATGAGGGGCTCTTTAGCGGAGATCTTTTGTTCCTCGCCGTATGGTGCCGTGGGGGTGAGGGGCCTAATAGGTGTGGATGTGATGTGCTGGTGAGTGCTAAAACTAAAACAGGTGCGGAAGTCCAATAAGCAACCTTTATTCTGGTAGGCTCCCTACCTGATTAAAAATAGAAAAGAAGTGGCGGCTATCTGACTATAATGAATCAAGACATCGCGCTCTACTTTTACTTTTCGGGTCAACATGTTTCTTGCCTGGTTGTCAGGGGGATCAATGGCAATTCTTCAGGACCTAATTAAAACTATCCACACACCATGGTAGGGTGGAGTCTACTACCTAACATATAATTGAACTGCGGGGATAAGTACCCACAGATATGGAGGACGACCTGAAAAAAGGGGAAAACAATTCATCAATCGCTGTACAGGTGAAGTAACAGTAAAGGCTCTCTCAACATCTTTAAAAATTATAACATTGATAATAGTGACCCATTAAAAAGCAAAGTTGCCTTATATCATCACCCACCTATAATGCTAGCATGCGGTGAAACAACTTGCAGCAAACTCATGGTAAAGTATCTTAAAAAGGGGACTCCCAAAGATCACAGGACTGGTGAGAAACAGGCAATGGGACTCACCTAAAATGTGTAAAAGGCATGCCTCAACAGTTTCCGGCGGTTTAAGGATACACATAGTGCAGTGTCCTATAAGGACAAAGTATTAAAGAAATGTTAGGTAAACGAGTTCACAAATAGAGTCATCAAAACCCCTGCTACTAATGACATAATGTAGGCAGCTAGTGGGTGGAGGTGGTGTATCAAATGCATCACACGTCTTTCCATATTAAATTAATAGACACACGCAACCCCCATAAGCAGAAAGGACGGCAAGCCACAGACGCCTCTATGTGCCTGTTCAAAAAAACACCCGGAGCATAAGGTGTAGACCTGCAGAATATCGGAGGATTGTGTCCCCGTATTCACAATCAGCTTAATGAGTGGCTCTATGGAATAGGCGTCAACACGCTGAGAACGCGATGTAATAATCAATCGCCTAGCTCACCTCCAAATCGGGCAATGACCGCTCGTAATTTCCTTCATACCTGGTATCCACAGAATCCTAAATGTGAACCTGTCCCTACGTCGCCGGAACCGGGTGGTGGCAGACGCTACATGAAGGCGCTGATAAACCCACCGGTTCCTGTTAGTGGGCGGGGCAAATATCCACATAGTAAAGTGTGACGTATTACGTATTACTGCCAGCGACGTGTATCTAGGAAACAACAGTGAAGATGTTGTGTCGGCCATCTTAGAAAGTGCAAAGAGGCCCGTGAACACTATGTGAGAGGGTCGTAATACAGACGCCTGTGCTTGGCAGTGTATAATGTGCATCCAATATATTAAGTATGTATAAGCTTCCCCGAGTAAACCAATATGTAGGATGCCAGTGATATAAATAATCCACGGGATGGCGCAAGCTAATTAGGAGTCTCATCCGCGGTGGACTAGCCATGTCGGCCATATCGTCAGGAAATAAAGCTCATGGGTGTAGTTTATCGCAGATGTCACACCGGTGTCCCAATAGTCCGTAGTAATTTTCCACAGTGACCAGGAGTCCCAGATGGGTACTATATGAGTATTAGTAAGTAATAGCAGAAACTTCATATTAAAAGTATATATATTTATATATACCAAATAAAAATATAAAAACGTGTGGGCCAGGAAAAGCAATTTGCGTTTCTGGTAACCTGAGAATAAAGTCCCACGGGGTTACCCGTGCATTCAATATATCAAGTGTGAGGGACAAAGGGCTTTAAAAGGTCCAACGTACATGCCCAACAATCATACAAAGAAAGGGTACGTAGTTCCTTATTGTGGGTCTAAAAAGAGGTGAGAGAGCTTAGTGAAACATCCACTGTGGTGAAGGGTCGTCTTGTGAAAGAGGGAGGAGAATTCCAATCCTGACCTACTTCCTGGGTCCATTTTTCGTTGATCTTATTGATGTATTGTGTGGGATCCTCATTTGGCTGCATAGACATGAGAGATCCGATGTCTGGCCTGTGGGGTACATTTTCCTTAGCTGGTCCCATACTACAGTTCTAACCAACTTAAGTGGAGATCCATCACATCTGGTTTCAGTGAGGGTAACATTCCTTACTCTATCCTTTTGAAATACCGTGTCTGTCTCAGCCCCTATGATGGAAGTAAGCAGGCTGTTCATGTCCCCTATTGCTAGGGTGATACCTGTGGTTTGTTTTTCAAATGCCCTGATTCATTTCCTTGCTCTTTCTGTAAGCAGTGGCAATTATTTTCTGAAGTTTTCCTTATCTATTTGTGGCCAAGGAACATAATGTGGTGCCCCAGGTCCCTTATGTATCGGGGCATTTGATTCAAAGGGGTGGTGGCATGCTGGGGATGGTGTTGTTTGGCATATATCTGCCATATACGCAGAGATTTTCTCATGTAGGGGTAATCCCAGTCTGGATCACCCTCACCATACAGAATGAAACCTTCAGCATTCGCCATATAATGGGAGTCAAAGGACCCTTCTTGTTGCCATGGACTCATTTGTGGAGCTAACCGCTCAGTCCAATATGTCAGATTATCTAGATATGGTACAGCACTGTACCAGCTATTCTTTCCCTCAGCGATTACCTCACTGGGGGTGAGATCTATGCTACTTGAAATTGATTGAACATTCATTTGCTGAGCTGGTCTGTTGTGGAGTGTCAATCATCCCCTAACCTCCCCTTGAAATTACAATCGCTCAGGTTCTGCTGCTTCAGGTTTCCTACTTCTAGGAAGCACATTATGCTCTCTTTCCCTCGTGTCAGCCGGTTTAGGCAGTTTCCATACACCCCTTGTGTAGTCCAAGTCAATAAGGGGTCTCTCATGGATATCATAGGTGGTGTGACTTGCTTCTGGGGTTTGAAGCAGTTCCCCCATGCTCTTCACACGCTGGTGTATAGATTCTATCCTATCTGTTAGTCTCCCAAAACGTCTCTGAGTTTGTTCTGGCAAGTCATCATTATACCCTCAATTCATGTTAATAATATTCAGGATATCGTCATTAGTAATTTAACTACATTTAAGAAATGGAAGAATTTACATAGTTGTTTCAAAGAAATTATGGCCTTGATTAAGCCTTCCTGGAACTAGATTGGACACCACAGATCTGTTTTAGGTAACATTGGCTAAAAGAAGTATTTCATATTCTTTTAGGAGCAGATGGGGATATCACTGTTTTCTTGAGAAATAATACCTTTGTAGGAGATATGCAGGGTGGGGTTTATCCTACTGAATAACATTATCAAGGGGCACAGCGTAGATACCAGAGAGTACATAAGAGTAGGGTATCAGTGTTATTGTTGCACAGTGTTTCAGGATGAAGGTATCAGACAGGCCCAAGGAGAATCTCATGTTTCCACTAAGGTGGGAGATGTTTCCACTAAGGTGAAAGATGAAGGGATACATTTCACAATTTTAATATAAATGAATGTGGCCTCTCTGGAAACACATTTTTGCAGCAGTATATTTTTTTGAATAAATGGAATTTACTCAAAAATACCTAAGGATAGGTTAGAACTGGGCACTTACTGCTTGCAGCTTCAGTAAGGATTCTCTGTTGTATGCACCCCCTGTAGCACACTTATGGATGTGTTGAGAGATGATGAATGATGCTGTTAGACTGCAGTTTCATAAATATGAAAAGGAAATGGCTGTACAGATCACTAACAATAAGGTTCTAGAACTAGGGAACTACGGGGCATATTATCAAGAAAAGGCGTTAAAATTATCGCCGCTTTAGCGGCAGAAAACTGCCGCTAAAGCGGCGATAATGGGCTTGATAATATGCCCTTGAGAATTCCAATAGAAGCCCATGTTCTGGTGTCAACATGGGCTTCTATTGGAATTCTCCAGGGCATATTATCAAGCCCATTATCGCCGCTTTAGCGGCAGTTTTCTGCCGCTAAAGCGGCGATAATTTTAACGCCGTTCTTGATAATATGCCCCCAAGAGATTTGGAAAAATGCCCTCCCCATAAAGTTATATTTAAAATAAATAAATGAATAAACAAAATTAAAAAAAGAGAGGGTGGTGAAAACATGCTGCCCCCATAAAGTGATTACCTTATGAACTTGTGGTTCCCTTAGAGCCTGTTGTGCCTGACACCAGTACTATATTATCATTTATACCTGTAGAGGCAGAGTATTTTCTCTCCTCAGTGGGTTTTAGCATTAAAGTCCATCCACAGAGTGAAAGCCTCTTTGCCGTTGCGCTAAGATACCCAGTACACTTCTTTCACTGTGAGTCCCAATGTCAATGCGCAGGCACTAAAGAGAGACTTGGACCACCTATGCCTGGAAGGTGATAGCCTTGCAGTAGGCTGATGACCTCCTTGTGACATCTCCATCACTTGAGGCCTGTGAAAGCCTGTGAAAAAGACACTGTAGCTCTGCTGTACTACCTCCAGGAGAGAAGACACAAAGCCTCATTGTCAAAATGCCAGTGCTGCCAAAACGAGGTGACTTACCTGGGTTATGAGATATTCCAAGGTACACGCCGCACGCCACCTGACAGAATAAAATTGATTCAGGGCATTCAGCTCCCGCCCACCAAGAATGGAATGATGTCCTTCCTGAGGATAATGAACTACTGCCACCAGTGGGTCCCTGAATGCAGATGCTATGACTAATGAACTTGCTAACTGTTTCAAGAAATTGAAAGAGACATTGTGTACTGCGCCATCATGGGGACTGCCTGACTACAAACTGCCTTTCCATCTCTGTTTCAGAGCAAAATGACATTGCAAATGATGTGGTGTTGCCAATGGTGTGCTGACACAGCTGGAAAAGAAAGGCCTGTGGGACACAACTATGTGACTTTGATTTCTGCAGTGATTGGGGGTTGGCAGCTGTGATGGTGGAGAGGACGGCTGTCATTGTGGTGGACTATACTTGTATTGTCTAGGTGCCACATTTGGTGCGGTTGCATTTGGTACGGTTGTTGTTGTCTGGATCGACACAACATGTTCTGCTGGCAGGCACACAGGTTATAATGGCACCATGTTGTCTAATTGTAATATCAAAATTAGATGCCCACCTGTTAATTTGGCAAAAGTATTACCTGCAATAGGTTATTCTGATGAGATCCATTCTCTTAGAGACAGATGAGACCCCTAAGTATGTTGGTGTTGAGATTGTAGAAAACGGCACCACGCCAAGATTAGACACTATTAGGAAAGACAGACTATATGAGTGGTACACTGATGGTTTCTTCAGCAGACTGATAGACACTAATTACAGAGCAGGGTATGCCATAGCAATAGCAGACAACAAAGTTGAAAGTGCAGCTCTGCCACTTGAAACATCTACCCAATAAGATGAGCTGTATGCTGTAACAAAAGCATGGATACTAGTCAAGGGTAAAACTGCTAACATTTACACTGACTCACATTATGCTTTACAGTTCTTATTTTTGGCCAACTATGAAAGTATCACGGATTCATAACAGAAGCAGGGTCCCTTATTGAAAATAGCCCTCTAGTAAGGATCTTGTTAAAAGCAATACTATTATACACCAGGATAGCGGTAATAAAATGTGAAGTCTACACAGGAGCTAATACTAAGTTAACCAAAGGTAATGCCATCGCTGACACAGCATTAAATGAGAGCATGTTACAGCCAGTGCAGATGGAATTCAGAGACAATTGTTGAAAGCTAATGTAAAGGAATGACAATGGTCTGCAACACCAGATGAACATAGAGGGTGGATTGATTTTGAATGTGAGCCGAATAATGAAGAGAGTGTGGGCCTACGAGGATGAGATGCCTGTGTCCCCACGCAGTATGTTCCTTCCCCTTACAAGACTGGAGCAGGGACCCTCTGATATTGCACAAGGGAGGATGATTGCGCAGATGCATTTTGCTTCCCAGTGAATGGATTGAAATATTTGCTGGTATGGGTGGATACGTTTTCAAAATGAATGGAGGTGTGTCCAACAGGGAAGAATGATGCAGCAACTGGGGCGCAGTGCTTCAGGAAAGCCATCTCTCCAAGGTTAGGGGTCCACTAGGGCATAAATAGCGATAGAGGAGATCCCTTAGTGACTGCATTTATGCAAAAGATGTTGTTTTTGGGAATAAAGTATAACATGCATACCCCATACCACCCTCCAACGTTGAGGCCAGGAGGAGTAAATGAGCTCCAAAATAAAAAAATAAAAATAGATTATTAGTAAAGGCAACTGATGGAACAGGCTTGAAATGGCCTGATGCTCTGACTTTGGTACTACCTGCAATAGGGGCAAAGACTTCTAACGCAACTATGGAAACATGGTCATGGTGAGAAAAATAAAATCTGTTTCTCTTAGTTCTAGGTGGACTGGACCACAGACGGTGAGCCAACGCCATGAATGGATCAAGGGGACAAGATGCAGGGCAGCACCCCAACGCCTGAGAGGACGGTACCAGAAATTGATGAACATCTATCACCAGAGGACCTGCGCAACACAAAAGTCAAGAAGAGGACATACCAGACCATTTCTACGATCCATGATGAGGGCCCATCATAAAGTGTCAGAAGGACGTGACATCAACTGATGCTGTTGAGTGAAGTACACAACACAGTCTCGAAGAAAGGTGATGGTCTGCCCCTGCAGAAAAATAGACTGAAGAGGACGACACAGGGCAGGTCCGTGAAACCGCCCCTGAACAAGACGACTGCGGACCAGGAGGAGAAGCAGATGATCGATCACTGCGTGCCGTCAAATTACTGACACTTACAGAAAGTGCCCGGGAACGTAGTGACTAAGTGACACTGTAGCACTATGCATTGCATAGAGCAGACAATATTTGTTGGACACTTAATTATCAGTATGCTGCTGGTATCACGAGCCTGCTGATATAATAATGCACACAGGAAGTAATATGAATTGAATACTAGCACATCATTGTGTTCATGTTCAAAAATAATTATCTCATCAGGATGTATCAATGTGACAATATATGCATTTTATGCAAACACTGTGTAATGCCATCCAAAGATATGTAACTATGTTTCCTTCATATATACATATATATATATTGGTTTTACACTAATGAAGGATAGGACTATCCAAAAGGGAGGATTGTTGAAAAATATATATATATGTCCATATAAATTCATGTGTATGCACTTCAAAGATATCATGCTTAGATATATCACACTAACATGAGGCCTAGAGCTCCAAAGGGCTTCCTATCTGACCTTGCCTGGACAAGCTTCAACAGCTATTCTGAACCCTCTTAGAGGTCACCTTGCATGTCCTGACTTCATGATAGTTTCCTTATCTGGTTGTGCAAGTTGCTTACACAATGCTGAGCCAGCCTTTCTGGTCTGCCCATATCTAGCTGTTTATAATTGGTATGGTGCAGATCTTGCACATTCCTGTTAGCCATATTTGGCTTGGTGCCTTATTCTAGTTCCGCTGACATGGCATTACTAAATGTATATAGCACCCAGAAACCAGTCACTCTGGGAAGAAGCAGTCTGAGAGCCCCTAAGGCAGGAGACCTGACTTCTTCCTTGCTAATTAGCAATGATGCATGCATTTGGTACCAATAAAATACATTTCGCTCTGTTTCTGAGAAATCCTGCTATGTCTGGTGAGTTTCATTCATTTGCTCCAGGGAGGGTGCCAGTATTTCCCTATCAGTGATGCTATAAAAAGAAAATTTTGTAAAGGTAAATCTATTCTTGAATTATTATGTTTGGTGGTTCATGGGATAATGGTGTGCAGCTGTGGCTAAAAAGTCATTGTTACATTCAACTTTTTTTTTTGCTCAGCAATTAAGTTCTGGCGTTTGTGTGAGTATTCTAGTCCTACAACTCCGCCAAGCTCTGGAACGCACTCCCCCTACACATGCGAAAGGAGTCCAACCTCCTATCCTTCCGCAAACTCCTAAAAACTCTACTTTTTAACAACCACTGAGTCCTCCTTCTGCCTGCTTCTGTCCACAGAGCTGGGATGCCTCAGGGTAGCTATCGCGCTATACAAATGTTTTTTCATTTCATTTCATTTCAACTGATTCTAGAAATTTGGATATTGAGAATACCACACAAGACCCCGTGTCAGACCTGCAGATACGCAATGCCTGTCTATATTGCCCTGTTCCAAGGTGTCTGCACAAGGGGATGAACCAGCGTCTTCGCTGTTTGGTGTATGCGGGGCAAAAAAAGAGTAAATGGGCATCTGTCTCCTGTACTGTGCCACATGCCGAACAAGCAGCACTACCCCTTGGGTGAGATCTCCATTTACTGGTAAAAGCTGCGAGTGGCAGAGTCCCCAGCCTGATTTTAATGTATAGAGATCTAGTGAATGGCAGGTCAATTTCATCCAGGAAACTTTTGAACCTTGGCTCAGTTTTTTGAGGCAGCAGAGAGTCAGCACGACTGCCACTGGTGGAGGATTCCAGTACCTTCCTTCATTCGTTTGCCCAGTAGGCCACTGTGATCCCCCTTACAGAGGAGGCAGAGATGCCCTCTGGGTGTTGCCAAAGATCTGGGGCACCCAGTGCAGTGAGCGATTCCCTGATGTAGCTGAGCCACGGCAAAGTATTAACACCCCTTGGGGTCAAAAGGATATCCTTTAATCTGTTTCTAAAGCATTCCAGCTCTGGGACCAGCCATAATCTCAGCCTGTACAAAATTGGTTTCAATCTCACTATGGCATCAATAGGGCGTACATTTAAGTCCATTCTGTAAAAAACCTGCGGTGTGCCTTGTGGAAGTCTAAGTGCTGTTCTCAGGAACTTGTTTTCGGCAATACCCAATGGGTTAACATTACTGTGGCCCCATAGTTCAGAGCCATAGGTAGCCGCAGCCATGGCTTGAGCTCTCCAGATTTCCAACAGTGGGGACATAGGATGAAAAAATGTGTTCCTAGCAAAATTCAACGTGGCTGCTACCCTGTGATTAAAGAGTAATCTACTCTTGGCGACCTAGCTGTTCCATGAGCTGGTGCTGGAAAGACGTATACCCAAGTAATCAAAGTCTGAGACTTTCTCTAAATTGACTTCCTCTAGTCTAACTGTTCCTCGAAATTGTCTGTGTGGGTGGATAGCCATAAATTTGGTTTTGTCGGCATTTATTGCTAGCCCATTGGTAGTACAACATAGATTAAATCTTTCTAACTATAATTCCAGGCCTTTGGGAGTTTTTGACACCAAAAGGGTGTCATCAGCGAATAGTAACCCCGTGATCTTAACACCACCCAAGACCAGGGAGTCATTTACACACCCCATTAGGAATTCGACATATCTGTTAATGAAAAGAAGAAAGAGTGTTGGAGGAAGGACACATCGTTGCATTACGCCTCTAACTACAAAGATACACTCAGTTAAATCTCACTTGTGCATAAGTTCCAGAATGCAGTCTCACGATTATTTCCAGTAGCGCGAGAGGGATCCCCATGTCCCTCAGGGCAGCCCAGAGTTTGTCTCTAGGAACCATATCGATGGCAGCCTTGAGGTCCACAAATGCTACATAAAAGCTCCCTCCATTAAGGTCCACCGTTTTCCACCTCAGCATCGAGAACCTAAAGACCTGATTTACGGTACTTACTTTGGTGCGGAACCCAGCCTGGAATGGGGACAGAATGTTATTGTCCTCCAGCCACATCTTAAGGTGGTTCAGGACTTGTTTGCAAAAGATCTTCTGGGCTACATCTATCAGGCTTATTGGCGGTTAGTTAGCCGGGACCGCTCTCACACCTTTCTTATATATGGGGACTATTATTGCTCCCTTCCAGGAGTCAGGAATGGGTGTTCCTGCCACGATGGAATTACAAATGCGGTTTCAGTATGGTGCCCAAATTTCAGGTACAGATTTAAACAAGTCCCCAGGAATTCCATCTTGCCCGGGAGCCTTACTAGCTTTTAATTCATGGATGGCCTGTTGGGTTTCTCTCAATGTAAATGTTATAGTTTCGTTTGCGAGTCCTAACCAGGACCCGAATTAATATCGCCCGTGTTTGGTTGGTCTTTAGGCAAGGGCTCTTGGGTGGGCGAGTCTCGGTCGGAGTAGGTTGATTTATCCATAGTATAAAGGGATTTAAAATGAGCCAACCAATCTGTAGGCAGAATGTTGATTTCAGGTCTCATTTTACTTGACTTGCTTCCATGGCTCAGTATATGTCAAAAGGTGGCCTGGTTTTTCATCCGTGTGGCTTCTAGGACATCCTCCCAAATAGACGAGTCCCAGCTTTTTTTAACTAATTTTAAGGGTTGCTTTATACCTGGCCCTTGCATCGTGTATTAATGGTTGTTGGCCATTTTTTATAGATTTAACTAGAGAGGTATTAGCTTCCCTGCACTCTTTATTATACCAAGCATGGTTGTTAGTATGTGTATGATTACTGTTTCCTCTGGTTTTAGTGAAGCAGATGTTCCTGAGGACAGTAAAACAGTCATCATGGAGCTTTACTGCATCCACGGGGGTGATATCATAGTCACTCAATAAAGTTAGAAAAGGCTCTAAGTGGGTGTTTAGCTTACTTAGGGCATAAGAGTTTGAAACAATACCATCCCATTTGACATTTCTCCTGTTGTTAGAAACAACTAAGGCCCTTGTGACCAAACCTTCGGCCGGGTTCACATGTGTTAGACTGCCCCCGATAGTTAAAAGCAAGGGGAAGTGGTCACTCTCATATCTTTTCTCAACCCTCATATCAATCAATGAGGCCCAAGAATAAAGATCTAAGAAAAAGTAGTCAATATTATTTCTGTAGGGGCCCCTTGTGAAAATTGGATGCCTTTTTAGGTCTGAGGGAGTACGGCCATTACAGGTTCTTAGTTGGCATGAGAGTGATATATCTACCAATTATAGGGCGAACTGGGAAGTAGTAGGAATACAGGGTCCTTCCCACTGTGGGATGCCATAGTGGCCGTCTTCTTCGCTAGCTATTTCTCTAATTAAAACTGAGGGTTCGAAAGATATAATAAAATCACCCCCAATTATAATGGTGATGTCTTTACTAGGAACGGGCAGGCATTCTCTCAGGTTGGTTAGAACCTCTGATTCTACAGTTGTGGGAGTTTCCCTATTATATACATTGTACAGAAAGAAGTTCTTGTCATTCCACAGCCCGAGTTGTATCACCAGAATGTCCTTGGAGTTAATATTTAATGATTTTACTCTGCACCTTATCATAGTGCTTACCCATATTGTGATGCCTCCTAGGGCTCTACCAGAACAGGACTTTTGAGGTGGTGTGGAAAAGCTTTTATAGCCTTGCCTGTCGGAGGACGTTAATTCCCACCTCTCTTGGAACATGATGATATCAGCCTTATCAATACACCCCCCCCAATCTGTTTGTGGCAATTTGCTTTTTAGGCCAGCGATGTTCCAGGATATTATTGTCAAATTGTGGGCCCCCTGCAGGTTAGTTGGTTGAGCCCCCACGTTTATCGTTGGGTGTGTTGGTAGTGTTGCAATTAGTGGCGAATCGGCAAGGGGAGGGCTCGGAATTACCTCAATGTTATTTGAATCGGGGGAGGGTCGGGGTCGGACTGGGGAGGTTTGTTATTTAGCTCAAGTAGGGAAGGTACCTCATGACCCAGTCAGTCTTGTCCGTCAAGAGCACTTATGGCTGAGAACCTGTTACTCCCTGCAAACTGTTGTAAGGAATTACCTTGTTTATTTGAACTCAATTGGGTATTTTGGGCATTAAACTTAAGTTTGTAAAAATACCCTAGTGGAAGTGGGCAAATGTGAGTCTGGGTTTGGCCATAGAGTTCTTGCGGACTCAGTAAGTTTCTTACAAATTGAGGTCTGTGAAAATTCAAGACAATACAGTCCCCCCTACGTCTTTCATTGACAAGCCCACCCATCCCACCCTTCGTACCATTATTATCTCGTTTGTGTTTGCAGGATTGCATTTTTTATGTTTTGAGAGCCAGTCCACACTTTTGTTTCGTAGCTCGACACAGGATTCTTGCTGGTGTTCCTTTAAAGGGGGAACTCCAGCCAGAACAAGTACATAAGGGCAGGAGGCCGGTGGGAGATCCAGTCGATCTTTTAACTGGATAAAATGAGGACCAGAATGTGTTGGTTTGGCAGTAACAGAGTTCAATGGGACTCGGATCTGTCTAGCCTTATAACCCAAACACCTGGGTCTGCCTTCTGTGGCCTGAGAAATCAGATTTTTGGCGCCCTTTGAAACCCTCTGGATGCTAGCCTCCCCACTGAAAGTGGCAGGCTCAACACCGTTAACATCATTAGTCTCTTCTGTGACTGGCAACGACTTCAGGACAGAGTTGTGGAAGTTCTCATTGATAGTCATCTTGTTCGTAATGGTGTTTAGTCTATTTTCTATACAGCTTAGTTGTTCCTTAATTGGGCTAAGTTGTTCCTCTAGGATGGAACATAATTTCTCGCAGAGCAAACTAAAGCTGAAGGAGCCTGAGGTTTCTAAGTCTGATGATTGAATTGGCTCAACATAATTAGATTTTCGCATTGCGGCTACTGGGGGAGCAGGTTGCGATGGGCAGTCCGAGTTTTGGAGTTCCTGGGGTTCCTGGAGTTTCTGATGTTTCTGACATTCCTGGAGTTCCTGGGATCTCTGTATTTTCTGTGTCCTTTGCGTGAGTTGTCTGGAGGATCTGAGCTTTGGGCCTGATTTTTCAACGAGTATCAGGGGCAGACTGTGGCTAGCACTACAATTTGGGCTGGGGCTAGGACCTACCCCCAAAGAGAGGTCAGGAGAAAGGCCGGGCCATAAGTCAGATGTGACTGCCACTAGGCTGGATGCAGATACAGCATCTGCAAAGACTGTTCTTCCTTCTTCTCCTTCTGCCGTGTAGAGTAACTTTCTCCCAGGATCTATCCCAGGGGAGACTGGATTTGTGGATTTTGATGTGGATGGCTGTACTGGACAGTAACTGGAGCCATCTCTGGAGCCATCTCCCCTTACCAGGGACAGCCATCTCTCTGCCAGCTCGATCTCCTTGGATACCACGCTAACGCCCGCACTAAAAACGAGTCCAAATTAGCTTTAGGAATGGCAGTGCTTAATTTGAGCCGGAGCTTGCCGGTGGTGAGCACCAGCACTTAATTGGTTTCCGGTGCTCGGCACCGGCACCTAATTGTCAACACCACACTTAGGGCAGTCTGCCACAAGGTGGCGCTGCTCATGTAATTTAGAGATGAGCAGTATAACAGTTGTTTATGAAAACAATATACATAAAAAAATTACTAATACCTGTCTCCCCATCCATTCCTTTAGCTTTGGGGACCTGGAATAATCTGAACTGTTGCATTTACATGCGAGAGAGATGGTTAGTAGTTGTTTTGGCAGCGATGACAAGGGCGATGGGTGGTGCAAGCTGCAGTGGCCTCCTGGTCAGAGCCCTGGCACTTAATATTTTACAAATTAAGCACTGAGGAATGGTATGTTTTTAGCTAAATCAATTTCAACAGCTTTGGAGATAGTTGATGGTAGTAATATCCGTCAATTCTGTAACAGTTCTGTAACAGTTCGGTAGCTGATGGGAAAGCCCCCGGGGAGGGGGCAAGGGGACAGAAAAAGCAAAGAAGCAAAATTCCAAGCAAACCAAGGAAATAGAATCAATCGATTTGATGGTTGAAGGTTGCGGGTTGCAGAAATAAAATGAAAAAAATTGACTTACCTCCACCCCAGTCCGGTCTCTGCCCTCTGCCCTCGTGCACACACTCACCATTTGCCATTGATTTTCCTAAGTGGCTGGAAAGGCATGGAGGCCTGAAGTCTGGGCTGGGCTGGGCTGGACAAGAATGGACAAGAATGGAAACTGGTGGCAGGAGATAGACACTGCAGGTACTTAACAGCTTCTTGCAACCTCTGCACCTCTTACACTGCTGGGCAGTCCCTGGCTAGTCTCTAGGCATTCTCTGGACCGTGGGATGTAAATGCTTGGGGTGCTTGTGACCTCAGGCCAAGCGAAGTCTCTTTACCCTGGAGAGTTAGCAGAATCGAGCACCACCATCTTCCTTGGATCACCCCCTGTGTTGGCCTCCCAGGGGCTGGTAGCTGGGTGTATGAACAGCAATGGCGCTAACTGAGTAGGATGGGGGATCGCCAGATGGGGATAGGACAGTTTTTCTTCGGTTTCGGAACTGTTCCCCTCTTCAAAAAGGCCGCCGCATTTGTGGTCTTTAGATATATACACGGGTGACTTTTATATAAGAGTTTATCTACGTGGTATTATTTCTATCGACATTTTCTTAAACTAACACAATATCTTTGGCTCTAAACACATAGGGTTCTTAATAGTATATCCTATGGTATTAAGAATAGGACAGTTTTTCTTCCGATTCAGGATGGTTTCTGTTTTTCAAAAATGGCCGCTATATTTACGTCCGAATCTGATAGATATAAAAGTTTACCTTCGTGGTATATCTTTATTGACAATTCTTCAATTTAAACAATGTCTTTTTTCTTTAATTATATAGGTTTTTATAAAAAAATTATAAAGAAGAATAATGTAAGGTAATAGAAAAATAAATATACGGCTGCGAGTTAAAATAGGTGCGCTTCGTCACAGTTAGACCATGTGACTCTTTCATCTAGTATTTAAAAGCCTCCGTGGGTCGACACAATTGTGGATCCTGACCCGGAAGCTGTTTTGTTCGTTGGTTGCAGGGAGGCCGAATCATCCCCATTGGGTAAGTGAGAAGTCTGCTAATATCTGCCATATTAGCTTTAGCGATAGCGGGGTTCATTTTACTCCTACATATCAGCGATAGTGGGGGTTTATTTCACCTTTAACTATCACCTTTAACTACCAGTTAGTAAATTATAAAAATGTTTGTTCAGTACCACCATTTATATAGAGCGGCAATTGATTATCGTTTAACGATATAATGCCGGTTGTGAGCACATATATACACATTTTACTATGCTTAAATGGAAGCACTGTTGTTTGGTGATTTAATAGTTGTAAATCCCAAAAGGTTTGGTTGGAGCATGGATAGCCCTGTGACCAGCACAGAAACAGACAATGACCAAGTGGCAAGTTCTTTCAAGTGGGGGTTTTAAAGGGAGTGACAAGTGGTAAACTCTTTATTTGTAAAATGTCCTGTGACCCCTAAGGGCGTAGCTTTGAGCATTCGCCATTTTTAAGGGTGTTAGTGATGGTTTTCTCTTAGCAATAACATAAACTAATGAAACAAATATATAATTATGAACCTGATTGAGGCGTCTATGGGGCTATATAGGTTAATGGTCCCACACTGTATACCAATTTGTTTAGTCACCGGAAGAGTTTGACACGTATTAATACGTTGTCTTTACTTTACAGGTTTTTATAAATATTAGTTGCATCATCCTCAGAGCAACCCTAAGAGGTAATGTATTAAACTTGTAATACAATGGGGCACGAAAAATGTAACCCACATGATCATTGTGGACAAGTTTGGTAAATGGGTTACTTTCTCTTATCCTTTAGATAGTCCTCATTTGGCCAGATATTGTACATGGTGCAAATGTTTTAAAAAATCGGTCCTCCAATCACGGCACATCTGCTGAATCTATGGATGCAAAAGTTCATATCTGGTAAGCCTAGACATCCAAATCAGAGACTTTAATAAGCCCTTGTCGATTAACTCCATGCACCTGACGCATTACTTCTTTGCATTTTCCTCAGAATTGTGGCTTATTACGCAAATCATTCATATCGGTGGCACCAACGAACTTAACTTACACCAAGTATCCACTAATTTTAAGGTATGCAGAGTACAGGATTGGTGCATTTAGGGAGTGGTATTTATTTTTTGGATGTACCATTGAGTATTTCTTTTTCATTTAATATTTTTTATAATTCTGTTGTTCCAAGGTATAATTTTAACCTCATATGACAAGTGGGACATCAACATTCCTACATTGTATCGAAGAAGAATTGTGTTGTTATTAACCTCATTGTTGAGGTAGGTTCCTACATCTAAAATTAATAAAAATTATTGCGGTGGGGTCGGATGTAGTAGAAATAGGAATTTAAAGATCCACTCGTGTCATGTCTCTGATTGTATTACAGAGATTGGAAAGTGGTGCATAGTGCTTTGTCAGTGGTTTTAAATGTTTTTAATTTTTTTAAATTATTTGATGTATAAATGACCAAGTAGTGGGGGCATGGGTCTAAAACGCTAAGTAGTATGATGTTAATAAATTATTTTTACTTCTTAGAAAACTGTCCTGAAGAAGGTGTTTGAATATCATCTCACCGAAACGCTGCGTCGACTTTTAGTTTTCTTGTGATAAATTGTTTCTTGTATCTATATGATTGTAATTTTTTAAGTTTTTAACCTGATTGTATGCATTTTGTACTTAATAAATTTTGAATGTCCCACACATTGGTCATTAGTTTTGAATCTATCACTGACATTTTATTTTATTTTATTTTATGGTATTTTACTGCACTGATCTTATTTGCACCATTGTGGATTTTTGACTTAGAATACTGTGTGAAACCTTGTTTCTTTTAAACAGGACTTATCAATTATTGAATAAGGATTTGTGTTGTTTTTGTGCTAACTGAGTAGCAACACTGGCTGGCTGGCTGTCAGCTTAACCATCTGCCCACCCTGCCATTCGCCTAGACCAGCTTACCTCCGCAAGAGGGTCAGGCACAGTGGCGAGCTAGGTACTGCCGCATAAGCACAAGCACAGGCTCGTTGGAGGCGCGGTGCTGTCCTAAGCCCCCCCCCTGTACTGCACTGTACTGTACTGCGGTGAAGCCTTTTCCCCCGCAACCACTGATGGGAGACCAGTGCGGGGGGGGGAAGTCAAGGCAAAGAAAGATCCAGCTGGTCCCAGACCCAGCACCAGGGCCAGAATGTCCAAAATGAGCCCCAGCAATCAGCGAATTGAAAAAAACAGGAACCACACGCCGCAACTTGCCTAGCTCTCATGCTGACTCCACCGACTCTGCATGCCCTCGTAGTGTGTGACGAATGTGGGCGGGCAGGAACACTGCATTCCGTCCATCAATTGTGTGTCTTTAACTTTCTAAAAGTGGCATTTTCAGAATTGAAATTTAAAGTCAGACTTCACCATAAGTTAGAATTTAAAATTTGAATTGCAGAGACACCAAAAGTGAACCTTTTACCTATTACCATTTGGAGATCACTCTTATAAAAAGTAATAAGGTAATTCCAATGTTATCCCATGGGAGAAGTAGGCCTTGCAGTAGTGAAAAATGAATTTAAGAGTTTTTCACTACCAGGACATGTAAAACTTAAAGTACATTTCCTAATTTTTAAATACACTGCATTCCGTCTTCTGGGCCTACCCTAGGGGTGACTCATATTTTTAACAAAGGAAGGCTTAGGCCTGGCAAAAGGTTTATTTTGCCAGGTCAAATTGGCATTTTAAAACTGCACACATGGGCTCTGGTGGCGACAGGAGACAGCTAATAGCGCAAGGAGGCTGTAGTGTTGCTATCACTAGAATCAGCTCAGCGCTTTTGTTAGAAGACAACTCCATCGGGAGTTCCCCTGTAAAGGAATCAGTGCCCTAGATAAGTGCCCTGATGAAAACGCAGGAGGACTACTCCAATTCATCATACACTCCAAATCCACGTTCAGGATCCTCATTGAGCACTTTATCCCTTACCGGGGACCACTCTACATTGTAAACCTCGTAACGCAAGATACTGCAAAATTCAATTAGAAAATCACTTAATCTCCCTGTCCTGGTCTGATTTAGGGTTTGAGGGTCAGATTAAAGGCAGACAGGGTAGCGGAAGACTTTACTTCCACCACCCTGCCTTTACTCCACCTGGCAAATTAAGAGATGTCCACAGGTCCCATGGACATCTCTATACATTGGTAGTAACTGCCATCATACCGCTTCCTGTTTGTGTAGGAAACGGATGTCGGACGGTTCTATCAAACACAATGGACACCTTTCAAACTCTTGGAAAGTGTTTTATATTTGATAAACAAACTCCCAAAACATGAGTTTATTTTTGAAAAAGAATAAAAACACTAATGACCCCTCAGCATGGGACCCATGTTCATCATGAAATGTAAATATGACTCTCCCATCAATCCAATTTGCATAAAGATCCTACACACTAAAATTCCAGACCTCAGAATGGTCATCCTACAGATCGTCATTCTTTTATTTGAGTTCCGGTTTAATCCCACTTGAAATTAAACAGGGAATTGTTAAACCTATTCTCAGGAAATCTAACCTGAGCCCAGATCTTACATCTAATTATCACCCCATTGCACTGTTACCTGCTGTTGCAAACATCCGTGCGAGTGCAGTGGCTTACTAGATAGTAACATTTCTTGCAAAATACAATATCCTTGATGACTCACCAGTGGGTTTTAGACCCAATAGGAGTACCAAATTTGCTCTGCTATCAGATTGTGATGACCTGCTTGTGGCTTCAGAAATTTGCATCATACCTTTATATAACTTATCCTAACTTTAAATATGTATCACATGATCTAATCACTGAAAAGGAATTATATTATGCATTTAAGTGCTGGGACTCCATGAGATTAAGTCTGCCTTACAAGAGTAGTGCACTGACATAGCTTATTCGTGTCTTCTATTGCAATCATGGGTGGTGGCCGGCACAGTAAACACAAAACAGTGCTGGTGGTCAATGTTTCAAGGAGAAAAAGAGCAGTGCAGAAAATGTTTTTAATAAGTCAAATCAAATTAAAGGACGGACGAAAGCCCTCACATACCCATAGGCGTCATGCTAATCCAGGTCGCCTCCTTCCGCCACCATCCTGAGAGATGGAGGTGTGGGCTACATCCTTTCGCAGATTGGAGCTCTTGAGATGTTATGCAGTTGAGGGCGGTCCTTTGTGGTAGTAGCTGTGGGTGTATATAGAGCAATGAAATGGAAGAAGAGACTTTCAGAAACTATCTCCTGGTGGACCTATAGAACTTTATTCCTGTCCCCGCAGGTAGAGTTTAAAAGAATTGGGTGTTATTCAACCCATTGTAAATGCTCAACATGTTTCTGCCAACACAAAAAAACTTAACAAAGGTGTAGATGCATTCATCAAGACCAAAAATTAACTCTAGCAAGGAAATAATTTATGGATAAATACAGCTATTGGTGGCTGGAAATGTGCTTCATTCACTGGCAGCTGGATCTGTGGTATGTCATTATGTGTGATAAAAGACACACATAATGGCATAGAATACAATTGACATAAAAATACCCCAGTGGACAAACAAAAGTGGTGACTCTGAATTTGAAAGTTGTATACACAGAGTGCCACACAGTGAAAGTGAACAGTGTGCTCCTCATATAAACATTAAAATAAATAAACCTTGTACCTTACAACAAACAGAGAAAGTGGGAAGATGCTTATCCACGTCCAGTTGTGTCTATGCCTCAGCTCAGCTCATACAGTCGGGGCATGCACGGAACTATAGGACCAGGAATTTGGAATTAAAAATTGTTATAGTCCACTAAAATATAATCAAACGATGCCAAGTAAACAAGGTACACACATGATCAGCATAACACTTGTATCTGGGATAACACAAAATAAATTTGATCAAGGGAGCTTTATGGGAGTAAGGTTCCAATCTAAGGGTGCGTAGTAACACTAGCAGAAAATATTAGGGTAATCACCCTTTAGAAAGCGGTGTGGTCATGGGAAACGTAGTCTTATGGCACAGCAAAATGTATCTATACTAAGCGTGGCAAGTGAAAAGTGAAATACACGACGAGCAGCCCAAAGAGACACAGACACAGGGAGAGAGTCTGTTTTCGAGGTTGGAGGGGCGGGTCCTATGACTGTCTCCAAAATGACCACGGCTAACAGTCCTCACACACTATTGTTTAGCATGTCACAAATTAAATGACATTTGAATCAGACGGCCATGTCAGAGTCAACCAAGAGTTAACATGTACGAGATGTTTTGGAAGGCAGCCTTTTTGAGTACAGATGTAGAAGAATCCTGGTAAACTAAGTGTAGTAAAGTGATTAGGTCTACAGAGAAGTAACACTTGGAAAAAAGGGTGCATGGAGGCAATCAGATGTAATACTGGCTTCGCAGGCAGCAATGCCTTGATCTAGACTGCAAAGGCAATCAAAGAATGGGAGCACATAGTTGCAAGGAGGATCAAACGTAGCAAGAGAGGATTCAGTTATGCACCACTAACTAAAGTATAACAAGCATTTGCAATGCAATAGGTCTCGCATTTGCAACAGTTTGAGCTATTAGCATTGTAAATGATAATGCCTTTTATTTATGTGTTGGTTTTGAAAACAGATAAATAAAAGGCATTGTCATTTACACTGCCAATAGCTTAGA
This sequence comes from Calotriton arnoldi, assembly GCA_963921515.1. Lineage (NCBI taxonomy): Eukaryota > Metazoa > Chordata > Amphibia > Caudata > Salamandridae > Calotriton > Calotriton arnoldi. The sequence continues at coordinate 886,360 of CAWUFW010006692.1, read as the reverse complement.
CTCTCGCAAATGCGAGACCTATTGCATTGCAAATGCTTGTTTGTAAAAGCGCCCCATGTAGCGCTTTCACTTTAATGGTGGCTGCGCCACTTTCTTTAAACGAGCCGTAACTAAACAAAGGTGCGTGGCCGCCATTAAAGTGTAAGCGCAGTATGGGGCGCTTTTACCAAAAAAAAAAGCATTTGTTTGCCAAGTTGATAAACAAATGTTTTTTTTGTAAAAGTGTCCTATACTGTGCTTTCACTTTAATGGCAAAACACACATAATTGATGGTCGGAATGCAGAACAAATCAAAACATTCACCCCCAGTCAAGAGATCTGGGTTAAATCCATCATTCTTTTGTTCACCATGCCACCCCAATTTAGCCCTGGCCATATGCAAATCAGTCTTGACCCTGTGCCTCATGGGAACAGTCTAGCCCGAACTGCCAAGCCAGGTCCTCCCTGGACCGGAAACAAGCATCCTAGGACCGGTTTCGGGGTTTCACCCCTCATCAGCCAGGATAGCTTGAATCCAGTGGCACAGTGAGCCCGGGACCCACGTCGGCATACCCGGCTCACTTAGGGCTAAGAAGCAAAAGACACACAATTGATGGACGGAATGCAGAATAAATCAAAATATTCACCCCCCAATCAAGAGATCTGGGTTAAATCCATCATTCTTTTGCTCACCATGCCACCCCAGTTTAGACCTGGCCATATGCAAATCAGTCTTGACCCTGTGCCTCATGGAAATAGTCCAGCCCGAACTGCCAAGCCAGGTCCTCCCTGGACCAGAAACAAGCATCCTAGGAACGGTTTCAGGGTTTCACCCCTCATCAGCCAGGATAGCTTGAATCCAGTGTCACAGTGAGCCCGGGACCCACGTCTGGGCATACCTGGCGCACTTAGGGCTAAGAAGCAAAAGACACACAATTGATGGACGGAATGCAGAATAAATCAAAACATTCACCCCCAGTCAAGAGATCTGGGTTAAATCCATCATTCTTTTGCTCACCATGCCACCCCAGTTTAGACCTGGCCATATGCAAATCAGTCTTGACCCTGTGCCTCATGGAAACAGTCCAGCCCGAACTGCCAAGCCAGGTCCTCCCTGGACCAGAAACAAGCATCCTAGGACCGGTTTCAGGGTTTCATCCCATATCAGCCTGGATAGCTTGAATCCAGTGGCACAGTGAGCCCGGGACCCACGTCTGGGCATACCTGTCGCACTTAGGGCGAGAAAGCAAAAGACACATAATTGATGGACGGAATGCAGAACAGTTCGGGCTGGACTGTTCCCATTGGGTGCAGGGTCAAGACTGATTTGCTTATGGCTGGGTTCAAACTGGAATGGCATGGGGAGCAAAAAAACGATGGATTTAGGCCCAGATCTCTGTACTGGGGTGAATGTATGACATTTTCTGCATTCTGTCCATCAATTGTTGTTTTTGCATTCACTTTAATGGCGGCCATGCCCCTTTCTTTCTAAGCGGCTTGTCTAAAGAAAGGGGTGCGGCCACCATTAAAGTGAAAGCATGGCATGGGGCGCGTTTAGAAAAAAAAGCATTTGTTTCTGAAGTTGAAAAACAAATGCTTTTTTTGTAAAAACGCCCCAATCCTTGATTTCACTTTAATAGCGGCCGCACCCCCTTTCTTTATACAAGCCATGTCTAAAGAAAGGAGCGCGACCACCATAAAATGAAAGCATGGAATGGGGTGCTTTAAAATAAAAAAGTAATAAATAGGAAGAAAAAAAACATGCGGCCGCTTTCGGCACCGCAAATAACAAGCGTGCCGTGCTATGGAAAAAAAAAGTGTTGCGAGACAGCGTGTCCTGCCTGCAACAGTAGGCAGGAGAAAACCATTTAACAAAATAATGCTCGGAGGTTGTCATTAAAGCCTACCGAGCAACAACACATGTAACAGGGGGTGTCCTCATGGGAGGTTACAACTTACAAGATGAGACAAGGCGGTACTAAGGAGGGACTACTAAGCCTATTGACTAATGAAAAGCCACAGTTTACAAAGGACAGTGATAGGAGCAAATTAAAAAGATGGGCAGAAAGTGGGCGGAGCTTCAAATACATACCTGAATACAGCATGTCTCGAAGAGACAGCACAAGTGCTGCCTAGGTGAGACCTAAAAACTAAGGACAGAAAAGGCGGACTCCACCAAGAAGAAAATACATTTCTTCAGTTACACTAACTACTTCTGACTCTTCAGTCTGTCCCATAAAAGTATAGTAAACATTAAGGTTATGCTGGCTCTCATCTCAAATAGCCAAACTACAAATATCTATCACATACTCAAAAGTCTAGGAGGCCATTTAGAATTTGGCTGAGCAGGAGCACAACCATAAAACGGTGATGGTCCCATCTCTCAAAATGTGCAATTCCGCTGCTCTATATAGAGTTGAGGAAGTGTTGGGTTTCAGATGGTGGAGCCTTCACTGGCTCCACCATATGAAACCTCTGAACTCACAGCTTGTTCCCCACAAGGCAGTCAAGTCATAATGGTGGTCCTGCCCTATTATGGGTGGGGTGACCATCACCGATTTCTAGGCTAAGGACTGCATCTATTGCAGTCCTAAACCTAGAAATTGCTTTATGACCTGACGGATATATGCATTGCAACTGGGCAGACTGTACCTATTCTGTATGTGCGTGTACAAATGCTCTTCTGTTTATATCAATGACATTTGCACACTGCTGTGCATGGTTTATCTGTTCTGTGTGTGTGAAAGAGACAGAGTGAGTGCGAGAGTAATAGAGAAATATAGAGGGATAGAGAAAGACAGAAAGAGAGAGATAGAAGGGCAAATGGCATGAATGATTCTACTTTTGTTGCTAAAGCTTTCTCGATAGCAGTGCAGAAAGGAAGTGGAAGTGAATTGAGGAGAAGGAGGAGTCAACGCAACGTGATGACGGAAGCTGTGAGGAGCCACGGCGGGGGATCGGTGTTTCAGCGGCTTGGCGGTGGCCGGCGGTGTAGTGGCTGGGAGGTGCAGGCTGTGGGTTGTGGAGGACGGCAGAGGGTAGCGAACAATGGACCAACAGTACACAAACAGTGGATGAGCTAGGAGAGTGCAGGGGTTACCCTCTACCCACTGGATAGCCACTAGAGTTATTGTCTTCTTCTTTCCCGCACCCTTCCTGCACCTTCTCTCCCACGCAGAGGTCCGCTGAGGCCCGCTGGCCACATTCGAACACCCATTCAGCCAGCAAGAACAACCATAACCTGCCCTAAGGCCTCCCCGAGCCACCACGAGCTTCCCCTGGCACTGCTGTGGACTGCTATTGATTAGCCCGTTTCAGTCTGGGGTTTTAACTAGGACCAGCTGAAGAGCCTGGAGGGAGTCTGCACCTCGGTTTGCACAGTTGCCTGAGCAGAGCCAACTTTTCCCCTCCCCCGGCGAGTATTTCAGACCTTTATGAGACCATTATCCACCAAACTCCTTAATTATCAGCGTGCCCTTTCATCGCCCCAGTCTCAGTCTCAATACAAGAGGAAGCAAGCAAGGCAGCAAGCTAGGAATCAAGCAACACTTGGGAGGGGGAGTGTGCTCATGCCCCTCCTCCCATAAGAGGTGAGTGACATACAGGGCGAGTGAGGCGGCGCACCTCAGGCCTGTAGGCCCAGAGAGACATAACAAATGCCAAAAGTAAAGGCCCCCAATTAACCAACTACCAACACTACTGACTACCACCTGGGGGGTGTACTGGCTTAAGGGTGCCCATGCCCTTGCCCTGTAAAGGGATGAGCAACATTCAGAGGGGATGAGGCAGCACTTCATAGGCCTGGAGGCCCAGAGGAATATAAGAAAAGCCAAAGATCAAAGGCCCCAACTTACTGCAGACATCTACTGCATCTATTGCAGACAAAGGAAGTGTGCACATGCCATCCGTACCTATGGAAGCTGAATTAATCTCTGTTTCTCACTTCCTCCCATGCCTTTCTTGGAAGTAAGTGACAATCGGCCTGCTGAAGAGGGTGACCCCGCCATCAATCTAAGAACATGTAGCCACACAGAATTTGGTACCATACCGATGGAAAAAACGTGGACGCAAGTGAAAAGATCTCTTAAATTCCCCTGTCACCCAGCATAGTCATACCAAAGAACTAGTACCCCCGGCATGGCTGAACACGAAAGAGCTGGCTGCAGTAGAGACACCCAGCCATATCGCTAAGAGGATTGAAAGCATAGTGGACTGGTACACTGTCTGGATAGCCCCGGTAGAAACAAAAGTGCAACCCAGCTTACAAAGCTTGATATGCGCCAAGCACGCAAATTGCTCTTTCCCAGCGTTCAAGATCAGCAAAGTTGAGGGGCCCAATCTGCCGGATTGCAGCTATAGCACCAGCAATTTTGGCCCTGTGCAGCTACCGGAGGAAGACTGCGCAACACCCTGACTCAGCATCAAAAGGGTAAGCCAGGGCCAGAAGATCATAACAGAGCCGCACTAAGGGGGACCGACTCCAACGAATTGTGGGCAACCATATTGAGCTCTATGCAAGTGACTTTAGTGGCCCTCAATCACCACGCAAACAAAATGGACATCTAGTTGGATCTACTCAACACCCTGGTAGTCTTTGTATCGGGCATCGATGACAAGCTCGAAAAACTAAACGCCCTAATCACGTGGTTGCAAACAAATAAAAACAACAATTTCACCATATGTTCTTGTAAGGAGGTAATTGGCAAGCTGGTACAGCTCCTGGCAATATTCGAAGGACTGCTGGAAGAATTACAAGCTAACTCCCCCTCAAAGGGCCTATGTTTTAGCCCAACTATTTGCTCCATTTAAGACAGCCATATAACCAGTAGACCTATGTTACATCAAGTCTCCCCCTGTAAAAGGGAAGGAAGAGAGGAGTTGCCAAGTCAGCGGGTGTGGGGATGGAATGCAACAGTCACAAATATCCAGTCAAAACCGGGATGTCGCCGGTACGCTTACTCAGCATCTGGACCTAGCCCCTTTACTAATACATCAGATGAAGAGGGAACGAAAGCGCGCAAGAAAGGGCAGGAATAATGGCCTTTCTAGAGCCTCTGGTATGCTAATTCCAATAGCCAACCGGCCCCCTAGGGAGGAAGAGTTAAATGTGGAGAGACTTCAACCAATAGTAGGCATTCCAGTAATCAATGAAGGCCCCGCATCCGCTACAGAGATAACTCAACAAGGCAAAGAGATTAATGAGAATGCTAGACCAGTAACAAAGCCAAGGGAAGAGATGAACCAAATATTGAACAATGGATACAACACAGCACCTGTGGCTGGTGGGCCACCTCCGTGCAGGGAAATAGCCCCCGGTAAATGTGGAGCGATGCCCAGCCGGCTAACTGAGTCAGCAACCTCAGGGCAAACATCAAAGAAGGATCTCATTGGAAACTGCCCCAGCCCCACTAGGCAAGTGGGCAGGCCTGGGAATACGCCAGGAACAAGTTATTTAAGGCAAGCATCAGTTGAATATAAAGAACAGGGGCATTGGTTCCTATGGATTCCAGAATCAAATCCAGAGGCACACAGGATGTCCTAAATTGCACAAACATCTTGAAACTGCTAAGAGCAATACCCAGCCTGAGCCATGTGGAATCAAACGACATCCTCTCCATCAAGTTCCTGCGAGCCAGAGAAAGGCAGATCTCAAAGCCCACGCTTATTACGTTTACCTCATCGGACCTCACAGCACAAGTCTTGGAGAGTAAGAGGTTGCTGAAGTCCTGGGGAATAGAAGCCATAGCATTTCAGAGGGACCGTTATCCTCACCCCCTGAAGAAGCCACAGCATTACGGCACGGAGGCAGATACCCGAGCATCTGTCCTGAGAGGCACGATGGGGGGCCATCCTCCTGAGGTCCAACCCTCAAGCCTCGTAATAAGCAGAAAGAGGCCATCCATGAAACAACGAAGGACCATAAGGATGCAGGAAGCCCAGGATGGCTGGAGCTGGCTGCCATCAGCTCTATTGAAGACAATCCCGAAGGATTGAATAGCATCCCAAGCTTGCACCAAGGACCGGGGTGGCCTAACCATCTTCTCATGGAACATTGGTGGGCTGCAGGGAAAAATAGCAGATTCCACCGTAGTGGCATTTTTGAGTCCCTTCGGCATAATAATGCTGCAGGAAACATGGGCTCAAGCTTGTGTTCCCCTTTTAGGGTTCATAGAGCAGAGCACATTGACATAGAAAAGTAGCACCTTTGGATGGCAAAGGGAGGCTTGTCAGTCTATGTTAATTCCAGTTTGCCTGTAAAAATCGCAGAAATAACAGTAGTAGAACCATGGATCCTCTCCCTACACCTGGATAACAGGGCCCAGAAACCAGGCGAATCGTTAGTGCTTGTAAAAGTTTATATCAAGCCAAAGGGGAAAGCCACAACAGTGGACAAGCTTATTGCAAACATGCTACAACAAAAAAATGTAGGTCATCCATAATACCTGTTACTCACTGGAGACTTCAACTTAAAATTGTTTCATCCTCCAAGTGAGGAGCATGCTGAAGCAATAGAGCCCGTCTGGACCAATGCCTGCCACATAATAAGCGATGAGACAAGATCGGGGAAAAATTAGTTAGAGCATTCGAGCTGGCCGACAAGTCAGTCTCCTACTGAGACTATACGTTGGCAAACTTCCCACTATACAAGCAGATGGTGGACTTCAGAATCATCCATCGACAAGAGAGTGACCATCACCAGCAAGCAATTCTGATTAGGGTTAGCAAGCGAAAACAAGAACCAGCTAGGGTCCTGCTGGAAGATGCCAGGCCGGAAAATCTAAAATACTTGAAGTGGAGCTCAAGCTCTGAAAGAAAAATTGGTGGAAGATGCCGTGGAAACCCTTAAGCTTCTAGCTTGCGGTGATACCAACCTGGTAATAGCCTGGGCAGCCATGACAGACTATCTCGTATCTAGATATCCTGCCAAAGGCTCCTGGAAGGGGGCATGCATAGAGCCCCATGAACCACCAGTTCTGCCGAAACCTATACGCTTGATGAAAAACAAAATTAATAGGATGCTTTGGCAACTACGGCGTTTCACAGAGGATCTATAGCTGTAAAAATCATTGCGAAAGGAGTGAAGAATGTTGAAAAAAGAAATATGGGCCTTCAAAAGGAATAGGCAAGTAATCCAATGGGTCAAACTCCTGCCCGCTGCAAAACTAAAAGATTCAAAGACATTTGAGAAGTTGGTCAACCATGTAGCTAAAGCCCCAAGGGCATCCAAGGTTCCTCCCCCTATCTTGTCTGTCTGGCCTCCGGCCTCCACCCACCCTCCCCACCCTGCATCTGCCCGATTCTCCAACGTTTTCGCCTCCCCCTAATCCCCCTAATCCAACCCACCTCCCCCCTTCTTATTCCACCTTTCTTACAACCTGGTCTACCGATCAACTTTCCTTACCTCCCCCCTTCCCTTCCCCTTTCACCTCATCCCTTTCCGCTCTTCCCCGTCCCCCATACCCTAAATTCTTCTCTTCCACCTCCCATCTATCTTCAACCCCACCTTCCTCATCCATTGCTTCCCAACCATGTCTCCCTCCTCGACAATTCCTTCCTCGTCTCTCCCTCTGACCTTGCAGTCCCTTACTCCTCCCTCAGTTTCCATCTAGCCCAATCCCCCCCACTCCACCTGTTACCTGTCCCCCTACATTCACCTTTCATAGCCTACAGTACCTGTCCAGCACCATCCTCTCTTTTCTCCCCATACCTCTGGCCTTCCTTGGACCCCCCGCCCTCCCCCCTGTACAGCCCCTTCTCCTCTCTTCTCCACGTACCTTTGGCCTTCATCTGTTCAGCCTCTTCTCCCCTCTGCTCCCCTTACCTCTGGCCTTCATTTGACCCCCCTCCTACTCCTCAACTTTCTCCTCCTATTTATGATCTCTTCTCTTCCCCTCTGTTCAACACCAGTAAAAATATTTCTCTTCCCACCACTGTTTCACCATCCACTCCTATCGTCCACCATCTTTCCTCACCTTCTACCCTTGCTCCCCAACTCCCCACCCATTCCCCCACCCCTCCCCTCCCTCCCTCACCCTCTGCACTCCCTCCCTTATCCCGTTCCCCCACCCCGCCCCGTCCTCCCTCACTCTCTGCACGCCCTCCCGTATCCCGCTCCTCCATCCCTCCCTCCCTCCCTCACCCTCTGCACTCCCTCCCTTATCCATCGAGCCACCCAACACTCCGTGCTCAGCTCTCCTCTCCCTGGAAAATAAACTTGATTCTCTCATCTATTCCATTTCCCAGCTTGTAGCGTCCATCTCACTTTTAAGCGCCAAGATGTCCCCCTTCCCTAACAACCGCCCGAGGAGTTCCTTGCTCCCGCGCCCCAATAAAGCCAACCACAGTCTGTCCTCTGCAGACATCACCAACTTACTGGCCAGCTACAAGACCACCAACGTCACTCCCCCTCCACCTTCCTCTCCTAATAATTCTAAGCAGTTCCCTATTCAGACCATCTCCTCTGTCAGAACTTACCAGCCTCCCTCTTACCGGGCACCCTCATTCAAGAATCTTATCCCTATCTCCCTTAACAACCCTAACACCCCCATCACCAAAACTTCTGCGTCAGAGCTGCACTGCTTGCTCCACAACTGCAGATCTGCAATCAAACACAAATTGGAAATCTCTGACACTATCACCCACCAGAATCTTGACATGTTCTTCCTCACTGAGACCTGCTTTAATGACTCCTCTCATACTTTGTTTGATCTTCTGGTACCCACTGACTACTCTATCCTCAGAAATGACAGGGCAGACAAAATTGGGGGCGGTGTCGCTATCATCGTCAGAAACTCCCTTCAAATGAAAGCCTTCCCTACCACCCTTTTCCGTACATTCGAATGCCTATCCCTAGAACTTCAAATACATCACGGCTCACCCTTTAGATTCCATGCCATCTACCACCCGCCCGGTAACTGCTCTTCCTTTGTGGAGGAACTGACTGACTTCATCAGTGACCAATTTTCTCAAAGTGACAGACAGATCTTCCTGGGTGACTTTAATCTCCACTGGGGCTCTTTGGAAGACTCGGCTGCCAACAAGCTTGCCACCTTTCTCTCAGCCAATGATCTCTTCCAACATTGCTCGGAAACCACACATTCCAAGGGCTCAATTCTGGACCTTGTTATATCCAAAGCAGACCTGCTGACTACTGCTTCCCTCATCCATGTAGACTGGTCTGACCACTTCCTCATTCCCTTCCGTTTTCACCTATCGCACGTTATAACTCTCGGCCAACCTAAAAGAGCTACTACCTGGTTCCACAACACTAAGAACATTGATATTGACACTTTTTTTGATTCTGCTATGCGGGCACTTCCTAGACTAGACCCTAACGTGGATGTCAATGTTCTCACTTCTCAGTGCCTCTCAGTACTAGCAGTCGAAATCGACAATGTCGCTCCACTCCAAAGCAAAAGAAAAAGACCCACCCCCTCAGCACCTTGGTTCAATAAAGCTCTCTACGATGAAAGGAAAAACCTTAGAATCCTGGAGAAACATTGGAGAAAATCTCCTTCCACCTCCAATATCTCTCTTTTACGTTCAGCAAGATCCAAATATCACAACCACATCTTCCTTGAAAAAGCATCACATTTCAGATCCCTCCTTGACTCAGCCAAAAACAGACCCATAAAACTTTTTGACCTCATCAAAAACCCAAACTGTTCTCCCCTAACCATTAAGCCTGAGGATTCCACAAAGAAAGCAGCAGATTTCGCTATATTCTTTGATGAAAAGGTCAAAGCACTGGTGGATCAGGTCGCCCACCCCACCCCCATTGAGGAGCGGAAATCCTTAGTTACCTGGCAGAACTTTGACGGCATCTCGGAAGATGACCTCCTCAAATGCATCCTCGAAACTAAACCCTCCAACCATTCTTCTGACCCCATCCCTAGCGACATCGCCATCGATTTCTACACCCATACTCTCTCTTACTGGACCAGGCTAGTCAATCTCTTCCTCAGTCAAGGCTCCCTCCCTGTTGCCCTCAAATCAGAACAGGTCACCTCTCTTCTAAAAACACCCTCCGCTGATGCGAACGACCTCAACAACTTCCGCCCTATCACCAACCTCCCTTTTCTTTTGAAAATCACCGAAAAATGTGTTGCGAAACAACTTTCCTTACATATTATGGACAATAATCTCCTCGACGTCTTCCAGTCTGGCTTCATCCAAAATTGCAGCACTGAAACAGCCCTGCTGCAAGTGATTGATGATGCGCTGCATATACTCGACTCTGGGGAATCGTGTCTTCTGATTCTTCTAGACCTCTCTGCAGCCTTTGACACTGTTAATCATAGCACCCTCCTCAACACTCTTCAACAGAGAATGGGATTGGATGGCACAGTGCTCAAATGGTTTGCCTCTTTCCTCTCGGACAGATCCCAAATGATAAAGATAGCGAACAGTCTTTCATCTCCATTGGCTGTAGGTCAAGGCGTCCCTCAAGGTTCTATCCTGGCACCCACTTTGTTTAATCTCTACCTGGAACCATTAGGGAACCTTCTAAGCAAATCTGGGATCCATTACCATCTTGACACTCAAATCTACCTTAAGGTGTCTTCCGCACACGATCTCTCACTACTCAACTCTACTCTCAACTCTATTCACAACTGGATGTTAGCTCACCAACTCATTCTAAATCCTGCCAAAACTGAATTCCTCCTCCTCTCTACCTCTCTCCCACCTCCTCCTGTTCAATCTTGGATGGATCAGCTGAACCTACTCAACAACAAACCCATCATTGTCGACAGCGCTAAATCCCTAGGTGTCATTCTTGACAAAAGACTCAACCTAATCTCCCACATCAACTCTATTGCTAAAAACGCACGTTACCAGTTGCGCCTTCTATGGGGGATCCGTCGGTTCTTCCCGGAGAAAGACTTAAAAACCTTGGTACAATCTCTGGTTCTCTCAAGACTGGATTATTGCAATTCTCTTCTGACGGGCCTACCCAAATCCCACCTCTCCCCTCTCAGATCCATCCTCCATTCAGCAGCTCGCTTCATTTCAGGGTCTAAACGAAGCGACCACGCCACTCCTATCCTGTCCTCTCTTCGATGGCTTCCGATCGAGGCAAGATCTATTTACAAAACTGCCTGCATCACACACAAAGCCTTACACACGTCCTCCCCTCGTTACCTGGCGAATAAATTGAAATTGTCCGGTGGCTCTCGACTTTCTCGCAATGCGGAAAAGCTTCTGCTTGAGCCCCCGTCTTCAAAAGGGAAAGATCAATGGCGCAATCCTTCTCAGGCAATGCGGTGAGAATCTGGAACTCGCTTCCCCATTGCTCCGTGCCACCTCCTCTACCCCGATCTTCAAAGCTGACCTCAAATCTCTTCTCTTCCAAAGACACTTTCAGAACTAATACTTTCATTCTCAGGCCCCTCTAGGAAGTTCGCTCTTCATTGTAAATTTGTACTTTTCCTGTACATTCCTCACCCTTGTGTGATGTGTTGGATTTTGTGTTTGTGTACCCTTCATTTTAAGTCTCCTGTTTATCTTTGTAATGTTCTATTATGTAACACTTTTCTCTTGTAATGTAACTGGCTCTATTGTACAGCGCTCTGACACCTTCGGGTAATGTCCGCGCTTTATAACAATGCACTAAATAAATAAATAAAATAAAAATCTTGCAATGAAAATATAACTGAGGACGGCTGGGTAGAGTACCTCAAGTTGCATTTTTCGAGAAGCATGCCAAATGTGGCTGACCTGGTATGGCCTCAGGAGACTGTTAGGGCAATCCCTTCAACCGAACCATTAGAATACAAGGCTCACGAAATAAAAAAGGCTGAACTAACATATGGTTGTGACTCAGTGATTCTGATGCTACAAGAATCACTACTCTTTGCACTTGGGATTTGCTTGAAAAATAAAGACTTTACTATTAATACTATTGATACACTCACCTGTCCTGGTTATGTCACGCAATAATAAAAATTATCAAGAAATCCCATTCAGACTGTGCTCCCAGCCCAAACAGAATCCCTCAAGCTATTTCCAAAGAGCATACCTCGTGGTGGGCCAGTTTCCTGGACGGCATGTTTAATACCATTTTGACAGAAGGGTCCATTCTGGGAAGCTGAAAAGGCTCGAACATTCATCCCATCTTTAAAGGAGGAGCCGATTCATCCCCAAGTAACTATCGCCTAATAGCACTATTGGATGTGGACCTTAAGTACTTCTCAACTTTACTGCTACAGGATCTAGAGGCATGGGTGTCAAACACAGGTAGAACTCCTCTGAGCCAGACTTGGTTCACGAGGAAGCAAAGTACACTGACTAACTTCATGGCAGTAGGACTAATCCTTAACAGAGCAAAGGCTACTGGTACGCCACTATATATGTGTTTTGTGGATTTCAAGGAAGCGTTCGAGAGCGTCCCACGTGACAAACTATGGAAAAAGCTCCAGCAGTTAGGAATTCCGCCCAACCTACTAAAGGCAATTAAGCTGCTCAATCTATCAAGAGCAATGAGGTCATCCTTTGGGTTAATGCAGGGGTGTGTCTTTGCGCCTCTCCATTTAATTTATACATTTCTGGCCTCTTCCCAGCACTGGATGCATTGATATCACACGCCCCAATCCTTGGTGGTAACCAGCTGTCAAACATCCTGTATGCGGTTGACTTGCTTTTACTCAGTGACACCAGTAACACCAGGGTGGGCTTGCAGAGATCAATCAGCTGCCTGCAACATGCGCAGTTGAAAACGGCCTGGAGGTTAACCTTAAAAAACACAAAAGTCACCTTGCTAAACCGCTGCATTTTAAATCCATGCAAATGGTATCTTAACGGAGCTACAATAGATGAGACATCAACATACACTTACCTGGGTGTCAAGTTGGACTACAGGAACTTGTTCGCGACAAAAAGGGGAGCAATTTGGGGAAAAGCACTAGCACTGAACTTTGCATTTTCAACTTTGGCAAAAACTCTATGGGCTCATAACTTCCAACCCCTAGCAGCAGTGATAAAGGCAAGATTGATACCATCGCTATCACATGACAGGCACAAACACCAGTCTATTAGATCAAATTGCAACAAAAACCTATAAAAATGTTTTCAGGCTGCCAAGATCAGCATCACCCGCTCAAGTCAGGTTGGAATTTGGGGGACATGAAATGCCGTTTGTGCCATCAGTCAAATGAATCATTGCTGCACATTCTATGCATCTGCCCCTGACTAGACTACGTGCGAAGGACCCTGCTAAGGAAGGAGTTTAAGACACTTGGGATTAGATCATGCAGATCGGCCGTAATAGAATTTGTTGATTCCCAGAACTTGTCAGAGAGACATTTGCTACTCATTCTCGGGATAAGGCTACTAGCTAAGTTGAGACACTGGAAGGGCTGATGGAATGGTCGAGTTCCTAGGACGCTACAAGTTCAATCCAACCCTTCCTCCGCCCCACTGTTGTAGGGTCTGCTAGTTAAGACCAGCAACACGAAGGGCCTATTGACATGCCGGGCTGCTAGGGGCTATGAGCTTTATCTAGCCCCTATCCCATCTTATTGTTCCAAGGGCACCTACTAAAAACCCAACTCTTATAAGCATTCCGTCTGTTTATCCAATTCCAATGACAAGCTCGCATATAATGATCATCTGTAATGGACCTGTTTTACATCACTTTTTTTGGGTCAAATGTTATGAATTAGTTCATTTTAATGGCTCCTAGTTATATAGCACTTTATAGCATGCACTTTATGGTGAACTGTTATTTATATTCGCAAAAGTTGTAGAGATACCTCATACATCGCGTGCTAAACATATCTTGCTAAGATTTTGCACTTCATTGCGGATTGCAATTTCATGTCTGCAGGAGACGTAGAGAACCCTTCATGGCCAAAACATATTTATATGTTAATTTTAATGGTATCTAGCTATATAGCACTTTATAATATGCACTTTAAAGCGAACTGTGATTTTATATTTGCAAAAGTTGAAGAGATCTGTCATGCTTTTTAAGGATCATGCACTTCACGGTGATTTGTATTTTAGTCTACAGTAGTTATAGTGATCCGTCATGTATTTTGTTTTGCAAAGATTTTAAATAATCATGCAAATAAAGATTTAATAATACTACTAATAATAATACTTTTGTTTGGTGTATGAGGGATCCTTACAATTCTGCTGCCATCTTGTATCCTGTACTTTGTGTTAGGAAAGCTTGCACTATTTTACCCGTGTTGCATCCGTTTTGTGTAAAGTGAAGATGTCACTTTCGCTATATAAATATCACACTTTATCAAACAATTTTTGTTTTATTTCAGCTACCCTGTGTTCACCACGTCAAAGAACAGAGTGAGTCACAAGCATCACAAGTGTCACTATGTAATATGCTTACCAGTTGGTCATTGACATGCTGGTAGGCTGGCCGCTGTGCTCCATTAAACTTCTATTCCTCTTTGGAGTCTTACATTGGTAGTGTTGTCATTTAAATATGGAGATGAGTGCGTGCCTACCGGGGCCTAAAAGCACAGTGTCTCTGATATGGATGTGTTAAAATCATTGCGAGTGGGGTCTCAGCAAGTCAAATTGACTGTCTGTGCAGGAGTGTTTAATGCTATTTTTACATGCGTGTGTTTCTTTCAAGCACAAATAGCTGCACGGTTTATAGCTCCTCTTGCGCCATCCTCATGGAGACTCACATTCACTAACATTTTGCGGCGTGGTTGTGCCACTTTTTTGATGAGCCGGATGCACTATGCTAGTCGAGATTCACAAAGCTACACAAAGACTGATTTGCGTCACCTTGCATGGCTTTTTAAAAAAAAAAGTAATGCAATACAGCGCCTTGCACTGTGTTGCAATACACTACAGGCTTCATTTATGAAAGGCTCGTGTCACATTTGCACCACGGGACGTGGTACATGAGTGCCGAAAATCTCTAAGTCAGATTTTTGAAGCCACGCAAAGCCAGTTTGCGTGGCTCTGTATGACTTAAAAAATCTGGAGTGATGCAACGCAGCACAAATCGCTGCATTGCTTTACTCTGCCCTGGGTAGGTGTTCCATGGGCATTGCTTGGGTGTTCCCACGCAACTCCCACGGATTTTGAGGCATCCCCAGATTTACAAGAACTTGTAAACCTGGGAATGCACCAACAACTTACATCTTCCCAGAGGAGGTGTCACAAAGAGAAACATCTCTATGTCGCCTCGTTTCTTCCTCTTTCTATGTGCACTGTATTCTATATGCCTATATGCCTCCCAGGATTGGTTTTGTGCAGGAAGGGGCACCTTCCTCCTCAATAACAATCCTGAATGTAACACAGGCACCCTTGCACTATGGCGCAAGGGGGCCTGCGTTGGCGCTAGGCTGCCAAAAGGATGCCAGCACAAGGGAAAGGACAGGAATGTGCGTATTGGCTCAAATACGGTGCATTCCTGCCCTTTCCCTGTAACGCAGTGCAGCACAGCAATGTAACTTGCTGCCCTGCGTGACTTCCTCATAAAAGAGGCCCTACTTCGGGTAGGGGTTACATGGATGGAGAATGCATCCACCAATGTATTTTTTTACGCAAACTCAGATTTACCAAAGACAGTAAACCTGGGTTTGCACCAAAATGTTTGTGCCTACCCAAGAGAGGTGCAACGGGGAGAAATATCTTTATTTCTCCTCATTACTTCCTCTTTCCATGTGTGCTGTTTACTGCAGTACTTAGAGGAATATGCTTCTAAGGATTGTTTTTGTTCAGGGAGTTATTCCTGCTGTCACAAAAACAATCTTGTCTGTAAATGCAGGCAACCTGGCGCAAGGGTGCCTGCATTGGCACTAGTGCAATGAGAGAGCAGAAGTGGAGAGGCCCTAGTAAAGTGCACTGAGAGTGCCAGGGCTGGTAAATCAAATGCTACTAGTGGGCTTGCAGCACTGGTTGTGCCACCCACAGAAGTAGCCCTGAAAAGGTAACTCAGACCTGCCACCGCAGAGTCAGTGCGCAGTTTGTAACTGCCATGTCGACCTGGCAAGTGCACCCACTTGCCAGGCCCCAACCTTCCCTTTCTCTACATGTCAGGCACCCCTAAGGTAGGCCCAAGGTACCCCTGTGGGCAGGGTGCTGTGTATGTTAAAGATAGGACATGTACCGAGGTGTGTGACATGTCCTGGTGGTGAATTACAGTGTATTTCGTTTTTCACCATTGCAAGGCTGCCTGTTCCCATAGGACAGAATGAGGAGGTTGTTTATAACATCTTATAAACATAACTGGCCATGGGAACAAGGTAGAGAAATAAAGTTTGGTATGCCTGAACTCAGAATCTAAAGATGCATCTTTTAGTAAAGTTGATTTTTACATTCTGTGTTTGAAAATACCACTTTTAGAAAGTTGGTATTTTCTTGCCTAGCCATCCAGTATGCCTCTGCAGGGTTTGTGGATTGACTGTCTGGTTTTGGGATGACAGGGGCTGGGGAGGAGCAGTGGCTCCAGAGAGTCTAGATGGGTCAGGAATGAGCTGAATAGACTTGGGCTGCATTTAGAGAAGTGGGAAGAGATGTCCTTGCACCTGAATGGGCCTGGTCTGTCTCTGACAATGCTGTCTCCACCTCCTGCCAGGAAGATGCACCAGGGAGGACAGAACTGGTTCTGGCTGGGCACAGACACTCTCTGCCTGAGAGGACAAAGGATTTTGGGCTATAAAAAGTGGGGCCCAAACCCCTAAACTTTCGAACTCTTTTGGACCAAGAAGACTGCCAAGAAGAAGAGCTGGAGAAGCTGTGAGGAGGAACTACCACTTTGCTGTGTGCTTTGCTGTGTTGGCCCGCAGTGGGCAGTGAAAGGACTGGACTTGAACTTTCTGCAATCTATTTTAGTGAGTTTCTCCAAGGGCTTGAGGTAGAGCTTGCCCCCTGTTCAAGAAGTCTCAGGAACAGAAAAGACATCAAGTTCTTCGGCCTTCAGCACTGGGGACTGTGTGTTTTGTGCTGCAACAGAAGAAAATCCTCGCACTCAGCGCAGGCTACAGCAGCAGCAGGACACGCTCTGCTTTCATCTCCAGGCTTTCATTAAGTGCCCTGGATTCTCCTTAAAAAAACACTTGGCACTGAACGATGCCTTACAGAGGCCATCTGCTCCTCTTGAATTGATTCTTCACAACTATTCAGCTTGCTCACCCTTATATGTCCTGAAGATGAACTCAAATAATTGAGTTCGAAACGCCGTCGACCCCCTACAACATGAACTTCTTTTACTCTGTAAAAATGTTCTAAAGGAGTTCAGACTATTGTTGTCAATGCGATGTCTTTATTTTAATATCACCCTCACTTTGCACGTCACGCTTATTGTCACTTATTGTGTGAGCACCTGAATACTATTGTTTTGGAATAAACATCTGTCATATACTGACCTACATGTCCCTCTTTATATTATTTACCGCTCCCTTTAATAATTAATTTCCTACACTCAGCCATAGTGCCCCCTGCAGGGTCACTTCTGAATGGACCTTTAGGCCACACCAGAACCACTGTTTCCCAAAACAGCTTACCACCCCAGGTTCACATAATGTTCTCCTTATTACGCAACAGAAGAAAAAGCAACCTGACGCCATCTACGACACCGCTGCCGACTCTGTGTCCTGAAGGCACCGCAGAGGGCACCGCCGCAATGCCGCACCGCAACCCTGGTCTCACCGATGACGTCTGCTGATGCCGCCACCGAGCCGCTGCTTGCACTGCGACCTGTGGGCACTGCACTTCGCACCTCCTAGCTTCACAATGCCGCCTTGGTATCCCAGACGACGCCGCTCCACACCGACATCGACGCCGCTGCTTGCAGCGTGGTTCGAGGACACCGCTCGTAAGTTACACGACGCACCGTCCTCATCCCGCACCGCAGCCTTGGCCTACCGACGCCGGCGCCATCAACTCCAGTTCTTCAGCCGACGACAGCGCTTCAGCAACGACGACACCGATGCTTGCACTGTGACCTGCCAGCACCGCAACAAGCATCGCATCACTTCGCACCGCAGCCCTGGTCTCACCGACGCCGCTGGATGACCGCCACCGAGCCGCTGCCTGCACTGCGACCTGAGGGCACCGCACGTCACACCGCTGCACTTCGCACCAGAGCACCTGACGCCTGCCGACGCCGGCGCTCCCGACTTCAACCGCGAGGAGTTCGATCTTCAACACGTGTGACTTCAAGAGCCCGACGACTCCTGCACCGACCTCCGGAACTGACACCTACGGACGCCGTGCCTTCGGAGTTCAACGAGAGGTCGGCCTGCATTTCTAAAGGTACTTTTTTGCCTGGTCTTCCCGACACCGTAGCTGGCCCGCGACGCCGCGGTCTGCCCAAACTGTTTGGATTTGTTGTTCACGACGCTGTGATAGCCCCAGACAAAGCTATCGACTTCAAGGAACTGTTTTTAAAGTTTATTTTGATAACTGAAGATTTCTAAGTACTGTATTGTGGATTTTTATCGTTTTTGGTCTTGTCTTAAGTATATAAAAATATTGGATATTTTTCTAAACTGGTGTGGTGTCCTTTTGTAGTGCTTACACTCTATTACTGTTGGTTATGTGCAAATGCTTTACACACTGCCTCTAAGATAAGCCTGACTGCTCGTGCCAAGCTACCAAGGGGGTGAGCAGGGGTTATTTTAGGAGTGTAACTCCCTTATCCTGACTAGAAGGAAGGTTCCCTACTTGGACAAAGGTGAAAGCCCTTGCCAACTAGAGACCCCCATTTCTAACAGAGCCATAAAAGTGTTCAGAGGTTTATTAAAACAAATGTGGAATTTGTTTGGAATAAGGAGTGTGTGGATGCATTTGACAAGGTGAAGAAAGGTACATTAGAGCCTTGAGCTTTTGCAGCCATTTAAAGGACATTTGAGTTGTGTCACTATAGATGCTTGCAAGTATAAGTTACGAGCTGTGCTGAGTCAATGTGAAGATAAATATGAGTCAACAGTTGATTTTGTGTAAAAAAACTCTAAGTCCTGTTTAATGGAGATTCTCAGTAATAGAAAAGTAAATGCAGGCCTGTGTTTGGGGTGTATAGAAATCCAGGACATATCTAGGGTGAAGACCATTCGTTCTCAGGACAGATCATCGTCCAATGGTCGGTATTCTTTGACGCCAGAAGTAGATAGTTAAACAATCCACAACATGATCAACCAGGCTTGCCATGGAGTTATTGGGGTAACATTCTAAAGTAGAATACATTCTTTGTGCTTGCAAGGAGATAGCTAACTGTTTAAACAGGTTGCCTGTAGAAATTTTGGAAGAAGAGCTGGCAGAGGATGTTGAAGAATATGTTTTTGTGGAAGTTAGTGTTAATGTTGTGGCGTGTAAGGACAATTCAGAGTAGAAAAGGAAGATGGAATTGTATGAAATGATACAGAATATCCTAACATTCTCGGTTAAAGGTTGGGCAGAGAAAAAACAAAATTTGCAGCCATTTTGGAAGGATGCTGGGGAGTTTCTATAGAAAGATTGGTTGCTGATCAGGGGTAAAAAACTGGTCCCCCATTAGGTGTATGCAAGGAAATGTTAGATGTTTCACACGAGGGACATATATATTAGCAACCCTCATCAAGGGGGAACTATTAGAAGGAGTTTTGGAGGCCTGGACTGGATAAAGATATAGAGAGGAAAGTTGAAGAATGCACATAGTATACGTTTAGTGAAAAATATTTTAGTTATTTGTTCTTCTCCTGATGATCCTCTTCCTTCTCCAGATACAGCATTGATTACGTTAGGATTGATTGTTTTTTGTTGGTGTCTGTCAATCACTTGTCATGTTTGGTGGAAGTTAAATTCAACAACAAGTCCGCAATTGAGAATGCACATATGTACTTCAAATGTATGTTTAGCAGGGAGGGAGTTCCTGATTCTATTCTTACTGACAATAGTGTGAAATCTACCTCTAGGATCATGACTGACTTTTTGACTAAGTGTGGTGTTACATATTTGAGCACTCCAAAGTAGAATCCTTAAGGTAAAGACATGGCATAGAAGTGCAATAGGGTTCTAGTAGATTGCATTCAAAGCACTTCTAGAAGTAAAAAGGGTGTTGAAGAATTGGTATGACCTTACAGATCAACTCTTCTTGTGGCTACAGCAATAACCCCATTGAAAATGATGAGAGGCAGGAAAGTGTCCTAAAAAATGACTACGAGATGGATGATGCCCATTCAAAAAAAATTATCAATTGATAAAAGCTAAGGATCATGCTGATGGCAAAACGGACAGGAGGAAGAAGTATGACAGATGAGAAAAAAACAAAAGGTGTGAAAAGCTCTGAATTGTTTCAGAAACAGGGAACAGTTCTGCCCAGGTTTCAAAACCCTGTGTGTGTGCCAGAGGTGTGAAGTAACACATTTCCTATAAACCACTTAGATCATTGGTGTCTTGTTCTTTGATTTTCATTGCCGAAAAGATGAATAAAGGCAGAATCTGTACTGAAAAACGAAACATACCAAAATCCAATTCGTCATTTTTGCAAAAAGATATTAGAATCAGTTTAATTTAAGTCAGGTTAAACAATGCTGTAGTTTCAATTGGGGAGAAATATTCAGAGATTCTGTCTTTCCTGCAATAGGTTAGAAGAAAATAAACATGTTGATTTAAATATCTCCGTTCTGCTACTCACTTTCCTTTTAGAAAAATACATCAGAAGAAGGAGAAGTAAGCTCAGATTTTCCTTGTTTAAACTGCGCTGTAATTTTGCTCCATAATCTGCCTTTCACCTTCGCTCATGGCTCTGGCAGCAGGAATTGTGATGTCGAAGTCAACTGTAATAACTTATTATAGTTGAGCAGCTATGTCATTTCTTTATTAGAGGTGACTAGAAATGTCAAACTCACCTTTAATATGGAAATTAGAGATGGGCTTTTATACTGGGATTTGCAACCTTCCATGTAAAGGCATGTATTACAGCTAACTGACTTTTGGAATTTTAACAATTGTTATGTGCTGCTCTCTGCAGTCTTAACAGTGGAAAGTTGGTAATTGCTTTGAGCAGTTAATTACATTTTGTACTTACGACCTGTTTAGTTTATAATGTGATTTCCACATACATGTTATTTATTCAGTTTCTGTCAACCATGTTAATTCTCTGTTGTTGAGGGAAAGATATGTTTCAGCTGCAGGTTGTTCTATGATGTCAACACATCACAGAACAGCCTGACTCACTAGTGTCACTGTGCTCCTTGCTTGCCGGTTAGCCCTTGGCGTTATGGCAGGCTGGATGCTGGTATTTTCCCCAGTATTCTTCTACTCCTCTTTGGAAACTTACCCTCGTCGTGTAGTCATTTCAGATCTTCATTCAACAGCTTGACATAGATAAGACAAGTCTTCCCTCTATGAATAACTGGTGCCCTAAGGATGCCAAAGAATCAACTTGGGGGCTACCCTTGGTGGAGCCATTATATTTGAATGGGGTGGTCAATTTCTTGGTAGTTTCATGATACTTTTGCTTATATCAGGATGTTATTTAATATAGTCTTAGAGCCCGCCGTAGCTGGCTCTACCGGCCATTAAAGGCCCGCTCCAGCATTAGAGGCCAAAGGGAGAGGGTCTTTAATTGCCTGTAAAGCCCGCAATGGAGGGCTCTAAGGCTATTAGAACATTCCGCCACTAGAGGGCAGAATGCTCTAGCAAATAAAACAAATGCCTCACGGAGTAATCCCCTCGACTCAGTGAGGGCTTTGTTAAACATTGGAATGTTGATGCTCCGGGCTTCTACTGGCCATTAGAAGCCCGGAGCACTCCATTGTTTTCAATAGAGCTCCCAACATTCCAATGTTCTAATATGTATTTTCCCAATTTGAATGAGGGAAGGAGCTGTTCTTTCTTATTACCTTCATGTGACTATATTGAATATTATTGATGCATGCAATCTCACATGTGCGTATTGTTTCCCTTTAAAATGTGTAACTTTAATTAGTAATTACAACAAGGTGGGGGTATTTGAAAGGATGAGTGTTTGGTGCTGTAAATGGACACATAACCCCGCCCTCGCCCTCGCCTCCGTCCCCCGCATCCGAAGAGCAACCACCGGCGGCAGATCCTTCTCCCACCTCTCCGCCAAGACATGGAACACCCTCCCCCTCCACCTACGGCAGACAAAGGACCTACTCAAGACCTGGCTATTCGAACAGTAGCAGCACCCCCCCTCCCCTCAGCGCCTTGAAACCCTCACAGGTAAGTAGCGCACTTTACAAATATTATGATTGATTGATTGATAAGGTTTTGGTGGATAGGGATTCACCTCAAAAGACAGGGTAGGTTAAAGGAGAGAAACGCGTTTGTGGGTGAAGATCAAAATTCAGCCAATTTGCAAGTTATTGACTATTTAACCGTACGAAAGAGAAAACATATTTGTAGTGTCGCGCTCTAGTGGTTGCGCGGAGGCGCGATGACGTAGAGCGCGGCCGCCATTTTGGGTGCGAGTTAGCGCCCGAAATCGGAGCGGTACGGACGTGTTTCCCAGCGCTCTTCTGCAATCAAAGAACCTGTTGAATAAAGAGCGTTACGCCAACTTCAGTGTGGGGTATCTTTGTGGAGGAAGAAAGTAGAACATTACAGTGGCGACGAGACTGGGATAAGTAAAGAAAAAAAAAAAATACGATCTACAACAATTATAATAACGAGGACACAAGGACCCACCGAAGCACTCAACGAGCAGACTACGAAGACCACAGGCACAGGGACGTGGCATAGCAGGAGAGCGTAGCAGAGGACGGCACTACCGCGAGCCAGCACCCACGGAACAGGTAGTGGCAATCAAGTGAGAGCGCACAGCCCCATATACAGGAGGGTAGAAAATACAGGGGAGCAGGAAGCCACCCCTCCAGATCCTACAGGATATCCAGGGCCCTGGCGGAAGCGGTGCAGCACAGCGACGGGGGAGCCTCAGGGCCCCATCAAGACCACACACCTCCCAGAAGCACGGGCACACCGGGCAGTCCAAGAGGAAACAAAGAGGTACCGGAAAGAAACGCCGCAATGTGCGCGCAGGCGTCTTCACTCACGACGCCTATACCCTTCCTACCAAAACCAGGCGAACCACTGATGAAATGGGAAGATTGTAGGGAGTACTTCATGAACTACCTAGAGGCCATAGAAGACGAAAGTGGAGAGGCATTCCCCAGCAAAAGGAAGAAAAGAATATTGCTCCACAACTTAGGCCCGGAAGGAATCAGAATCTTTCAGAACCTGGTCCCCACGCAACGGCAGGACGCAGACGACGACGTATTCCAACACGCGATTGAAGCCCTAAACAACCATTACAGACCGGCAGTGTGCACGTCCATTGACAGGTACAACTTCCAACAGAGGAAACAAGCGGGAGAAGAGTCCATAGACGACTACGTGGCAGCGTTAAAGAAGTTAGCGATCACATGCAAATTTGGCGCCTTGCACGACGAATTTATCAAAGACCAGATTGTCATGCACACGAAGAACACAGCGATCCAAGACAAACTGTGGGTTAATGGGGACGCCACACTGAAGGACGTCATTGCCATGGTGAAAAAGGCGGAGCTATCGAAGAGATGTGCAGAGGCAGCGAAAAAAGAAAGTACAGAGCGGGCCATGGTCAATAGAGTCACGGAATTAGAACCGCCGGATAGAGGAAAAAGAATGGCGGCGGAAGGGAGAGCTCAGAACAGATGGACTCCACGATCCACACAGGCACAGAAATCGAACAAGGAGGGCGCGATCACGTGCTACAGGTGCGGCAGTCCATCCCATGCGGCATATGACAAGCGATGTCCAGCCTTCCGAGCCAAATGTATGTACTGCGGAATTGTCGGACACTATGAAAAAGTGTGTCGCCGCAAGGTGAAGAGGTCAACAGTCAAGTACGTAGCACACGACGGGGGAGGTGAAGAAGGAGAAGAGGAAGATAATGTGTTGTGCATCGAAGGACAGGTACTAGGCATTGAAGGAAGTCGCTCCAAGAAACCACAATGCGACATGGTCGTGTGAGGTGTTCAGATCAAGATGGTGGCGGACTCCGGCTCTCCATATACCATCATTCAACGGACGGTGTGGAGCGAGAACTTCAAACCCAGCCTGGGATCACAACTCGAACCCCCAGACATACGTCCGGTCA
The DNA here is from genome assembly GCA_963921515.1 of Calotriton arnoldi. Taxonomy (NCBI): domain Eukaryota; kingdom Metazoa; phylum Chordata; class Amphibia; order Caudata; family Salamandridae; genus Calotriton; species Calotriton arnoldi. The sequence goes on along the minus strand of CAWUFW010006692.1, from coordinate 862,317 downwards.
CATTCACAGGGGAACCCATCCCGATGGTGGGATATCGAGTCCTGATATTTGAGTTCAAGAATCGCAGCGCGGAGTGCAAATTATATGTGGTGGAAAAGGGCCTTCTGTTCTTGGATGGATGGACCAGGGCGAGTTGGGCATACAATTGAACCCAGGAGGGGACACGCAAGTCCTGATGACCAGCGCAGACAACCAATCGAACTTCGAAAAGATGAAAAGCGAATTCCCCACAGTATTCGGAGGCAGAGTGGGAAAACTAACGAAATTCACACATAAAATTGAACTTAAGGAAAACGCCAAACCAGTATCCCACAAGGTGAGGAACATACCACTAGCAGTCAGGGAAGCAGTGCAACATGAGCTACAAAGATTGGAAGATGAAGGGATCATCGAACCAATAAACAGTTCGGAATGGCTGGCCCCGTTGGTGGTAGCGAGGAAACCCAACGGCAAAGTTCGGTTGTGCGTGGACCTGCGCGAATTGAACAAGTGCATAGTAGTGGAAAAATTCCCATTACCCAGAATAGACGAAATGCTGGCAAAGACGAAAGGTATAAAATGGTTTTCTACCATAGATCACACCTCAGCATATTATCAAATAGCACTGCATCGCACGAGCCGGAAACTTACATCCTTCATTACACCATTTGGATGTTACCAATTCCGCAGGATGCCGTTCGGCCTGGCATCAGCAGCGGCGGTATTCCAAAAGCTGATGCACAAACTATTCAAGGACATAGAGGGAGTACAATACTTCCAAGATGACATCTTGGTAATGGGCAAAGACCAAGCTGACCACAACACAAAGTTAGCAACGGTGTTACAAATCTTGGAAAGGAATGGCCTGACAGCAGAATGGGAGAAGTGCAGACTAGGAATGGCGTCGGTCACATACTTGGGTCATGAGATTAGTGACCAAGGCATCACGCCCAAACACGCCAATGTCAAAGCAATATGTGAAGCACCTGCACCGACAAGCAAGGAAGAAGTGAGATCATTCTTAGGGATGGCCGAATATTATAGCAAATTTGTGCAACACTTCGCCACCAAGACACATCACCTGCGACTACTCGTACGAGACAAAACTGCCTTTCAGTGGACAGAGGAAGCGCAAGGAGAGTTTCAGAAAATCAAGGAGGATATCAGCAGAGCAGTCCCCCTGCAAGGATATGATCCGCATGGAGAATCTATTTTGACCACAGACGCGAGCGACAAAGGCCTAGGGGCAGTTCTCATGCAGGAAAGGAAGAACGGAGAGCTGGCGACCATCAGCTTTGCGTCAAGAACATTGTCACCAACAGAACAGAAGTTCAGCGTGATAGAAAAAGAGATGCTGGCAGTGGTATGGGCCATGTCGAAATTCCGCCAATTTCTATGGGGCACAAGATTCCAACTCAGAACGGACCACAAACCCCTTGTCAAAGTACTAACGTCCTGCGGGCACGCGAGCTCCACACCCCGCATCGCAAATATGACCCTGAAATTGTTAGACTATAGGTATGATGTGGAATACATCCCAGGAGCCAAGAACAAAGTGGCAGATTACCTCAGTCGAGCTTCAGCCATGGAGGACGCTCCTGCAAGTACGGACGAGGACGAGGTCAGAGTGGCATTCACGGAAGATCATGAAAATGTGATAAGTGGTCAGGAATGGAAGCAAGCCTATGAAAGAGACAAGGACCTTGAAGATATCAAGGTATTCATACTACAAGGGTGGCCAGAGAAAAGGCACCTGAAAGCGGAACAAAGGAAATTCTTCGAAGTGAGGGAGGAGCTATCCGTAGGAGACCAAGGAACCTTCCTGTTTAGAGGGAGAGAGTAGTTCCCCCGGGTCGTTGATACCACACCTTCTAGCAGTGTTGCACGAAGGGCACTTGGGCATCGTAAAAACGAAGTTGAGAACCAAACAGATGTACTGGTGGCCCGCAATGGATAGTCAAATCGAGAAGCATGTTAGAGAATGTGATCAGTGCCAAAGAGCGGATAAATCACAAACGTTACTACGCCCGTCACTAGGGAAGTTTGACAACCCAGCCAACCCTTGGGAGGAACTGTCGATAGACATTCTCGGTCCGGTGTTGGATGCGGAGGGGACCCCAAAATACGTTGTAGTTCTCATAGATAGGTATTCAAAGTGGCCCGAACTGGACATACAGGAGGTGATGGACACAGACACAGTGCTGAAGTTTCTCACAGCTACCTTCCTCAGAGAGGGCATTCCTCATTCCATCTTGAGCGACAATGGACCTCAATTCACATCAGATAAGTGGAGCCGTTACATGGAACGAAATGGCATCCAAATCAAACATACATCAGTCTACCATCCGGCGGGGAATGGTCTTGCCGAAAGGTTTAACCGAGTAATAATGGGTTCCATCCAATCAGCCATAGGAGTGGGGAAGGACTGGGAGAAGGAGGTGAGAAGTATGCTGTGGGCCTACCGAATCACACCGACTGGCACAGGATACAGCCCGTTCCAAATCCTAAGGGGACGTGAACCGTTCACTAAGGACAATCTAGCGTGGAAAGAAAAGACGGTCACAAGTAAATGGTCCCCGGCAGTCGTGCACCACAACTTGGAGAGAGCCCAGAGAACATACACAGAGCAGTACAATAAGAGACGCAATGTGAAGGGAACGTCCCTGGAAAAGGGGAATGGGTCAGAGTCAAACTTGCCCAATTAAGGAGGAAAGGAGACAGCAAATACAGCTTGCCCATGAAAGTTGAACAGGTGTACAACAGAGCAGCCTTACTAAGTGACGGGAACGTCTGGTCGCAAGATCGCATGTCCAAGTGCAACAAGATACTGCAGTAGGACAGTGAGGAAAGATTAAGGACACAAGAGAAACCAAGTTCACCTGCAGGAAACGCAGCCCCAGGAGAAGATGAGAAGGACCTTGGGGTAGAAGGTAATAGGGTGGAGCAGGACGAGGAAGAAAATCTAATCGCAGAGGATTGGCAGGAAGACAAAAGCAGGACTCCGGAGAGAGAGAGCCCTAAAGGACTTGGAGAAACACTGGCAAGCCGAGCAGAGGGAAGGGGAGAAGTATCCGCCTCCACTCCGGTAAGACGTACACGGGCAGGGAGACTTGTGGTAAGGCCAGCCAAATACAGAGACTATGATTTGGGAGAAGTGAAGTAACTTCAGGCCGAGAGACTCTGGGACTATCTTCAATATGTTAATGTTTTGTGTGTTTTGTAAAGAAGGGAGATATGTAGTGTCGCGCTCTAGTGGTTGCGCGGAGGCGCGATGACGTAGAGCGCGGCCGCCATTTTGGGTGCGAGTTAGCGCCCGATATCGGAGCGGTACGGACGTGTTTCCCGGCGCTCTTCTGCAATCAAAGAACCTGTTGAATAAAGAGCGTTACGCCAACTTCGGTGTGGGGTATCTTTGTGGAGGAAGAAAGTAGAACATTACAATATTTAAATCAAACCCAAAAATATTTTTTTAAACAGTAAAAGGACGTTATGAAGAAGTTAAACTTTGTCTATTGACATTCTTGTGACAAAAATTATAAAATATATGACGATGACATTGCAAAAGACAATTGAAAAATACATTTTAGCAAAAGATGTTGAGGAAAACATTTTTAACACATGGAATCGATTGTAACTATGGATTTAGTCGCACAGGGGCCTGATTTAGAGTTTTGCTGACAGGTTACTCTCACAAACGTGACGGATATCCCGTCCGCCCTATTAGAAGCACCATAGGATATTCTGCACTTGTAATAGGGCGGACGGGACATCCGGCACGTTCGTGATAGAGTCACATGTCTTCCAAACTCTAAATCAGGCATGAAGCCATTACTATGTTTGCTTTTCATTTCTTCATGGATTTGCCAGCCAAACGATTGCTCTGTGGACGCATGTGCCATGTTCAGTGTTGGATGTTTCTGATTTTGAAGATCAGTATTATGGAAAAAATCCATACAAGTGTTATTAATTTTAAGGTCTGTCGGGCAATAAAGCGGTTGTTATGGTTAAGTAGGTCGAGGGAAGCATCTTTGGCTGCTGTGGGACAGCGGGCTCAAAAAGAGCGGATGTGACAGACTGCGGATAAGATATGCAGGGTCGTTTATGCTTTTGTTCCTTCTTTCTAATTTCTCTCACAATATCTCCCTTTCTAGACTACAGACCTGATGAAAAGGATGAAAAGTAATTCGAGATAAGCAGTCGGCCTGTTTGAGTGTGAACCTACCATATGAGGGCTCTTTTCATCTTATCTCCGGTGCCGTCTGTCAAAGACACTGCCTGCCTTTAGACGGCCCCCTCTCCCAACTTGAGACGCTTCTAAAGGCCCCGCCTACTTCTGGAATGTTTTCACCTTAGCGTTCTAGAAAGACTGACATAGATCATAAGCAAATAAGGTAGTTCCACGAACTGAGCACCCGCTTTTGAGATGTGTGTGTAATTTGCTTCTTCTGAATCATTTTCTGTGGTTAGTTAAAGAAGTACTAATTGCTATTGATTAATAATACTTGTTAGAACTGGGGGTCTCTAGTTGGCAATGGTTTGCACCTTTGTCCAAATAGGGACCCTTGCTTCTAGTCAGGATAAGGGGGAAACACTCCTAAAATAACCCCTGCTCACCCCCTGGTAGCTTGGCACGAGCAGACAGGCTTATCTCAGAGGCAGTGTGTAAAGCATTTGTGACCACATACAGTAATACAGTGAAAACACTACAGATGGACACCACACAGGTTGTTTATGTAAAAATAAGTAATCTTTATATAGACTTATCACAAGACCCAATAGCAAAAATCCACAATACAGTACTCAAAAATAGACTTAAAATGATAGAGACAGTTCACGTTATCTTCAAAAATAGGATAGTCAATCAAATAAAGCTTGTAGCAACAAATAACTCCACTTGGAGTTATCACGACGTCGTGACCGGTGGAAATCCCAAAGTACGGCGCCGACCGCGAGGTGCGCGGCGTCGGGCCCGGAGTCGAGCAGACCCACAAAGAACAGTACCTGGAATTCGATGAAAACAAAGACGGTGCACGGCGTCGGGAGGTGATGCTTCGTTGGCGCCGGCGGCGTCGGTTCCTTACGACCCCAGGGGAGGTGATGTCTCGGTTCCTTACTGCAGCGCAGGGGAGGTGAGGCGTCGGTTCCTTACTGTGTCGGGGAGGTGACGTCACGGATGGCGGCGAGGCGTCGGTTCCTTACGATGGTGCGGCGTCGATGGATTCGGGGGTCACCCACGTCGAGGATCGGCTCCGCGATGATGAAGCCCTGGCGTCGGTGAAGTCGGGGCTGCGGTGCGAGTCGGGACGGTGCGTCGTGAGCGTCACGAGCGGTGTCCTCGGCTCCGGTGCAGGCAGCGGCCTCGATGACGGCTTCGGAGTCGATGTCGCACGGCGTCGGCAGGCGTCGGGCCTACGGTGCAAGTCGGGCGGTGCGTCGTGCTCTTCACGAGCGGTGCCCACGGCTTCGGTGCAGGTTACGGCGTCGCTCGCCGGCGTCGGTGTTGCAATTTCCCTCTGTTAGCAGCTAAAACAGCAGTTCCAGATGCAGGCAAACAGAAGGGGTGAAGTCTTTGTGTCCCTGTGACTTCAGGCAGGAGGCAAGCTCAGTTCAAGCCCTTGGAGATTCCCTTCTTCAAGATGACAAAGCACAGCAAAGTCTTTTCTCCTGTCCTTGGCAGAAAGCAACCACTGCAGGCCAACCCCAATCAGCAAAACAGCACAGGGGCAGTACTCCTCCTTCAGCTTCTCCGGTTCTTCTCCTTGGCAACAGGTTTCTTGATTTCCCAGAAGTGATCTAATTTCCTAGGGGTCTGGGTCCCCTTTTTATACACCTTTTCCTTTGTTCTCTGAAGGCAGAGAGGCCTTTGCCTAGTCCAAACCAGTTCTGGTCAGTCCTGGAGCACTTTGTTTTTCTGACTCCTTCTTTCCTTTGAGAGTGAGGGGCAGAGCCATCAGACGCCCGGCAGGAGGTGGAGCCAGCATTGTGGAAGGCAGGCACAGCCCTATTCAGACCCAGGTGCAACTCCTCCCACCCATCCTCCTTCAGGCAGACCTATTCAGCCTAGTGCTGACTCACCCTGCCTCCTGGAATCCCCCAGCCCCTGTCACTCACAAACCCAGACACACAATACACAACCTGAGCAGAGGCAGCTGGATGGTTTAGGCAAGAAAATACCTACTTTCTAAAAGTGGTATTTTCAAACAAAGAATGTTAAAACCAACTTCACTAAAAGATGTATTTTATCATTCTGAGTTCAGGCATACTAAATTCGTTTTTCTACCATGTTCCCTGGGTCAGTTAGGATTATAAGGTGTAATAATCAAACTGCCCATTCTGGCCTATGGAGAACAGGTAGCCTTGCAATAGTGAAAAACGAAAATGGCTGTAATTCACTATTAGGACAGGCCACACACACCAGGGCATGTCCTACCTTATACTTACAATGCACCCTGCCCTTGGGCCTACCTTAGGGGTGTCTGACATGAAGATAAGGGAAGGTTTAGGGACTGGCAAGTGGGTGCACTTGCCAAGTCGACATGGCAGCCCTAGGCTGCACACAGGCTCTGCAATGGCAGGCCTGAGACACACTTTACAAGCTGCTTCTGTGGGTGGCACAACCAGTGCTGCAAGCCCACCAGCAGCATTGGATTTACAAGCCCTGGGCACACGCAGTGCACTGTACTAGGGACTGACAAGTAAACCAATCATCCAATCATGGAGTCACTAATCCATAACACAATTTATCATAGGGAGAGCATATGCACTTTAGCACTGATCAGCAGTGGTAAAGTGCCCAGAGTCATAAAACCAACAAAAACAGGTCAGAGAAAATATAGGAGGAAGGCAAAAGTTCAGGGATGACCCTGCAAAAAGGGCCAAGTCCAACACAACCCCCTTCCAGCCAAAACGCAGGGGAGACCAATCACTACCCTGATGGGCTTCTCTGCTTTGGGCGATAGAACCTGGACCCTGGCCCACAACAGCAGGGGCATACTCCAGTTCTACGCCAATCTGAACCTATTTGGATCCCTCTGTCCATACTCTCAGGGCCCACCCAGCTAACCCATGGGGAACCCTTCTCCTCAACTGTGGACACCACCTGTGCAGCACCTAACCTTAGCTTGCTCACAGGTGTGTCCCAACCGACAGACAGCAAGCCACAGTGGCCACTGACAGGGGTCAGGGATGAGACCCAGGCCTTATGCCTCTCAGGGCTCTCAAACCTCTGTGGCGTCAGAGAGCGGGGGCAGTAGCCCCAGGTGCTTGGCACCCTTTGTCCACTCTCCCTCCTGTCAGGTCAGGTATGACATCCTGGTGCTGACCCACCAGCCCCGGGCCTATACCCGGCGGCTGGACTGGAGACTGGGGTGGGCTTTCCCACACCCGGTCCTCCTCCTTGGGGCTCTGTACCCTCCCACCTGGAGCGGTACCCCCTTCCAGAATTGTCAGGGCACCTGCGGCAGGTGTCCTGCACAATTCGCCCACCAGTTCAGGGGTTCTATCCTGCAACTGGGATTCCAGCATAGGGTCTGTACCCTTAGACTGGGCAGAGGCCAGGGGTGAGGCTGTCCTCTCCCCGCCCCCTTACTGGGGTCCTGCACCCTCCCACCTGGAGCGGTGCCCCCAGAAGACAAACTGGTAGGGGCACTGTTAGCAGCTGCCCCTTCCTCCAGGTCAGGGGGACACCCTGAACCTGGCCCTCCAACCCAGGGTCTGTACCCTTAGGCTGGACCTGTGCCTGGCAACCCAGGACTTCCGGGAGGGTACACCAACCCCCCAAGGGAAACACACTCCTTTAGAGTTGTGTAATAATCTGCCTGGCGCACCAGGACTTCCTGGGGAGCACGCATGCCCCCCAGAGGGTAACACATCTCTCATGTGTTGTGTGACAGTCCGCCTGGCGCAGATCTCCCAACCCCTGTCCATCTGACAGTGCGTGAAGATCCCCCAGGACAGAAGTGGTGTCACCATGGTCATCCACCGGTGACTCAGCCCTTCTGGCTGGTCCCTGACCCACTGGTTCTTCCACTGGGGACTCTCTCCCCTCTCACCCCTCACTCTGGACTTCTGCACCCTCCCAACTGGAGCGGCACTGCCAGACACCAGAAACACTGGAGCTCCATTTACAGACGCTCCAGGTTCTCTAGACACTAGGAGATCCTCCTCAACAGGCGGCCCATCAGGACAGCCTAGGCTCCCTACCTGGTGTTCCCTTAAAGAACCATCCAGGCTCTGAGACTGGGTTTCGGGCACCTTGGGACACGCAGCCCCACACTCACTCCTTCTCCACTGAGACAGGACGTGAGTCCCTACACCCCTCCCATTACCACGGGACCTAGCTGGGCTACACTGAACCTCTCCCACCACTCTGGGTTGGAAGACACCTGAGCCACTCCTCTTAGGGTCACTCCCCAATGCCTCTTCAGACCCTCTGGAATCCACCAAAAGGTCTGCCTCCAATGTGAGCTCCCTGAGGTCAGAGAACTCACTCTCCAACAGGTGTTGGCATAGCTCTGGAAAACAGGGACTTACAATATGCTCTCCCAAAATTGGATCACACAGTCCCCCACAGGGGTTAACCAAACCATCCTTCACCTCACCATCCAGTGCCTCACACACGTACTCCACACCACTCTTCTGAGACTGGCAAGACAGTATCTGACTGTCTCTGTCACTCAACCCACACTCTTCTGGGCGGTCTTCACACTCACATACCAGGACTTCAACCATGGGGGAACCCCTCTCCCTGCACCTCTCATCTAGAGTCAGTAGAGTGTCCCTCCCACCACTAGGACCATGAATCCCTGCGTCAGTTTCCCTATTCCTCTCAGGGACACTGCGCACTACTGGAGCTACCTCATGTCCTTGAACCTCCTGGTGTATGTTAACCCCTCCAAGTCAGGCGCCACATCTCTGGGTGTGTGCACTACTCTCTCAGCACTGAATAACTTAATTTTGCTGCCACCATCTGAGCTGGACTCCACCTCCAACTCAGCAAAGCTCACTTCCTGAGCTGCCCAAATTTCTTTTTCTTGGGCTAAGGCCCTCTGAGCCTCATCAAGCTCTCTCAGCTCTTCGTCAATTTCTCTCAGCTTCTGCTCATAAGCCAGAAGCCAGCTATCTTTTTCAGTTTCTCCCTCACTTTTAGGGAATTCCTCCTTCTCAGACTCAACTGGTAGGGTTGCCTTCCAGCTGGGTAACTCATACTGGAATAGGGATGCCTCTAGATCCTCCCTGGACCTTCTCTTCACAGGCAGCCCTCTTTCCTTGCAAAACACACGTAGTTCCTTCATTGTGTAGACAAACATGTGCCAGAAGTTGAGTTCCATTTTGCAACAACTAACCAGAGTCATGGTATCAAAAATACTTCCAGGAGGACACCATAAAACAGAAAAACAGTATGTGGTCGCGTTTGGTCTGCACTCACTAGTAGTGTTCACCAATCACTGTACATGAGTCACAAATGCAAGTCCAGAATCCTCACCGCTGACCACCAATGTTAGAACTGGGGGTCTCTAGTTGGCAATGGTTTGCACCTTTGTCCAAATAGGGACCCTTGCTTCTAGTCAGGATAAGGGGAAACACTCCTAAAATAACCCCTGCTCACCCCCTGGTAGCTTGGCACGAGCAGACAGGCTTATCTCAGAGGCAGTGTGTAAAGCATTTGTGACCACATACAGTAATACAGTGAAAACACTACAGATGGACACCACACAGGTTGTTTATGTAAAAATAAGTAATCTTTATATAGACTTATCACAAGACCCAATAGCAAAAATCCACAATACAGTACTCAAAAATAGACTTAAAATGATAGAGACAGTTCACGTTATCTTCAAAAATAGGATAGTCACTCAAATAAAGCTTGTAGCAACAAATAACTCCACTTGGAGTTATCACGACGTCGTGACCGGTGGAAATCCCAAAGTACGGCGCCGACCGCGAGGTGCGCGGCGTCGGGCCCGGAGTCGAGCAGACCCACAAAGAACAGTACCTGGAATTCGATGAAAACAAAGACGGTGCACGGCGTCGGGGAGGTGATGCTTCGTTGGCGCCGGCGGCGTCGGTTCCTTACGACCCCAGGGGAGGTGATGTCTCGGTTCCTTACTGCAGCGCAGGGGAGGTGAGGCGTCGGTTCCTTACTGTGTCGGGGAGGTGACGTCACGGATGGCGGCGAGGCGTCGGTTCCTTACGATGGTGCGGCGTCGATGGATTCGGGGGTCACCCACGTCGAGGATCGGCTCCGCGATGATGAAGCCCTGGCGTCGGTGAAGTCGGGGCTGCGGTGCGAGTCGGGACGGTGCGTCGTGAGCGTCACGAGCGGTGTCCTCGGCTCCGGTGCAGGCAGCGGCCTCGATGACGGCTTCGGAGTCGATGTCGCACGGCGTCGGCAGGCGTCGGGCCTACGGTGCAAGTCGGGCGGTGCGTCGTGCTCTTCACGAGCGGTGCCCACGGCTTCGGTGCAGGTTACGGCGTCGCTCGCCGGCGTCGGTGTTGCAATTTCCCTCTGTTAGCAGCTAAAACAGCAGTTCCAGATGCAGGCAAACAGAAGGGGTGAAGTCTTTGTGTCCCTGTGACTTCAGGCAGGAGGCAAGCTCAGTTCAAGCCCTTGGAGATTCCCTTCTTCAAGATGACAAAGCACAGCAAAGTCTTTTCTCCTGTCCTTGGCAGAAAGCAACCACTGCAGGCCAACCCCAATCAGCAAAACAGCACAGGGGCAGTACTCCTCCTTCAGCTTCTCCGGTTCTTCTCCTTGGCAACAGGTTTCTTGATTTCCCAGAAGTGATCTAATTTCCTAGGGGTCTGGGTCCCCTTTTATACACCTTTTCCCTTTGTTCTCTGAAGGCAGAGAGGCCTTTGCCTAGTCCAAACCAGTTCTGGTCAGTCCTGGAGCACTTTGTTTTTCTGACTCCTTCTTTCCTTTGAGAGTGAGGGGCAGAGCCATCAGACGCCCGGCAGGAGGTGGAGCCAGCATTGTGGAAGGCAGGCACAGCCCTATTCAGACCCAGGTGCAACTCCTACCACCCATCCTCCTTCAGGCAGACCTATTCAGCCTAGTGCTGACTCACCCTGCCTCCTGGAATCCCCCAGCCCCTGTCACTCACAAACCCAGACACACAATACACAACCTGAGCAGAGGCAGCTGGATGGTTTAGGCAAGAAAATACCTACTTTCTAAAAGTGGTATTTTCAAACAAAGAATGTTAAAACCAACTTCACTAAAAGATGTATTTTATCATCCTGAGTTCAGGCATACTAAATTCGTTTTTCTACCATGTTCCCTGGGTCAGTTAGGATTATAAGGTGTAATAATCAAACTGCCCATTCTGGCCTATGGAGAACAGGTAGCCTTGCAATAGTGAAAAACGAAAATGGCTGTAATTCACTATTAGGACAGGCCACACACACCAGGGCATGTCCTACCTTATACTTACAATGCACCCTGCCCTTGGGCCTACCTTAGGGGTGTCTGATATGAAGATAAGGGAAGGTTTAGGGACTGGCAAGTGGGTGCACTTGCCAAGTCGACATGGCAGCCCTAGGCTGCACACAGGCTCTGCGATGGCAGGCCTGAGACACACTTTACAGGCTGCTTCTGTGGGTGGCACAACCAGTGCTGCAAGCCCACCAGCAGCATTGGATTTACAAGCCCTGGGCACACGCAGTGCACTGTACTAGGGACTGACAAGTAAACCAATCATCCAATCATGGAGTCACTAATCCATAACACAATTTATCATAGGGAGAGCATATGCACTTTAGCACTGATCAGCAGTGGTAAAGTGCCCAGAGTCATAAAACCAACAAAAACAGGTCAGAGAAAATATAGGAGGAAGGCAAAAAGTTCAGGGATGACCCTGCAAAAAGGCCAAGTCCAACAATACTATTAATAATATTAATTATAATAGTATATAAAAGTTTCCAATGTAAAATAATTTGGATAAAGAGACTATATAGATGGCATATTATTATTATTATTGTTATTGTTATTATCATTGTTATTTTTATTAGGCAAAAGAGCAGGATTCGTTTCTATAGTAACTTGATGATTACAAAAAATGGCCAAAATCCAATAAAGGAAACCGGAAATATGAATTTTCTTAAAGTAGAAATAGCACCAAAATGCGCTAATGATAGCCTATGGTTGTGGTAGACCCGAGACCTAGGCACCATTTCAGGCTGGCCATGTAGTAGCGTGGCCCAGATACACCAACCAGGCTCATCCTAGTTGAAGATTTTACCTTCTGACTTGGGGCCTAATTTATATGTTGGCGGAGACAGAACTCTGTCACAACGATGACAGTGTTCCATCCATGCGAACATAGGGGCATATGTACGAGGAAGTGGCGGAGTCAGGGCCGGACTGGCCGTAGCGGGCACCAGGCGTTTCCCCGGTGGGCCGCCAGGGTGGGGGCAGGTTTTGGGCCCCTGGGGGGCCGTTTTTGTTACAGGGTCGTTTTGCAGCATAGCTGCAATATCGGCACCTGTAACAAAATCGGTCGAGCTCGGCCCTGGCAAAGTGCTCGGCTGCACCCCCAACCCCGTGGGAGGGGAGGGGGCAGCCGAGCACTTTGCCAGGGCCGGTTTTGGTTCCCAGTCCGGCCCTGGGCGGAGTGAGGCATTAGCCGTCATGGCTTAACTCCTCACTCCGCCACTTCCGAAACCCAAGGCTGCACCATATTTACAAGAATATGGTGCAGCCTTGCGTTTCCCCCTGCATTGGCGCTACACTTAGTAGTGTAGCGCCAACGCATGCATCCTTGCACCATAGTGCAAGGGTGTCTGCGTGCAGTGGAGGATGGTTTATGTGTAGAGAGGTGTCCCTTCCTGCACATAAACAATCCTAAAATGCCATTTTGTCAATTTTATGTGTGCTGCTTCATGCAGCACGCATGAAAGTCACAAAATGGCATTTTCGTTTTACAGATCCATGGCAGTTTGCTTTTTGCATGTGTGCTGCACAAGGCAGCACACATGGAAAAGCAAAAATGAGGAGAAACAATGCATTTCTCCTCGTTTCGCCAACATAAGACCAGGTTTTCACTCGTTTTTTCACTCGTTTTTCACCCTTTTTCCTAAATCTATATTTCTGCTTTTTTCTGCTTTCTGCACTTTCCTGTGCTCTGCTTGTCTTCTCTTTTTCCCCTTTTTTCTACTCTCCTCCTTTCCCGCCTGTTTTTCCCCCGCCGCTGCTGCCCCCGCGGCCCCTCCCCCCCAGCACGACCAGCGCAACCAATCCAGCTCCCCTCCCCGCTCCCGCCTCCCAGCTGTCCAGCCCTCCCCGACCCCTACTTAATGGCGGCCGCTGCAGGGACAGGCGAGCAAGACCACTGACTCTTTGTCAGTGAAATTGCTCTCCCACCCTCGCAGCTCCACCATTGAGTGAGGCCTCCCAGCCCTGCACTCTCTAGTGTGAGTGTTCGAGGCCCTCCTCCACCCACAGGTTCACCTGCGCCTCATCCCTGGTGGTCCAGTGGACCTCTGTCTCCTGCTTTCCGCTCCATTTTTCCACTCGTATTCACTCGTTTTTTCACTCGTTTTTCACCCTCTTTCCTAAATCTATATTTCTGCTTTTTCCTGCTTTCTGCACTTTCCTGTGCTCTGCTTGTCTTCTCTTTTTCCCCTTTTTTCTACTCTCCTCCTTTCCCGCCTGTTTTTCCCCCACCGCTGCTGCCCCCACGGCCCCTCCCCCAGCACGACCAGCGCAACCAATCCAGCTCCCCTCCCCGCTCCCACCTCCCAGCTGGTCAGCCCACCCTGACCCCTACTTAATCGGCGCGCCAAAGGCAAGCCCATCTGCGCCCATCCGCGACCCGACCAGCGCCAGGAACCCTGGACCTCCGCCCCGCCAGCGCTACGACCCAGCAGCACTCCACGCACTCAAGCAAGGCTGCAACAACAACTGCAAGCTAGCATCACCAGCCGACACCCACGGACCCTTCAGCTGTCATCGCTGCAGCGCCGCCAAGGACACGGATCCAGCACAACCCGCCCACAAGAACACAACCGAACCGAAGACCCTGCAATGCATCCTCCTCAACGTCCGATCCCTCCACAAACACGCCACCGAAATCTGGGACCTCCTCGACAGCACCACCCCAGACGTAGCATTCTTCACCAAAACCTGGACCAACACCACTTCGGGACCGGACATCGCCATTGCCATCCCCCACAAGATCTCCAGGAAGGACCGCCCCACCCGCCCAGGAGGAGGAATCGCCATCGTCCACAAATCCACCCTCCGCCTGAGCACACTCCCCGACGAGCACACAGACCTGATGGAACACCTTCACTTCAAGATACTGGCCAGCCCCACCGCCACCCTCCGAGGAACCCTCATCTACCGACCCCCTGGACCCCGCGGACCCTTCGCCAACTCCATCACGGACATCATCTCCCCGCAGGCCATCGCATCCACCAACTATACCCTGCTGGGAGACCTCAACTTCCACCTCGACAACCAACTGGACCCCAACACTGCATCCCTCCTGGACAACTTCCACAACATTGGACTTTTCCAGATCGTGACCGAGCCCACGCACTCAGCAGGACACACCCTCGACCCCCTCTTCACTACAGGAAACTCCATCACCTTCAGCCACACCACCGAACTCCCATGGACCGACCATCATTGCGCCCACTTCACCTTCAGAACACCCACCATCCACAGACACCAGCACCTGCTCCCACGAAGAAACTGGACCAAAATCACCGACGACCAGCTCACCTCCTCACTCAACAACTCCACCCCTACCATCGCGGAAAACGACGACCCCAACACCACAGCCCGAACCCTGCCTAGATGGATCTCGGACAGCGCCAACTCCATAGCCCCCCTCAAGAAAAACAACAATACCCGCACCAAGAAAGCCAGATGGTTTACCACCGAAGTTTGAGAGTCCAGACGCACTTGCCGCCGCCTCGAAAAGGCCTGGAGGAACACCAAATCCACAGAAGCCCACAACAACTTCAGAGCCGCCACCAACACCCACCACCAACTCATCAGAGAAACGAGGAAAAAAGCGATTGAAGACAGAATCTCCACCCACACGCACAACTACAAGGAACTCTTCAACATCATCAAGGAGTTTGCCCAACCCACCAGCGAGTCTACTGACATCCCTCCCTCACAAGACCTCTGCGACAAACTCAGCACCTTTTTCCACCACAAAATCAAGAGCATCTACGACAACTTTGACGAAGACAACCAACACACTGAACCCTCACCAACCACCCCCGACACCCGGAAACCAGCGATTGACAACTGGACAGCCCTCACCACCGAAAACACACTGAAGACAATGAAGTCAATCCACTCAGGGGCCCCCACGGACCCCTGCCCCCACCACATCTTCAACAGAGCCGCCGACACCATCGCACCCATGCTCCGCCACACCATCAACCGCTCCCTGGCGACCGCCTCGTTCCCCGACGACTGGAAACACACCGATGTCAACCCCCTCCTGAAGAAACCCTCGGCGGACCCCAGTGACCTCAAAACTACAGACCCATCTCCCTGCTCCCGTTCCCAGCGAAAGTCATCAGAAAGCCATCAACAGCCAACTCGTCACATTCATCGAAGAGCACAACATCCTCGACTCCTCCCAATCCGGCTTCAGAAAAAACCACAGTACGGAAACCGCCCTCCTCGCTGCAACAGACGACATCCGCACCCTACTGGACAAAGGAGAAACAGTAGCCCTCATCCTCCTCGACCTCTCAGCGGCGTTCGACACAGTCTCTCACCGCACCCTAATACGCAGACCCCACGACGCAGGAATCCAGGACAAGGCCCTCGCTGGATCCGCTCCTTCCTCTCCGGCAGAACGCAGCGGGTCAGACTCCCCCCTTTCCTCTCGGACCCTACACCTACCACCTGCGGAGTCCCCCAGGGCTCCTCCCTCAGCCCGACGCTCTTCAACGTCTACATGGCTCCAATCGCCCCCATCGTCAGAACCTACGGATTCAACATTGTGTCGTACGCAGACGACACCCAACTCATCCTCTCCCTATCCAACGAACCCAACACCGCCAGACACAACTTTCGAGAAGGCATGGAATCCGTCGCCAAATGGATGAAAAACAGCTGCCTACAACTAAACACCAACAAAACAGAAGTACTCATCATGGGCCCAAACCCCGACGCCTGTGGCGACACCTGGTGGCCCCCCGCCCTCGGAAACCCGCCAACCCCCACGGACCACGCACGCAACCTGGGAATCATCCTGGACTCCGAGCTCAAAATGGACCGCCAGATCAACTCCGTCTCGTCTTCCTGCTTCCAAACCCTCCGCCTCCTTCGTAAGACCTTCAAATGGATCCCCCTTGAACACAGAAAGACCGTCACTCACGCCCTGGTCACCAGCAGACTCGACTACGGCAACGCACTCTACGCCGGAATAAACAAAAACCTCACCCGCAAGCTACAGAACATCCAGAACGCCGCCACAAGACTGGTCCTCAACCTGCCAAAACACTGCCACATCTCCCAGCACCTGCGCACACTCCACTGGCTCCCTGTCGAGGCGAGAATCACCTTCAAGATACTCACCCACGCACACAAGGCCCTCCATGGCACCGGACCAGCATACCTGAACAGCCGACTCAAATTCCACGCACCCCAGCTCCCCTACGCCGTGGTCCCCCGCACCAGAAAGACCAGATCGGGAGGCCGCTCCTTCTCCTTCCTCGCGGCCAAAGCCTGGAACGCCCTTCCGCTCCACCTCAGACAGACAACATCGCTACCCATCTTCGCAAGAAACCTCAAAACCTGGCTCTTTGACAGACCCCCTCCTTGATGGAATGGATCCTGCACCCCCCCTACCCCTAGCGCCTTGAGACCCTTACGGGTGAGTAGTCGCGGTTGACAAACCTCTGATTGATTGATTGATTGAGGTTTTCCCTTGTCTTAATTTTGGCGCTGCCTCCTATGTACGCTGCCCATGCACATAGGGGGCAGCGTCAAAATCTATGGGTGTTGCAGTGGAACGCACACCGCAACACCCACTGCCCACCCCTTTCACGCTAACCATAGCGTGAAAGGGGGCCTTATTTACAAGGCAGCGTTAAGCCACGTTAAGTGGCTTAACCCTGCCTTGTAAATAAGGCTAAGTCCCTATCACCACCACAACTTCGGAAAAAGTGACGTTGTGGTGGCGATAGGGGCTTGTACATATGCCCCATAGTGTCCGCCAGCCCACTTTAAATGCGTGTGGACCACAGGCTTGATCAAGGCAGAGACACCTCCCTCTCTGCTGTGATTAACAGCTCCGACAGGTCTGTGGAGTAAGGGCCGTCAGAGGCAGACCTCTAATTCCGCCCAACTGATTTAGAAGATTTAAAAGGTTAGTTTTCACTGCCCATAAGGGGCAGTGAAAACTGCTGAATTCTCCACTCGCCATGGTAGAGGACTCCCATGGTGAGGGGAGCATTTTTATTTTGAAAAGAAAAAAGAAAACAATTTGGTGCAATTCTCGATCAAACTGCAAAAAGCATTGACAGGAACAGGCAAGACGGCAGTTCCTGCCAATACTTTTGAAATGACTGCCAGCTTGGTGGTCATTTCTAACTTAGGCGGGCACATCTCCACCAAGGCGACGGAGTAATTTACTCTGTCACCCTGGTGGAGAAACAGGCTGCCCGCCTAAGTATACATCAGGCCCTTAGTCTTTTATCTCCAAATCAACCACAGGAGTACACTTCGAAAGCCCCAAGAACCTCTGGGGAGGTACTTAGAGACTCACAGGGTGTCAGGCAGAAGCCAACAGCAGGATCAAGTCCAGGTCCAATTGACACTGGTCAGCTGGGTACTTCCAGCAAAAGGTCTCTTGCAGCTTGTTGTCGCCCTACAGCCACACATGAGATCAGACAACTGACACTTGAAGTCCATTTCTTTGTCCTGAGTACAAGAGAGAGCAGGTCCATTAATTCAGGACTCCTCTCAGGTCACCAACAGCAAGTCTAGTCCTCTTTTGCAGGTCCAGAAAGTGTTCTGAGGTGCCACATTTATGACTAGCACAAGCTAGTAGATGGGACTGTAATTGTATTTATATAGAGCTTACTACCACTGATGGGGCATTGAAGCACTTTTTTGGCAAGTAGCACACAACCCTGAATCCCAGTGGTAGATTAGTAGAGGGAAAAATAAATTGCTACTGGGAGTGGTGGGAGTGGTAGACATGTGAGTCTGTCAGTTGGATGGATAGGATAAAGGAAGGATTGAGTAGGGAAGAGTTTGGAAAGAGTTATTTGTGAGTTCATAGTAGTAAAAGAGGTTTGGGATGAGTCAAAGAGTGCTTGTTAGTTGGGTGAATAGGATAAAGGATGGATAGAGGAGGGAAGAGTTTGGAAAGGGTTATTTGGGATTTTATAGTAGTAAAAGAGGTTTGGGATGAGTCAGAGAGTGAAGATAGGGGAGATTTTGGAAGAGGAATAGGATGAGTCATAGAGTGGTGGTTTTGTGAGGTTTGGGGAGATTAGTTATTTATTTCTCTGCAATGGGAGGAAAATGTATAAATATGTGGATACATAGCCGCACATTAACGGTATACATACATACAGATTTTAACATGATACGCATATGGAAAATAATCAGAAGATATAGAATTATGCTAGATAAAGTCCCATATATACATGCATTGATGAATATTTACAAAGTCAGGCTTTACATTTTTGCTGTAAATTAAGTTTTTAAACTGTATTATTATTTTTTTAAATTTATATTTGTCCCCCAATGTTTCAATAGTGAAACACTTATATTTACAATTGCTATAATCATATGTGAACATTGTGAACAGACATGTGTTGTAGGAAATTAAACCCATAGTAATACACCCATCAACTCATATGCTATTGATGTATTGATCTACTTATATGTGGATATAATGATAAAGTTATACATATAGGTATGCATGTATATAATATACATATATATATATATATATATATATATTTTGCAATTTATTTTAACTATATGTATTTATTTATTTTTCTTTCCTCTAGTATGTATAACAATATATATTGAGATACATAGCCATATTATTAGTTTTCCATTAATTAATTGGTATTATTTGTTTCTATTATTTAATTATTTTGATTGTTTTTTGTAATACATGTGTTTAATAGTTAACATTTACTCGTACTTTCATGTTTATATGTCGTGATATGAGTGATCATAATAAATAGATACCCAAACGCATATAGTAAAATACATATGTTATTTATGTAATGACCTATAAACATTTTAAGCATAAATAGATGGAGTGTATATATTTTAACCATAAGTAATATATACATTTGCACATTTGTTAGGGATACATATAAGAAAGTATATATATTTTTATTCATACGTAATATATTCATTTGTACAAAGAAATACACATATCTAAGTACGTACATGTAATCAAAGTATACATGTTTACGAACACATGTATCTGCACCATGGGTGTCTTGTGCATAGTATTGATGTACATTTGCATTTTGAATATGGTGGTCATGTAAGGAAGAGCCAGTTCTTGAGTAATCTTCTGAGGATAAGATGATTGATTATTTGTGGATCTTATGTTTAGGGGGTTATGAATTCCATAGTTTGGTTGCTTGAACAGAGAAAGATGTACAACCCATGATTTTTTTCTTGTATGCTAGGATTTTGAGGTGGGGTGCCAATCTGGAGAGGAGGTTTCTTTGTTGTATGTATTTTGTGATTTTGTTCCTGAAGAAAAGTTGTCATGCTCCGTGTATTGCTTTGTGAGTGATATAAAACAGCTTGAAAGTGAATCTTCTGGCAACCAGTAACCAATGTAGGGCTCTTAAGGCATGGGAGGGGAGATGTGGGTTTCTGGCTTTATATGTAGGAGTAGTCAGAGTTTTGAATTTGTTGTAGTCTTTTCATAGTTGATAGAGGTGATCCGTGGTAGAGGCCATTGATATAATCAAGTTTGGACAGTTCAAGAGAGATAGTCGCTTGGGGGACGATGCGTCACAGAGTTTTCATGGTAATGAAGCTTGATCTTGCCCCTTGGGCATTTATTGATAGCTGAGAGTTCATGGTGATTCCAAGGTTTCTTACTTCCTTGGATACTTTAGGAGGTGGTCCCAGATTGTCAGGCCAGTAACAGAGTGGGTCATAATTTTTCCAATCTCCACAGGTAAGTATTTCCATTTTTGACGTGTTTAATTTGAGATGGCTCCATGTGATCCACTAATCAACGGCTCCAGAGGCAACTGAAGAGTTTTAAGTTTCCAATGGGGATTTCCAGTTTCAGAAGTATTTGTGTGTCATCTGCTTAGCTATAGTGGGTGAGCTGAAATTCATTGATAATTGCTGTTAATTACTTCATGTAGATGTTGAAAAGCATGGGTGAAATGATAGATTCTTTGGGGACCCCTGCTTTTATGATGTAGGGTTTGTATGAGAAAGAAGGAGTATGGATTGAGGGTAGGATGTGATTCAGTTGAGAGCAGTTCCCCTTATGCCAGCTTTGCAGAGTCTTTGGATTAGAGTGTCTTGATCAACTGTGTCAAAGGCAGCTGAACGGTCAAAGAGAAGTAGTGCAGTGACCCCTGTGAGAAAGTGCCATCTTTCTTACATGGTATGCCCCCACTTTTTGCTGAATGGCTGATGTACTTTGACTGAGTGTGCCCTGGGCTCCTGCCAACCAGGTACCCAGGGCCTGTGTTCCTTCCCTAAAATTGCATTGATACCTACACCCAATTGACATCCCTGGCCACAGGTCAGCCCCTGGTAAATGGTACCATGGGTACCCAGGGCACTGTGACCAGGGAAGGCCCCTAAGGGCTGCAGCACTTGTTGTGCCACCCTTAGGGACCCTGCACCCTTACACACACACACTGCCTTTGCAGGCTGCGTGTCTTGGTGCAGAACAAAAGTGAAGAGTCGACATGGCTCACATCCCTGTGTGCCATGCCTACCAGCCACTGCCCTGGCCTAGGTCAGCCACCCCTCTAGCTGGGTGCACTATGCCAGTGGTGAGGGCATAGAGGCATGAGCCCTGTGCCCCTACAGTGCCCAAGTCCATTCTTGGGCATTGTAAGTGCAGTGCTGCCATTAAGAGTATATGGTGCTGGGAGTCTGTCATTACGAACTCCACAGCACCATAATGGCCCCACTGAAGACTAAGAAGTTTGGTATCAAACTTCTCAGCACATTAAACCCCACTGATGCCAGTGTGGGATTTAATGTAAAACTCACTCAGAGGGCATCTTAGAGATGCCCCTGAAACCAACCCGACCTCCAGTGTCCGGACTGAGTGGCTGCCCAGGCTGCCACCACCAGACATGTTTCTGGACCCCTGGGTCGAGAGCCTCTGCTCTCAGGGGCCTGAAACAATGCACATCCCGGGACGAGGTGCCAAAGCCTCCTCCCCCAGGATGGGCAGGGGGAGCTTCAAAGGCCTGCCGCCTTTGGAGTTTCCCCAGACCATTTGCTGCTTCCAGCAAACTGGTCCCCACTGGTTCTACCCCACTCCTGGCGGGAGAACCGGCGGGAAAACCAGAAGCAGGAAATGGGTTGTGCCCACCTCTGCCAACTCCACCCCTAAGGTGGGGGAGGCGAGGTGAAGCACAAACTCGAGTCCCCGCCATCTTGAGGATGGGGGACCTGACCAACCAGGGACAGGCTCCTGCCCCCTCCCACTGGAGAGGAACAGAATAGGGGTGTACCCACCCCAGGGAAGGGACCCATTGGTCCCTGCCCTTACCTACCTGTAACCACCCCTAAATTTAGTATTTAGGGGCTCCCTGAACCTTCCTTCCGGAGTTCCCAAATCCGAAAACAAGAAGAGAAGACGAAGCAAGAAGACCAGCCGTGCAGCTGCTAAAAAGGAGGCGACAACAACTGACTTGGCCCCAGCCCTACCGGCCTGTCGACCTCTGAACCTGCTCCTGCGGAATCCCGGCCTCAGCAACCTCACAAACCCCGGAGGACCTGACTTCTGTGCTACAGCCTTCGACCCAGGGACTCCCACGAGCAGTGGTACTGCTCAAAAGAAAACCTACCAAAGACCCGGCCCTGGCACGGAGCCGCGAAACCTGCACACTCTGCACCCGCCGAGTCCAGCCTGTGCCTGAGTGACCAAAGACCTCGAGGACGTCCCCCGGCGATTCTGACCTGGAATCCAGTGGCCAAGGACCCTCCTCGACGACCCAGACGACGCCTGCAGCCTCAGGACAAGGGACCCCTCCAAGCGCGACCAGCAGGGGTAAGATTTCCCGACCTCAAAAGACACCCCTGCACCCGGCGCCCCACGGCCCCCTGTGCCCAACTCCTGGGTGTCAACCTATCCTCCAAGACCCCAACTTACCTCCTGAAGTGTTGGTCGTCCCTGAAGAATCACCGTCCCCGAGCCTGCAGCCTTTCTTCACCTTTCACGACCTCTATTGTTTAACATTGAGCGCCCGACGGCTCAAAAGCACCCTGCACCCAGCCGCCCGAGTGCCCCTGGAAGTGCAACCTCTATCCTAACCTACTTCCCTACTTGCCCTGAGCAAGTGACCAGGAGCCCAGCTCCCACAGTCGCGTGGCCTGCTTGCCAGCAGCCACCAACCCGGGCCCCCCGCCTGCCATAGGATAACATTGGGCCTTCTCACTCTGCACCCGGCCGCCCCTGTGCCGCTGAGGGTGTAAAAATTGTACTTACCTGATCCTGGGGACCCCTGAGTCTTACCCAGAACCTTAACCCTGCCAGTCAAGTACTTACCCGAAATCCGATAACTCACTTTTCTTCCATAGGGTTCCATTGACTGGTTTTCTGCGAAATTTCTTCTAAGTGTGGAGTTCTGAAACTTTAGAATATTCACCAAAAATCAACCGAGTCACGAAAACGAAAATACTCACCTAGTATTAGGAGGGGCCTCAGTGCTGGACCCGAGTGCCCAACACTGGCCCTAAAAAGTAATCGCAACGTTACTTACCGTTAACTCACTTTTCTTTCATAGGGATCCATTGACTGGTTTTCTGTGAAATTTCTTCTAAGTGTCGATTTCTGTATTTTACAAATATTCTTTAAAAATCGAACAAACTACAAAAACGTAATTACTTACCTGTTTTAAGTAAATGTCCCAGTGCTGAACCTAGGAGTCCAGCACTGGATTACAAAAGTAACGTAAACATACTTTGCTTGCACACTGTATTTCCTTTCATAGGATAACATTGGTAATTTTACCCAGAAAAGTTTCTAAGTGTCAGCTTTTGAAATATAGTAATATTCTTCAAAAATCACTACAATAACCAAAACGCTTTTTCTTACCTGTTTACAGGAAGTGTCCCAGGACTGAATCCAGGATCCAGTCCTGTGGTTAGAAAAGTGCTCTGCAAAGTAATCAATTGTAATTAAGTATAATTTTCCATTGAGCTCAATGTTGCATTGAATTTGACCCTGTGTTGCCTCTTGTACCAACTGTGATAACCACTATCAACAAAGTCTATTGCCTATCTGTAAGGTGAATAACCAAAGCATCTCATACTGAGATACAGAGTATATACAGAGCCACTTTCCTACAACCCCGTTGTAGTCTGCTTTGTTTTTAGGGCAGATTCTGTGCCTCTTCCTGGGCGGAATCCTGTTTGGAAGTCAAAATGTATGGAGTTATGTTCAATAAATTGAGCCATCTAGGTGAATGCTGTTCTTTCTATTAGTTTGCTGAGGAATGGGCCATTTAGAATAGGTCTGCAGTTGTTTGGTCTTGAGGGTCCATGTTTTTTTTCTTTAATAATGGGTGTATTTATGTCTTTGTTATGTTTGCGGGAAAACTCCTGTTGTACCGGAATGAGTTAACATTTTTCTGACTGGAGTGGCAGAAGAGGTTGCTAAAAAGGATGTGTTTGAAGGTTTGTAGTAGGCAAGGGTTAGAGAGGCAGCTGGCTGGCCTGCTTGTTTTGACAAGATCCATAACATCAGTTTCTGATAATTGTTTGAAGAAATGCAGAGGGTGGGTTACCCTTCCCTTGGGAGGGATTGTTTGAAAAGAGCTGGTGCTGGTGGTTTTCATTTGGTTTAAATAGGAATACAACATGTCTGCTTTGGTTTTGTAATGATTTGCCAGTTTGTCAGCAAATTCTTGGAAAATAGGATGGTTTGCTTCTGTGCGTTTAGGTTTACAAAATGTGGTGAGAATTTAGAAAATTCTTTATTTGCACATTTTGCATTCGGAATTCTGTTTGAATAGTAGCTTTATTTTAGCATTTTTGATAGATGACTTGTATATTCTATTGTGTTTGTCTAGGCAAAGTTTGGTTTTAGTGTTGTTTGCTTTGAGCCAGGTGCATTGAAGCTTTGCAATTTGTTCTTTTAACTTTTGTAGCTCTGCATTTGTCCAAGGTGCTTGTTTACTTTTGGCATGTTTTCTTGTTTTTATTGGAATTAGGATAGCAAAAGCTACCAGGAGCTATTCATAGAGCTTTTGAACTTAATTTGTCCAGATCTGTGTTGGATGTTAGTTGTGTTTCTAGGTACATAAAATGCAATTTGTTCCAAGGTTGATATCTGCTTGCTGGTAATGTGGCCATAGGTGTGGAGAGTTGTGGTGTCTTGTGTTGGACAGCTATCAGATGGTGGTCTGGCCTAATCCTTTGGAAAGTGACTAGTTCTGGATTGGCAAATGATGACTCCTGTGCACTCCCACCCAATGGCATAAAAGTTCCTGTGTCCAACCCTAACCATTTTTTAATAGTTTCCGTTCACTTCAAACAGGCATAAAATTCAATGCATCAGGGCATTTTCAAGATGGCGAAAGTCATTAGCCACATTTAATGTGGGCTCTGTGGGCAGGGGGAGTATACTAAGGTAATCCTAGTGTCCTCACACATCTAACACTAAAATCCAAATTGAAGCAGGTACTCTACCCACAACAGTCCCAGAAACAGACATCTGGTAGTACAAAAGCAGGGACCTTCAGCAAACAGACAGGGGATCCACAAATATTGTCTCACTATCCTGTTCTCTCCCTTTCAGGTGTGCTCCAAGTGTTATATGTGGCCCAAGCAGGCCTGTCAAACAGGATTTGACAATGCGGTGTCATAGGATGCCCACATCCTCCATTCCTAATATTATGTGGAATTCAGAGGAGCCCATTCAGGTCAAGCTATTTAGACTCACTAATATGTAAAAGGGTCATTTTAAGACGTCACACTGCAGGTTTAACTACATCAGTGAGGCTACATAGAGTAATGTTGAAGCCATGTTTGTACTGCCATTATAGTGGATGGCACAGCAGGCAGTGCAGCCCACAAGTGACATTTAACTTCCAGGCCCTTGGTGCAATTTGTACACCACATACTTAGGACTTACAGGCAAGTTAAATGTGCCAGTCAGTAATAAGCCAATGTAACCACGAGTAAAGGGGGAGCACAGGGACTTTACCTATGGTCAGAAGAGGTAAGGTGCACAGAATTCTAAAGCCAGCAAAGAAAAACGATTTCCTACACTAAGCAGAATGGACTACAATAGATAACATTATGTTTTCTGCAAAATAGAAAAGATGAGCCATTGAACATGGCAAACAATTAAAGCTCTAGTGGCCTTACGAAATTAGATAAGAAAATAGGATATTGTCCTATCTGCTGTCATAATCCTCCAGCTCCCTCTGCGACATCTGCTGCACCATGCCCATTGTAGAGGTTATGTCACCATAGTTAAGGTAATGCCGCAGTACAGAAAATGATGCCTCTATTAGTATAAGCTCTAAAATGTTATTGTTAGAAACCACAATGTTATTTGTTAAAACCAAGTGCAATTGTATGGTATCAAGTGACAAGTATGGTAGTAATATTATGTCAATAGCAGTGTTATATGGTTCTTAGGCACATTATCGACATTGCTAAGTTAGCATTAGCTTCGCTGCCATGATGCTGCTTTTGCGCACGCTACTACATGACTTTGTTTTTGCAAAACTTTGTTTGTGCCCTTCACATGAGAACGGGTTGCCTTTCACGTTCTCTGCCTTTCCTGGAGTTTAGTCTGAACACGATATGCAAGGTCGATAAACAATGCCCCTTGTTATTCTGTTCTGGTCAGTCCCTAGCACCTAGACATAACATGCTACACAGCTGCAGTACTGAAAACTCGTGCTTTGATATTGCGTTGTTGCCTGTTGTTTTAACACACTTGGAAAAAGCTGTTCCATGGAGAAGAGCTCTGAGGCTCCTATGATGTAAACCTTACATTCAGGCTTTAAGGTATGGGGTCTGCTGTCAAAGCCCAGAGATCGTTCTTATTATAAAATAAAAAATTTCTAGTCAAGGGAAGGGTGGTCAGGCCTATTGGCACTTATTTCCACAGTCTTTATAAAATGACTTCTCCCTTTGTATTCTATGGAATTGTAACAATGCTAACTGTGCTGAGTTTATGCATTTTGCTGCTAATAGTGGCACGTATACTGTATTGTAGAGCACGATAGTTAAAATAAACATATTGAACTATTTCAGTGACTCTGCTTACTCTCATTGTGGACAAGTATGAGTGAGTGAACGAAAGAGTACGTATGGCTCCCGCGATTCGTGAGAGAGTCGGGAGTGTCGTGTTCTGGGTTGTCTAATCATTTGTAGCTCCGTGATATTTGGAGGAGAACGAATGAGACACTATAGCTAGTCGGTTTGGGATTTTGGGTGCTGATGTGGTAGGTTGGTACACCCCTATTCACTGAGGTCCTGTTTTCCTGCGCATAGTTCTGTGTATGTGCAGAATCCCTGCAACATGGCGCCGCCAACGTTTGGTCTGATTCTTATCTGCGAGACGCTTGAGTAGTGCTTGTGCTTGTCCACAATACCCTCACTTCTGTTTCCGGAGACAGCTGTGTCGGTGTAACCTCCTATATTGATGTTTTTATAAGTTCTTTCAAGCTTGAAGTTTTAAAAGGTTTTTTCTCTTTATTCTTAACCCGTTATTGCGCTGCCGCGCTCTAGGTTGTTTTTCGTTGTTATCGGTTATGGCGGTCCCGATTCCAGCCGCTAATAGGGCAGCACTCACGGCTTACTTGACTCAGAATGGAGTCCCTAATGCTGGTGTTGCGCTGATTTTTGTAGTTGAAGCAGATGTGGCTTACCGCTTTGAAGTATTTTATTCTTGGGTCACCTTTCCGGCGGTGGATGGGACAGATAACTTGTTTCACGAATATACGCCTACGGCCCTTCCTAATGCTTATCAGCCCTATCGGGCTCTTGAGATTCCGCTTATAGCTTGGCAGCATCAAATTTGGTTTAATGGCGCCCTTCCTCACCCAATAACGCCGGTCCGTTTAGGTCCTTTATCGATAGATGAGGCCACGTGGCCCGTTTTGGCTGGGTATACCCCTCACCCGCGTCATTTGACAACAGCGACGCTTGCAGAACTGCGCGTGTTACATACGTCTTTGATACGCGTGCATAGAGCTGTTATACAGTTCATGTCGCGCAACTTTCAGGTGGGACCACCTGGCGTTGCTGCGCAACCTGCGGGACCTGGTCAATGCTAACTGTGCTGAGTTTATGCATTTTGCTGCTAGTAGTGGCACGTATACTGTATTGTAGAGCACGATAGTTAAAATAAACATATTGAACTATTTCAGTGACTCTGCTTACTCTCATTGTGGACAAGTATGAGTGAGTGAACGAAAGAGTACGTCTTGCTCCCGCGATTCCTGAGAGAGTCGGGAGTGTCGTGTTCTGGGTTGTCTAATCATTTGTAGCTCTGTGATATTTGGAGGAGAACGAATGAGACACTACAGCTAGTCGATTTGGGATTTTGGGTACTGATGTGGTAGGTTGGTACACCCCTATTCACTGAGGTCCTGTTTTCCTGTGCATAGTTCTGTGTATGTGCAGAATCCCTGCAACAGCAGATGACGAATCATCTCATTCACCTGTTTCCCATATCTCAGCCCCCTCCCTAGTGCTTAATTTGTAAAATATTAAGTGCCAGGGCTCTGACAAGGAGGCCACTGCAGCTTGCACCACCCATCGCCCTTGTCATCGCTGCCAAAACAACTACTAACCATCTCTCTCGCATGTTAATGCAACAGCTCAGATTATTCCAGGTCCCCAACGCTAAAGAAATGGCTGGGGAGGTAGGTATTAGCAATTTTAATGTATATTGTATTCCTAAACAACCCTTGTTCTGCTCATCTCTAAATTAGATGAGCAGCGCCACCATGTGGTAGACTGTTGTAAGTATGGTGTTGACAATTAGGTGCCGGTGCCGAGCACCGGAAACCAATTAAGT
Organism: Calotriton arnoldi; assembly: GCA_963921515.1. Classification (NCBI taxonomy): domain Eukaryota; kingdom Metazoa; phylum Chordata; class Amphibia; order Caudata; family Salamandridae; genus Calotriton; species Calotriton arnoldi. The sequence continues at coordinate 834,124 of CAWUFW010006692.1, read as the reverse complement.
GCCGGTGCTGAGCACCAGAAAGCACCTGCTCAAATTAAGCACTGCCCCTCCCTGGTCACATCACAATCTTGTAGCTGGGAGAGGTTTTGCCCACATATTGATTTAAAAAAACAAACAAAAAAACTTTAAGCCATGTTGCACAGAAACTCAACTGCTGTGCAACATGTAAAAAAACACAGCCAATAGATTTTTCATAGGTGAAACCTATTCCCTTTGCCAATGCTTGTTGTCTGTTGTGCAGATAAAGAGGTCAATCTCTATGGTGTTTCATGCAGAGCAGTGATTTGTTCTTTCCAGCGGGGAGCAATTGATCTACATTTGAGCAAATGTTTAATAAGTTAACTACTGTTTCCAGATGAAATGATGTATCGACTAGCCTAAAAGGGTAACAAAGTTGTTTTCTTTTAAATTCCAAGATATTTGAACTTGTAAAGAGGACAAAAGACAATCTAAACTTCACTGCAAGTTGCTTGTGCTATGCATCGAGTAATTTAAATAGGACTGTAAGGCGCCCATTCTCTATTACTGAGGGCAGTGATGCACCGGGGGGGGGGGCTTAGGACAGGCCCCTTTGTCATATTGCTTAAGTGACAGTTTTACAAGAGACTGCAGACACTGGCCACCGAAAGCAGCACTTGGTCCAAGCTCCACAGTATGGATGAAGAATCGAAGAATCCGAAGAGTAGGAGGAAGCCAGAGGCCAGAAGGAGCTTCTGACCAATAGGGAGCAAGAAAACAAGACCCATTGGAAGCTCGGAAGTGAGACCCATGTGGGAGCCAGCCAGTGGTAAGTGGAGGTAAGTAATGGGCAGGCTCTAAGCCCCTTTTCAGATTTAAAAAAAAAAAACTGCAACAGAATTCGCAAGCACAGAGCAAGTGCTGTGCAGGTGAAACCTAAAAGGCGAAGAAATCACAGATATGTGAACTCAATTTCTCAAAATTGTAACTACAGAAAGCAACAAGTTTAAGGTAACAATACCAATGTATCTAAAGCACAGTAATGTGCATATCTGAGAATACTGAGTCTAAAAGAATGTTGAAAATGTAAAGAGATAATTTACAAACTTCAATCATCACATCGAAAGGACTTGGCCATTAAGACATTGGATGACCTTTGTTAACCCAATGGCTAGTAAAACCTACAAAGCTGGCACCTCACTCTGAGTTTGTCAGAGCACTCTGTGGACCCACGGAGGAACAGAAGAGCACTGGACTTGCTGTTTGAGACCTCTGTGGAGACCTGAAGCGCTTGATCTGCTCCACTTGTACCAATAACTTAGAAGTGACTCCAAGAGTCAGTTGGCTGACCTCCTGTGTGGTTTCAGGGAAGCAACAAGCTGCAAGAGGCATTTTTCCTGAAGTGCCCAGCTAACCAGTAGCAACTGGACCTGAACTGGACCCTGCTGGTGGCCTCTGCTGGAGTGTGGGCTGGCCCCTAAGTGCTGCCCCTGAGGTCCTGGGAGCCTTAGAAGAGCCCATTGGTAGCTGCTCCAGAAACTCTGAAGAGATGGGACTTCCAGGACCTCCACAGCATCAGTAGGGTGTTGTGGCATAGGTGTACGATTTTGAAGGGACTTTTTCAGATACAGCTCAGGCTTGTTCCACTGGAAGATAATGAGCTCCATAAAAAAGACTAAGTCTAAAGGTAGAACTTTTGACTGGGCAAGCTTCAGCGGAACTCGTCCAACAGCTAACTGGCTTCAAAAGGGTTTGTGGATACAGCCTGTAACCATGACCTGCAGGAGGAATTCGACTTTCATTTTAAAGACTATGGGTCTGATTTAGATTTTGGCAGATGTGTTACTCCATCACAACGGTGACAGATATCCAGTCTGCCGAAATATATTTCCCATAGGATATTATTTCGGCAGACGGGATATCCGTCACCGCTGTGAAAGAGTAGCCCGTCTGCCGCAATCTAAATCAGGCCCTTTGTCACAGGGTAAAATCTTTGACCTGGACTAACCCGCTTGGTGTATCTGATCCACACTCCATTGTGATTGGATTGAAATCATGCCTGGTAAACCACAAACAGTGACACCTGATTGGTGCTTTACTTTTCTTGGCACGTTTCACCATAAATGTTCAAAAATCATATCTCTGGTTCCCCTTATTGGATTTTTTTCATTTTGCAGTGCACCTCAATTAATAACCCACTTTCATACACTTACTGGAAGATCTGACCAAGCTAGGCCAGGATTAAAAAATGCTTTTAACCAGAGAAGCTGCTCATCTTCTAGCATGATTGCTGTTGCCCCAGCCTCCCAATACCGGTCCTGTGTTAATGTATGGTTGCTGTTCGTGGGGTTAATAATTTGGTCTATATGCTTTTTTCCATGCAGACGCTCATGTAAGGAAACTACTGTTTTACGATGTAAAATCCCTTATGTTAGCTAGTGCTGGAATCCTTCACTTCACCTGTATGACTGTATGGAGTATATGGGATGTAGGCGTGTATAATTGGGTGTTGAGGACAACCGAAAGACATTTAGAGGTTGGTTGTGGATCTCAGAGCCCCAAGTTCTTGGACTTCAAAAGGAATCGAAGGGCCAAGCAGGCCCTTGTAGCCTGGCCCTTATTTACACCGTCCTGGCATCCTGAACAGAATGAATCGGTTGCCATAATTCATTATACACACACCAAACTTCCTCATAAACAGTGTACTAACTTTGGAAATCATAACTTTTTCCTAATGCAATGTTTTGTAATCCATGCTTCAATTCTTGATTTCCCTAAGATCATTTTATTAGCTACTACCACTGCACAAAAGCCCCATTTGTAGGTCTTTCCTAGGCAGCACTTGCGCTGTCTGTTCAAGACACGCTGTATTCAGGATATGGGCATGAAGCTCCGCCCACTTTCCGCCTATCTTTTTAATTGGCTCCTGTCACTGTCCTTGTAATTGGTGGCTCTTCATTGGCCAATTGGCTTAGTAGTCCCTCCTTTTCTCTACATGTAACCTCCCATGAGGACACCACTTGTTACATGTGTTGTTACTCGGTATGTTTTAATTACAGCCTTGGAGCATTATTTTCTTAAATGGCTTTCACCCGCAATGCTTTAAACATTTTTTTTATTTAGCCAGCGCTGCACACCTCAACGCTTTTCTTTTGTTCATTGCGATCACCGAACGCGGCCGCATGCCTTTTTTATTTACTTTTCTTACAATGGCAGCACCCGTGCTTTAGCTTTAAACATCTTAAGCTAAAATAAGGGTGCCGTGATTGCTTCAAAAGTAAAGAAATAGAAAAAATGCGTTCCCATGCCATTTCTTTTATTTCTTTACTTTTGAAGCAATCACAGCACCCACGCTTTAGCTTAAGATGTTTAAAGCTAAAGCACGGGTGCTGCCATTGTAACAAAAGTAAATAAATAGAAAAAAAAGAGTGCAGCTGTTTTTGTCTATTTCTTTACTTTTGAAACAATTGCGGGTGCCACGATTGATTTGCAATGCAATAGCTCTTGCATTACTGAAAGTTTGAGCTATTGGTGTTGCATTATTATTAGTAATGCCAATAGCTCAAACTTTCAGTAATGCAAGACTTATTGCATTGCAAATGCTTGTTATTTCTACAATAATAAATCCAAGACACTGTGAATGATTTTCACGCTGCCATCCAAAATGAATGCGCAGCTCTAGTCTAGCGTAAATATTGGCTAATAGACTTATTACATAGAACAACCCCATGCTAAGACCCCAATTCAGACTGGGGTTTTAAATTCTGATATATGAGGTAAACCCTGTTCCAACACATAGCGGAATGCTGAGATGCACTGTCACTATCGAACTCCAGCAATTTCCCCCAGGTAAATTTCAGCAGTTCAGCCCTGCTGATATTTCCCAGTGAAAATGATGATTTTTCAAGTGAATGTTTGAAATTGAAGGTATTTGCTGCACCCAGTAAATATCTTTCCACACTGGGTTAGAATTAACTGAATGCTGTAATACCTCATCTGCCACACATTTATAATAGACCTATGTGACCTGACCAAACTGAGCCTTAACTTCATTTTAGTCAAATAAAGAACATGCACATCTCTATACTATCTAACCATTGCTAGTTGGCCCAAAGGGCTTCATTTATGAGGACGTCATACAGTGCAGCACAGCAAGTCACCTTGCTACACTGCACAGAGTGACAGGGAATGGGCAGGAATGCACAGTTTTTAAGGCAATAGGGCGCATTACTGTCCTTTCCCTTGTGCCCTTTTAGCAGCCTAGTGCCAACGCAGACACCCTTGCACAATGGCGCATGGGTGCCAGTGTTGCATACAGATTGTTTTTGTGCAGGAAGGGGCACCTGGTAGGCATATTCCTCTTTCTATGTGTGCTGCAGAATATAGCACAAAAAGAAAAGAGGAATGTATCAGGAAAAATAGAGATGTTTCTCCATGTTATGCCTTTCCTGAGACGGTGTAAGTGTTTGGCGCATTCCCAGGTTTACCAGGTCTTCAAATCTGGGGATGCATCAAAATCCATTGGAGTTGTGTGGGAACACCCATGCAACGCCCATGGAGTGCATAGCCAGGGCAGAGTGACACAATGCAGTGATTTGCACTACTTTGCGTTACTCCAGATTTTTTAAGCCACTCAAAGTCATGCCAAGTGGCTTTGCGTGGTTTCAAAAATCTGACTCAGAGGTTTGAGTCACACATGTACCACATTGCGTGGTGCAAATGTGATGCAAGCCTCTCATAAATTACGCCCTTTGAATCTAGTAACCAACTACTTTTACCCATTAAAAAATTTGGAATTCTGGCATGCTTTTATCCAGTACTCTCATTCTTTACCATAATATACATTTTACCATCCTGTATCAGCCATACTTCGTAGCTCCACATCATTTGTAAATTGGATGAAACCAAATGGGTACTAATGGGATACAAATTGTTAATATCCGGAGGAGTGATATTAAGTGATATGTCTGACATCAATCTGTGATATCTTAGCCAATAAGATTATGTTCCGCATGATGTGCAATTACCATCTAATTTCATTGAATGGTACCCACATGAAATTTTGTAGGATAGGGTACAATGTGCGCTACATGGACAATAATATGTGGAGTAGATACACTATTATTGGAGTATATCTTTAAAGTGCACGGGATAGTAAATTCTTGGGAAACGCATACATTACTGTGAATTTTACCATGATAGGATTTAATAAATATAAAGTTCCCTCAACATGAAACAATATTGAGGATTGTATATCTATTTTTATAATAACTAATGAAAATGATTTCGTAGTGTTAGGACATTGTAAGTTTCAACAGTGGTTCAACAGTGATTTGTTTTCTAAAAATTTTCTAAAAATTTTATTGCAAGCATATGGTGGCCATGTTTAGGTGGTTGCATGTTTTCTTTTCCTTTTTAGTTTTGTGCGCATGCTCTAATAATAAAAACTAAAACAAAAGGTAAACATTGTTGCTGCTTGTTGAGGCTACTTCTATTGGCTTTGCCAGTGCTTGTTTGTTTTAGTTTTGTGGGAAATACTTAACAGCTGTTTTACTGTGCTTCCCAGCTGCTAATGCTTTCTTTTCTCTTTACTGATGTAAACATCATGCCAAGCAATTAGGACTGCAATACCTGGTGTAGGAAAGTAGGCTCTGCTTCTTATGATTACCCCCACTTTCTGCTTGATGTGATGCTGTTTTGACTAGTCTGACTGGGATCCTGCTAATCAGGACCCCTGTCTATCTGCTTTCTCCCTAAACTGTTATGTTATGTACTTAGGTACACTCCAGATTGGATACTGGGGTACCCTTGTCAGTCCCTAGTATATGGTACCCATGTACCCAGGGCATAGGTACCACAGAGGTCTCCCATGGGCTGCAGCATGTATTATGCCACCCATGAGAGACCATGCAAAATGGAACTACAGGCCTGCCATTGCAGCCTGTGTAAGTTGGTGCATGCACTTACTAAAGATATAGGTTTACTATATCTAAGGCACTGCACTTAAAACCTATAAGTCACCCCAATAGCAGGCCTTTACAATCCTGAGGGCAGGATGCTTGGTTCTAAGTGAAAGGGTGCTCCTGCATGAGCAGGACACCCCTGCAGCCTTCAGAGTCCATTCTCCCGGGTTGTCAGTGAAACAGCCATAGACTAATATAGAGGGGTATTACGCGACTGCGTGATGACCATCTAGAAAACGGCTGTAACAAACCCTATTGTGTTTGGTGTCAAACATGTTAAAATCATACCCCCACACCGGTAACTGGGCTCTCGGTGGTCCCGGTAGCAGCCTTCTAGCTGCGGACAGCACAAAATGGTTGCTGCCGACCAGAGACACATTTCTGCCCTCCTGCTGCTGAGCCAAGCTCGATCAGAGGAAAGCAGGACAATAGGCATCCTGTCACAGGGAGGTGTGACCACCTCCCAGGCAGAATTTAGTGTATTAGGGCTGGGTGGGTGCGTTGGCCAGCGCCTGAAAGTCTGCACGAGGGGCACATTTGGTGTCCCTGTGCATAGTCCAGTTCAAACCAGTCCTGGGAGCCGTTGGCTCCCGTTCTGGCACAAAACTGGACAAAGGACATGGGAGTTACCTCCCCCCTGTCCAGACCCTCCCCTGGGAGGGTCCCCTGAATCTTTCCAACCCTCTCCCGTGGGTACTTAAGGGCTTACCTGGCTGTAGGACCTTAGATTCATCGTGGACAAGATTCAGAACTGAAACCACTGCACTTCGACCTTCTGGGCACTCTGGACTTCGCTGGACTTCGTTTGGGCCTGAGTTCGTCTCCCTCTCAGTCTGCTGCATCGTCTGTGCCTGTGCTCCTCACAGGATCCGTGCAGGACCTGTGGAGCATCCACAACACCTGAAGATAATCTCCCTTGGAGTGAAGGAGTCACTCCCCTGCATTCGCAGGCACCGCAACACTGCTGATTGGTCTGCTGATCCCGAGCTCCTACGGACTACGAAGGGTTCAGCAACACAGGAGGTGGGTTCCTACATCCCTTGAGGCCTGAGCTGCCCTCTCACTCAATTTGAGGTCAGAATCCCTCGTGGGGGCTGCAATACCCGAACCCCTGTGCACTGCGTACTTTTGCAAGTTCAAATGCTTGTTGACAATTTTACAACAAGTGCATTGGGCTCCAAGTAGCCCCAACCGCTGGCAACTTTTCCTGCAAAGATCTTTAACCACCTCGCACTGAGTGTTCCGTGGCCTGTTGTTTTGTGAAGCTGCTCGAGGTCCTCTCGTGACTCCTGTGCCTCTGGCCTGTGGGTCCAATTGAGGGTCATCTTTGCTTTCCTTGGGCTCCCCTGATTGCTCGGGGTCTGCCCTGACTCCCCTGCTTGTGGTGAGTCTCCTGGACCTTGCTGGTCCAAACCGTACACTTCCTTTTTTTTTGTGAAAACGTTTTTATTGAGATAAAAAATACAATATGCATACACAGTTTTACAGTCATGAGGACAGTTGCACACAGTCTATCGGTACACAGTTCCCACAAAGACCCCACCTCCATGATGACTACAATAATGTTATATCTCATCGTCCGAACCTTGATCCAATATCGGAGGTGTACAGATGTTTCCCCTATAGGTATTCCATTTGCCCCACACCCTTCCCCATTTCTTTGGACATCCTCTGTGAATGAATGTGGCCTTCTCAGCCACCATGACCATATCCATATCTCTACACCATTCTAGCAAAGTTGGTACGTGTGCCGACCCCCATTTCTGCTTTAAATTTCGTTTAGCTATCATCATGCCTGTCGTTGCCCACTGACGTTCAGCGTGGTTAAGGTCTGTTGGTTCCTTTAGAAGGCAGCATTTAGGATCGAGCGGGACTTGCTTCTCACTGACTTCCGTAATGGTGTCCATCACTGCTGCCCAGTAAGGTGTAAGCAGTGGGCATTCCCACAGGGTGTGATAAAATGTACCTATGTCACCACAGAGGCGTAAACAGTGTGGGTCAGGGATTCTTCCCATCTTATGCAGTGTTACCCATGTGTAATAGGTCCTGTGTAGTATTTTTAGCTGTACCAGCCGTAGTCTAGAGGAGATTGCCACCTCTCTAGGTGACGCAGTCGCGTCCGCCAGTCAGGGTCATCCATATCCCCAACCGCCGCCTGCCAAATCGCCCTAAGTCGGACGAGGGGGTCCGTTCGGTTATTAATAATTTTCTTGTAGGTGAGTGAGGTTGCTTTTTTGCCTAGATAATCAGTTAATAGCCGGTCCTCTATGGGGGATGACCCAGGGAGTGTTTCCGCTGCTGGAAGGGCTGCATCTATCGCATGTTTGATCTGCATATATCGAAATTTTTCCCCCGGAGCCATTGTGTATTGTTCTTGTAGGTGGGCAAAGCTCACAACCTTACTGTTGTGCCTGAGGTCCCCCAGTCGGGAGATCCCTATCAGGTCCCATTTTTGAAATCCCTTACTCTTTCCCAGGGTGCCCAGTTTGTCTGTGTCCCACAGTGGAGTGTATTGCGTTAGTCTGTCTGACCAGCCCAGGTGCCGTGTTACCGTGTGCCAGACACGAATTGTGGGTGTCGTTGGTCCCATGAGGTCATGTGTTTTCCGTTTATTGTAAAGTACCCTATTAGCTCCTCCCTTCCCCAGAGCCACTCTGTCCAGGTGGTAGGCAGGGTCAGTGTCAGGCACATGGACCCACTGATTAATAACTGTGAGTTGCGAAGCCCAATAGTATGCCTTGATATCGGGTAGAGCAATCCCCCATCGTACCAAATTCTGATTAATTTGCTCGCTGCCACTCTTGCCGGTTTGCCATCCCAAAGGAGAACAGCGATCTCTGAGTTCACTGCTCTAAAGTATGAGTCGGGGACTGGATAGGGCGTGTTGTGTAGGGCGTATAAAAATCTGGGTAGGGCCATCATTTAAAAAAGTGCTGCTCTGCCCAATAGGGTGAGCGGCAATGCTCTCCAATGCTTGATATCACGCTTCAGCCTTTGCAGCGGTGCTTGCAAGTTAAGTGCTAGGAATTCGTCCGGGTCAGACGTTATGTGGATCCCGAGGTATTTGAAACTATCCGTCACTATCTGGACCGTGCATCCCTTTGGCAAACGTGGGGGCAGTCCATGTAGAATGTAGAGTACGGACTTGTCCCAATTAATTGCATACCCCGACACCGACCCGAACACCGCACAGATGTTGAGCAATGCGTGGAGGGATCGTGTGGGCGAGGCTATATATATTAAAACATCATCGGCATAGAGGGAGATGCGATCTTCCCACCCCTCCCTCCATTTTAGACCTCGGATCCTTGGATCCCTTCTAATCCAGGCAGCCAGCGGTTCCAGGACCAATGTGAACAATAGGGGCGACAATGGGCAGCCCTGTCGTGTCCCTCTACCCAAAGTAATTTCACGTGATATGTGCCCATTGGCAACTACATGCGCGATAGGGTTTGCATATAGTAAGTGTACCCAGGAGCAGAATTTCGGTCCAAACCCTAAGTGTTGGAGGACCGCAAACAAAATTGCCCATTCCACCGAGTCAAACGCCATTTTTGCGTCAAGCGAGAGGACCGCAGCGTCCTCCCGCACCGTATGTTTCCGACCCAGTACTCCATGCAGGCGTCTGAGGTTCAAGGATGTGTTTCTGCCAGGCATAAATCCCGATTGGTCCGGGTGGACCAGTTTAGCAAGATGGGGTGTCAGTCTGAGCGCTAATGTTTTGGCTAGAATTTTGGCCTCTGCATTGATTAATAAGATCGGTCGATATGATGTGCATTCCACAGCAGGTTTGCCAGGTTTGTGGATGGCCACAATAGTGGCCAGCCGCTGATCCCTGGGGAGTGCTCCTTGGGCTCGACTCATCTCATACATTTTCAACATATAAGGGGCTACCTTGTCCGCCGTATGTTTATATAATTCTATTGGGATGACATTGGGCCGCTGGTTTTACCTGACAGTATCTTGGAGATGGCTACCTTAAGTTCGTCCACCGTAATATCTGCCTCAAGTCCCTCAGTTTCCTCAGGTGTGAGCCTCGGCATGTGAATGTTTTTAAGGAATGCGAGTGCTTCCTGGACAGTGGTTGTGTTTGTGGATGTGTATACTTGTTCGTAGTGTTTTGCTAGCGCAGTCACTATTTCTTGTGGATCTGTTGATATGTCTCCAGTCTCCGATCGGATCTGTGCTATCCACCTATTCGCTCGCTCCCTCTTATCTAGCCAGGCAAGAAGTTTACCGGCTTAATCCCCAGATTCGTAGATCCTGTGTTGGACTGCCATTATGCGGGTGTTAGCATCTGCCCAAAGGTATTCTTTATATTCCTGCCGCTTAACACGCAATTCATGTGCGGTAGTGTCAGGGGGGTCTCTAGCATGTTGAGACTCCAAATGCTGTACCTCCTGTTCTAAGGTCTCTACTTCATTTTTCTTTTCTTTTTTATGACCTTCGATGAGGGAGATGGCCCGCCCACGTATGACTGGTTTGTACGCCTCCCATAAAGTTAGCGGAGAAGTGACCGATGTCTCATTTTCTTGAAAATATTGCGTTGTTGCGGTTACCAAACCTTTCTTGATTTTAGGGTTAAGTAGGAATCCTGGATATATGGGGTACATACGATGCTGGGTAGGGCCGCGTGCTCGAATCTCCGCCATCACCGGGGAGTGATCGGAGATCCCTCTGGGCAAGTGTAAGGCTGTACAGAACACAAGAGGGTCCCTGAATCCTGTCATGTAAGGAGAAGAAGGCAGGGTACAATCGAACAAAAACAACAAAAAACCTCTCCTTATCCTTTAATCACTATTCGGGTGATACCTCCATCGTCAAGAAATACATTGTCCCACTATTGCATAAGTTGTTCATCTTTTTATTTATCAAAAAACTGTTAATATATATTTTTAAATTTTTTAATATATATATATATAAATATATTCATCAGTTTGCACATTATGACCAACATATCAGCAACATATATTTTGTGAGCCCCAAAAATAACAAATAAATTGAATATCTTACGAATGCACTCAGACAACACCAAACATACAACTCTCAATCATACCAAACACAAACATACTCAACATATAACTTGACATTACAAAGCATATTATAATTCATTTCATAAATACATGCAGTAAAAGAAGGAGAAGAAAGCGCCGACGCGCGTTTCGGAGTGGAGTCAGAGACCCACAGTTCCTTCGTCAGGGCGCAGGGAATAAATTATTCATAAGGTGGCCAATAATGTTCCAGAGCCATCCAAGTACTTTCTTATATGCGGTGCAACAAGGGCTCTATGTAACAATTGTATAGGGCTTAAAAGCAATCTGTGGGAACAATGAAAACACCATATAAGTTCATTTTTGTAATTTAATATATATACATAACTGTCTACATGAAGCTTTGGCAAGAACCAGGCACCATAGGGATAGAAAGCAGCAGTATATCTGCTCAAAGTGACGTGGTGAAAGGGCAGAAAGTGTGAGTATTAAAATAAATCCATGCACCAACACCCAAACACATGTGCACGCTAGAAGATGGATTAAAAATAAGGCCAATAACCTTCATCTCAAAAAGTGGAAAGGACTGCGTCTCGCACACAGTGGTAGCTTTGGGGCCCAAAGGCCTGAGGTCTTTCTTTCTCGATATTAAGTCCTGACAAAGACAAGGCGGTAGAATAAGGTACATGCTTAAGGGACTGTGTGGGTACATAATATCCTCTAGTCTCGTATATTTAAAGCATATAAGGCGTATAAACAACCTCATAACCATAGTAAATAAGATAGCCAGGCATGTAGAAGGCTATGTGCTTACTTAGTATACTCTAAACCAAGTATATTCAATGAGTGTAAAACCTATCTATTCTCCTAATCACCAGAATAAAAGACTTGGCCAGGTACAAAACATAATTCTAATATAGGATAAAAGTATCCTATTTACGTTGAGCAGATGACAATACTAGACTGTGTCATAGCATAAAAACACTAGCGTAGATGATTCTTACCAAGGGTGAAATAATGAAGCTCCCTTAGGCAATCCTCAATGGCGGAAATAACTGTGAATCTATTCCCGTGCCTGAAATAAAAAACGGCTCAAATGAGACCTCAGTATATATATAAAGAACTCTAATAAAGTCCAGGGGAGACTCATTCCCAAGTATTAAGTCCAATTGCATACCTAAGTAGGGTGTGAGTGGTTGCAACGTATAGATTCTCCGCAGGTAATCGGGTCAGTTAAAAAGAAAAACTCTACGGGAAACAAAGAAGGACGAAACGTTTATATAGTAAAATACGGAGAGGATTCAGAAGCCTATGGGCTTAGCATTACAGAAGGTTACTTACATAGTATATCGGCTAGAATTTTCAAAATTATATTCTTAGTCATTGTTAGCTGTGGTCCCGCTCCACATAGTTACATAAAATAGCGGATCAAGATGACAATACACTGCAGGAAGATGAAAAATGGGTACATGAATAAAGCATATAACCAAAAGCGTTACCTATATTAAGAGGTCTCTACCTAACACCCAGCTCTAACTTACCTGTGGTTTGCTCTTAGTTCAACGGGTGGGACATTGCCTCCATACTTTCACGAACCGGGCTTACGCGTTCGAATCGAAGCACGCTGTGGTATATATACCAAAACACGTCAGATCTAGCATCGGGCGCACTACGTAAAATACGTGACTGTGCAACGTACGTGGCGAAAAGTATACGCAGAGTAAGTATATCTAGACCGCTGTCTCTAGGAAACTATAGCCGCCATGTTGGGAGTACTATGGAACCTGAACCCACGCTAAAAAATTAAAGCAAACTAAGAGGTATAACATATCCATAGGTTTAAATGATACCATATACCAAGAGTTTGAATAAACCTCAAATGTAACTAAGCGGTCTTACCACATGTTAGGAAAGGTCACAAAGGTTGCGATTCAAAAGTTCTATAAGGGATACGTTCCTTGAGAACAAGATCGTCAAGTGAGAATAAAAACGTTACTGGTAATAGAGAAAGAATAAACTCTATTAGGGATAGAATGATATGTATTTACTGAGTACCCAAGATCCCCAAAAAGTAACCACACTCTCTATTGGGGTGACATACGAAAGAGGGACATGAAAAACAGGAGGGTCTTGCGGCTTATATACAACAAAACTGATATGCAGCCGCCTCATTATCAATCGCTAGATGAAAATTACGAGTAAGATACCCAAAGTTTGTGATGCTCTCTCTCCAGTAGGGATGCTCTCTCTCCAATAGGGATCCGGCACTGGAGGAGGGGGTAAAGTTCTGGTGAATGGAGGCCAAGTAAAACCTAGTAATTATTACATGCCGAGAAAACAGAACCTGCATCTACTACCTGCAGCAAAACAGACACCCCCTATCTGTCCGGGTTTGTGGCAACAGAGTCTTCCGTATGACATGAAATAAAACGAAGGGAGGTAAACCGAAAGGCCAAGTTTCTATGCTAGAGCCCCTAAGGGTCTACTGAATTAGTTTGAAAAAAAGAAACTACCACGCCTATACCACCAAAAACAGGGCCGATATAGAGGATAAAGTATAGCGCAGGGCACTAAGTAAGGAAATAATTAAAGTAGAGCATTTTCCCATGGTAAATGCTCATGGAGTCCTGCGGTTACTGTCTGGAGAGTGAACATCCAGTATACTTCCCTTTTTTTTCTTAAGGCATCAAGTGTAAGGCAGTCCCTATCCTCCCCATGTTGTCCAGTGCCGTGAGTATGTAGTCTATGCGTGAAAGGCTATTGTGAGCCCCTGAATGAAAAGTGTATTGTCACTGATGTGGAATTTGGAAACGGCCATATGTCCAGGAAACCGTGTACCTCCAAGAATTCGGCCTGGGGTGAATTAAGGTGGTGTTGGGGGCGGGCAGGTGTACGGTCCATTGCGTCGTTTATTGTCATGTTAAAGTTGCCCCCTACTATTAAGTCCCCTTCTGGTAATGCGAGGAGGAACTTGCCCAGGTCCTGAAAGGCGGACGAGTGTAGGGCGGGTGGGATATAGACAGTCACTAAGTTAAGTAGACGACCTTCCCATTGGACCGAAGTTGCGGCAAAACGGCCCTGGTCATCTTTGGAAGTGCGGTGTACAATGAGAGGGAATTGCTTTCTAACGAGGATTCCCACCCCTGGGGACCCTGAGGTGAACTCCGAGTGCACTATTAATTGGAACCCCCATCGGTCAAGTGCTTTACACGTGGATCCTACTAGATGCGTTTCCTGCAGCAGTATAACTGCTGGGGCCTTACGCCTTAGGTAGTGCAGCACCAACCCTCGTTTTATCTTGTCCCTCAGCCCATTAACATTCCATGAGAGGAGCGATAACGTTGGTGTTGTAATGCGTTGTGTCATTGGATCAGATGAGGTCATACAAGGCATGGGTCTTCGTGACAGACTGGATATCTGAGGTCAAGTGTAAATATGTTCCCGTAATGACTGTGTGCCAGTGTTTGCAGATCGTTAACTATCAGAACGATAACAACCAAAAAAACTTTGTGTCGCAGATATACATTATCTATAGATGGATACTTCACCCCCCAGTCTTCGCAAGCAGTAGGAGCGATGGCACAAGCATAAAAGCATATTTCACATTCCTGTAGGGGCTAAACAATAGTTCTGCTATCATGACAATACAAAACATTAACAATACCCGTCCCACCATCCCCAAGAGTAACAGGTCCCCCCTCCCTGCATCCCTGCCTAGTAGGTCTAAAACTACCCACATCCCCAATAGCAGAGCGCCTATGATCCCAATAACGAAAAACATTAAATGTAGGGTTCTGCGGTGTCGGCACCCAATAGCCTCCCCCTCCCGGGCCCGCAGCTAGGCCCCAACATTATTGAGGGTTAATATTGTATTCTAAAGTCCATAGTCCAATTTGGCAATTTGCCAGTCCGATATTGAAGATAGCAGAGAAGAACATATCATGCCCAGAGGAAGGAAACCCCCCTCCCCCGCACCCCAAAAAGACAAAAAGATAACTACAGACCAGTAGAGTCCATGCAGTCTTTTCACTTCCCAGCACGTGCCGTGTCGCTGCCAGGGCTAACAGAGCGGGAGCTTTTGGATCTCGATGGCGAGTGCACCCTCTCCCCACGCCAGTGTGATGAGTCTTTAGGGCGTTGGCCAGTGGCTCCGCGGTCTATCTCCTCTCGTCGGCGATGTGTCTGGGAGGGGCCCTCATCGAGCCATCATTGAGCCTCCTCCGGCGTCAGGAAGAACCAAGACTTGTCGCCGTCGACTACTTTTAACTTGGCGGGGAAAAACATCATGTACTTAAGTCCTTTGTCTCTGAGAGCCCGTTTTATCCCTTCAAAGGAACGCCTTTCTCGCTGTACCTTCAGAGTAAAGTCCGGGAAGAAACGGATCGTCGCATTATCATAGGGGAGGTCGCCATTGACCCTGGCCGCTTGCAGGATTGCATCCCGATCACGGAAATTCAAAATACTTGCGATGATGGTCCGGGGCGGTGCTCCAGGTTTCGGCTTAGGGATTGGGGCTCTGTGCGCCCTTTCCACAGAGAATAACGGTGACAGTCTTTTGGGCTTGAGGTGATGCAGGATAAGGTCTTCGAGGAAGAGATCCATGCTGGGGCCCTCCGCCCCTTCAGGCACCCCCACCACCCGGATGTTGTTGCGGCGGGCCCGTCCTTCCTGATCGTCCAGGTGGAGCGCCATTTCTTTATGTTGATGAACCAATTTTTGAACCCTTTCTTCCAGCTTACGCGTCACAGACTGCAACTCCCCTATATTTTCTTCCGTTACAGTGACCCTTTCGGACGTTTTTCGCATGTCGGCTCTCATGAGGTTCATCTCAATCGTGAACTTGTCGATTTTGGTCTCTAGATTTGTCCCTACTGTTTGTATCGCCGCCATAATTGAGCTGAGGGACAGTTCATCTCGCGTCCCTTCTTCCATGGTGAGCTGTCGCGGTACCGCATATTTGTCCATTTTATTAACTTGGACCGAGGCCGTAACTCCCTTCGGCTTCGTCATGGTGCGGTGTGCCGCTGAAGTCAGGCGGCGAGATATGGTCGGGGACTCTCACCGCACACCCAGCCAGTATATGCCGCCGTCCAAGGGGTCCCAGTCTCCCGATATCGAGAAAGATTATGACTTGTCAGTAATATGGCGGGAGCGCTGCGGTCCTTCAGACAACGCCAATGCGATAATTAATGTTCCCACATGCGGATAAGTGATAAAAAAAAAAAGGGGGGGTGGGGACCGTACACTTCCTTGACCTCCTGCATGGGTTACCTTTGCCAAGGCTTGTTGGTGCTCCTGCCAGACACCAACCCCTCAGCACCCGACATCCTTCATGGGAGAGCTCACATCCGGTTCCTGGTAATCCTCGACGTCGCCTGGTCCCCGCAGCTGCAGAGTCAAGGTCACCGACAACTATCCCGAAGCACCCGACATCGGTGGGCATTCATCTTCCGAGCCCCTGGTCACTCCCAAGTGACCCAGACTCTGTCCCCTGTGCTTTCAGGTACTCCTCAACAAGAATCCACGTTTGGATTCCAACGGACACTTCCTCCTCTTCCAGCAGTGGCACTTTCCTCGAAGTCCTCCATTGGGTTCGGCAGCGGTTTCCGACACCACATCACACTTAAGTACCCGGCTTCCCTGGGATAGGTAACTTGGGTAGTTCGGTATTCACGGTGGGGTGGCTCTCAAACCTTCTGTCTTCCAAGGGGTTTCTTCGAAGTCCACTGGGAAGGGTCCCTAACTTTAAAAATCCAACTGCGACTTGCACATAGACTTGTAAGGAGCACGCAGTCGTGTTCACACACTGCACACGCACTCCATGGGGTCCCAAGCTACTCACCTTGGGTGGTTCCTTAGGGTCCCAGCAATTCTACGTCCTCTCGACATTGTCCTGACTCGAGTCGTGGTTCTTATACCACTTTCTTAGTATATGGTTTAGTCCCCCCCCTGGGGCCCGCTGTGTATTAGTGCTATTTACTGTGATTTCTTTGCTTAAGTATTGTGTGCTTTGTGTCTATCTCCGGGTAGAAGATACTGTAATGTACTAAGTAGTATTATAAATACATATTTTTATAACTACTGTGTGGTTCTCTTTTCATTTAGTCTATACTATAAGACTGCATTCTGGTAAAACACGCTGCTTTACACTCCTTCGGGACTAAGCCTGAAGGCCGCTCTCCACAGCTACCACTTGGATAGCTTTCTATGGCTCTCTGAGACCTCTTAAATCACCATAAGGGTTGTTTGGACTGGTACAAGGTTCCCACTTTAATTAGTGGACATCATATACAAGGCCAGCTTCTCACATTGGTGTGCAGCAGTTGGGATTCAAGCCTGCATTTTTTTACCAGATAAATCTTTCGTATTGATTAACTTAAAAACCACTAGTACTAGGCACATATAATACAAGCTTAGAATAATAAGTTCTACTGAACTTGCGGTTGAGTAAGTTAAGGGTCTAGCACACCCTTTCTCCAACCTAAGAGAGTTTAAATCCCACTAGTTTAGGTAGGTGCAACACCACTCAACACTTAGTATGTCTACCAAAGGAGATGCTAGTGGCTTTCTGCCTTCTAGATACAGTGAACTTTCGTTCCATGAACTGAAAGTACTGTGTGCCTCTAGGAAGCTGAAGACAGGGAGGAGTGCCAACACTCAATGCCTTTTAGAGGTGTTACTGTTAGATGACTTAAGGAAAACCCCTGGGTCAGATGAACAGGGCAGAGTGGGTGGGACAGGGAATGAGGATGTCAGGAGGGGACACCTTCTATGACCAAGAATCTAACCATGACCAGGGGGAACCTGATGGCTCCCACCTGGAGAACTCAGATCTTCCAGAAGAAAATGCAGAAGGCCCTGATGGCCCCCTCTTCATTCCTCCTGGAAGAGTGCAGAGTTTACCAAGGAGATCTAGGTCACCCTCTGCAGAGTCTAATCACTCAGGACAGTCTGTAGGGACCTCTGTATCTAGAAAGAAGGACCACTCTTTTGATAGGGAGTACCAACTTCTTGAGCTTGAGAAAGCTAGGCTTAGGCTCAGGCAAGAGCAGTTGGCCCATGACAAGGAGTCTCTAGAAGTCCAGAGAGCTAGAAAAAAATTGCGACCAGAGTCCCATGGTGGCAGCAACAGTGTCCCTAGAGTTAAGGAACATTCCTTTGATAATAGGAACCTGAGCAAGATTTTCCCTCCCTACCATGTTGGGGATGGCATCCATTAATGGATAACTGCTCGAGAGAGGGCCTGTAAAGTTCAGAGGGTCCCTCAAGAGCAGTGGACAGCTATTGTGTGGCTCTCCTTTGCTGACAAAGGTAGAGATAAGCTCCTCACTGTTAGAGAAGAGGATACTGACAATTACTCAGTTCTGAAGAGTGTTCTCATTGATGGGTTTGGCTTAACCACTGACCAGTACAGGATTAAGTTCAGAGACACCCAGAAGACACAGAATCAGGATGTGGATTGTGCTATCATGGCTCTGGAAGGTTGGTTGCTTGGCAGCAAAGTGCATGATTTTGATTGATTGTACAATTTGATTATGAGGGAGCGGATCCTTAATAATTGCCAGAATCAGCTATTGCATCAGTACCTGGCAGACTCAGATCTGACTTCTCCCCAAGATCTGGGCAAGTAGGTGGTGACTAGAAGAAACAAGATTCTTCAAAAACTCAGGATAAGGATGAGGACAACGGTAAAGATAAAGAGTCTTCATCAAGGCCCCAAACACCTGCATCTGGAGGAGAGTCACATTCCAACAAAGGAAAAGGCAAAAAGGAATCTTGGTGTTACTTTTGTAAGGTGAAAACCCATTGGGCAAAAGATGCTGATTGTCCAAAAGCCAAGGAAACTACTCCAACCACCACTGCCCCTAAGGCAACTGGTCCTCCTAGCACAAGTACAAGTGGTGGTACAGGGAACAAGGGATTAGTGGGGTTAACCTTGGGATATGAGGTGGTTTCTGGCCTAGTCAGAACTCCAGCTCATGCTTTTCTAGTCTGTGATGGTGGCATAGATATTGCCACCTTACTTGTCAGTCCCAGTAACCTGGACAAGTGTAGACAGCAGCCTTTGATCAATGGAACAGAGGCAATGGCCTACAGGGATACAGGGGCTAGTGTCACAATGGTGACAGAAAAACTTGTGTCTCCTGGACAGATCATATTTGGTGAGATGTACCAAGTGACCAATGCAAACAATGTCAGGACTGACCATCCCTTGGCAGTTATTAATTTCAGCTGGAGAGGGGTAACTGGCCCTAAGACAGTTGTGGGTAGCTCAGACCTACCAGTAGATTGTTTGTTGGGCAATGATTTGGAGACATCTGCCTGGGCTGATGTGGAATTTAGGACTCATGCAGCAATGCTGGGCATCTCTGCAGATGTGTATGCAGTGACCAGGTCACAAGCCAAACTGACATCCACTGAACAGGCCCTGGATCCTGGAACAATGGACCAGGTGCCTTCCAAGAGAAGGAGCAGGAGGGGTAAGGCTGTGTCTTCCCCCAGACTCAGAGTGAGGATCAGTCTCTTGAGGGAGATGATACCAGTCCCTGTGAAGGAACTGTCTCAGATGAACTTGAACCGGATCAGGTTGAGTTCTTGGGGACAGGGGATCCTTCCAGGGCAGACTTGAGTTTGGAGCAGCAAACCTGCCCATCTCTTGAACCCCTCAGACAACAAGCTGCTGCTGAGGTTGCTGGGAGTGTCAGTGGGTCCCACAGGATCTACTGGGATGAGGGACTCCTTTACTCAGAGGGTAGAGACCCCAAGCCTGGTGCCACCAGGAGGTTGGTCATACCTCTGAAGTTTAGGGGCTTCCTACTCACCTTGGCACATGACATTCCCTTGGCAGGACACCTAGGCCAAAGTAAGACTTGGGACATGCCTGTCCCTCACTTTCACTGGCCTCACATGTTAGAGGACACAAAGGAGTTTTGTCACTCCTGTGCCACTTGCCAAGCCAGTAGCAAAGCAGGAGACACTACAAAGGCCCCCCTGATGCCATTTCCAATGGTGAGGGTTCCCTTTAAGAGGGTTGGGATTTACATAATTGGTCCCATGAACCCTCCTACAGCATCTGGGCACAGTTACATTCTAGTGGTGGTGGACCATGCCACTAGGTACCCAGGGGCCATTCCCCAACAGGGCTCTCCTGGGAATTTTTTCCAGGGTGGGTTTCACTAAGGAGGTTTTAAGTGACAGAGGTACAAACTTCATGTCAAGTTACATCACTGCAATGTGGAAGGAGTGTGGAGTGAACTACAAATTCACCACACCCTATCACCCACAATGCAATGGGTTAGTTGAAAGGTTCAACAAAACCCTCAAGGGCATGATCATTGGCCTCCCATAAAAGCTTAGGCGAAAATGGTATGTTCTTCCGCCCTGCCTTCTCTTTGCCTACAGAGAGGTCCCTCAGAAGGGGGTTGGCTACAGCCCTTTTGAACTTCTCCAGTTAGGGGTCCCTTGTGTTTGGTGAAGGAGGGATAGGAGGTACCTCTCAAACCTCCCAAACAAGACATAGTGGACTATGTACTTGGTCTCCGCTCCAGAATGGCTGAGTACATGAAGAAGGCAAGTCAAGAATTACAGAATGCTTGGCATGACCAAAAGGCTGTCCTGACTGTTTATCAGCCAGGGCAGAAGGTGTGGGTGTTGGAGCCTGTGGCCCCAGCAGCTCTCCAAGACAAATGGAGTGGACCCCACACTAGCATTGAGCAAAAAGGTGAGGTCACATATCTGGTGGACCTTGGCACTCCCAGGAACCCCCACAGGGTGCTCCATGTGAACAGGCTCAAACTTTTTGTAGACAGGGCTGACATGGGCTTGCTCAGGGCAACTGATGAGGGACGGGAGGAAGAGAGTGACCCTCTTCCTGATCTCCTCTCACAAAACCCTGATGATGGGTCAGCTGATGGTGTAGCCTTGGCAGGCAGCTGCACTGCCCAACAGCAGATTGAGTGTAGGAAGGTCCTCAATCAATATAGGTACATGTTCTCTCTGACTCTTAGTCAAACCACCTGGTGTACCCATGAAGTGGACACAGGTGAGAGTCTGCCTGTTAAAAATATAATTTACAGACAGCCTGACCATGTCAGAGATTGCATCAGGACAGAGGTCCAAAAGATGCTTGAGTTGGGAGAAATTGAGCCCTCAGATAGCCCTTGGGCTAGTCCAGTGGTCTTAGTTCCAAAACCTCACACCCAGGATGGTAAGAGAGAGATGAGGTTTTGTGTTGACTACAGAGGACCCAATGCGGTCACTAGGACTGATGCTCATCCAATTCCAAGGGCAGATGAGCTTATTGACACCTTGGCTTTAGCCAAGTTCTTAAGCACATTTGACCTTACTGCTGGCTATTGGCAAATCAGACTATCTGAGGATGCCAAACCAAAAACAGCATTTTCAACCCCTAGTGGGCATTATCAATTTATTGTGAGGCCCTTTGGTTTGAAAAATGCCCCAGCCACATTTCAAAAGCTGGTGAACAAAGTTCTTACAGGTCTGGAGGCCTATAGTGCAGCATATCTTGATGGTATAGCTGTCTTTAGCTCCACCTGGGAGGATCACCTGGTCCACCTGAAGAATATTTTGGAGGCTCTACAGAAATCCGGCCTCATTATCAAGGCTCCTAAGTGCCAGATAGGGCAGAGCAAGGTTGTGTACCTGGGCCACCTTGTGGGTGGAAGGCCAGGTTCAACCACTTCAGAGCAAAGTCCAGACCATAATGGACTGGGTTGCTCCAACTACCCTGACTCAGGTCAGAGCTTTCTTGGGCCTGACTGGGTATTACAAGAGATTTGTAAATGGATATGGATCTATAGTGACTCCCTTGAATGATCTCACCTCCAAGAAAATGCTCAAGAAAGTTCAGTGGACAGTTAGCTGTCAGAAGGCTTTTGATGATCTCAAGCAGGCTATGTGCACTGCTCCCATTCTGCAGAGTCCTGACTACTCCAAGCAATTTATTGTCCAAACAGATGCATCTGAGTTAGGGGTAGGGGCTGTGTTGTCACAACTTAATGCAGAGGGTCAGGATCAACAAGTAGCTTTTATCAGCAGAATGTTGAACCCCAGAGAGAAACGTTGGTCAGATATAGAGAGGGAAGCCTTTGCTGTGGTCTGGGCCCTGAAGAAGCTGAGGCCATGCTTGTTTGGCACTCACACTCGTTGTTCAGACAGACCATAAGCCCCTCTTATGGCTAAAACAGATGAAGGGTGAAAACCCCAAACTTTTGAGGTGGTCCATTTCCCTACAGGGGATGGACTATACAGTGGAACATAGACCTGGGAGTAACCATGCCAATGCAGATGAACTCTCCAGATATTTCCACTTAGTAAATGAAGACTCAACTGGGCAAGGTAAGTCTCATCTCCTTACGTTTGGGGGAGGGGGTTGTGTAGGAAAGTAGGATCTGCTTCTTATGGTTACCCCCACTTTTTGCTTGATGGGATGCTGTTTTTGGCTAGTCTGACTGGGATCCTTCTAATCAGGACCCCAGTCTATCTGCTCTCTCCCTAAACTGTTATGTTATGAGCTTAGGTACACTCCAGATTGGATACTGGGGTACCCTTGTCAGTCCCTAGTATATGATACTCATATACCCGGGGCATAGATACCCCAGAGGTCTCCCATGGGCTGCAGCATGTATTATGCCAACCATGAGAGATGGTGCATGCACCACTTACTAAAGATATAGGTTTACTATATCTATGGGTCACTGCACTTAAAACCTATAAGTCACCCCTATAGCAGGCCTTTACAATGCTGAGGGCAGGGTGATTGATTCTAAGTGAGAGGGTGCCCCTGCATGAGCAGGACATCCCTGTAGCCTTCGGAGTTCATTCTCCCGGGTTGTCAGTGAAACAGCAATAGACTTATATAGAGGGGCATTACGTGACTGTGTGATGACCATCTAGAAAACGGCTGTAACAAACCCTATCGTGTTTGGTGTCACACCGGTAACTGGGCTCTCGGTGGTCCTGGTAGCAGCCTTCTAGCTCCGGACAGCACAAAATGGTTGCTGCCAACCAGAGACACATTTCTGCCCTCCTGCTGCTGAGCCAAGCTCGAGCAGAGGAAGGCAGGACAATAGGCATCCTGTCACAGGGAGGTGTGACCACCTCCCAGACAGGATTTAGTGTATTAGGGCTGGGTGGGTGCGCTTGCCAGCACCTGAAAGTCTGCATGAGGGGCACATTTGGTGTCCCTGTGCATAACCCAGTTCAAACCAGTCCTGGGAGCCGTCGGCTCCCGCTCTGGCGTGCAACTGGACAAAGGACATGGGAGTAACCTCTCCCCTGTCCAGACCCTCCCCTGGGAGGGACCCCTGTATCTTTCTAACCCTCTCCTGTGTGTACTTAAGGGCTTACCTGGCTGTAGGACCTTAGATTCGTCGTGGACAAGATTCAGAACTGAAACTACTGCACTTTCACCGTCTGGGCACTCTGGACTTCGCTGGACTTCGTTTCGGCCTGACTTTGTCTCTCTCTCAGTCTGCTGCATCATCTGTGCCTGTGCCCCGTACAGGATCCGTACAGGACCTGTGGAGCATCCAAGACACCTGAAGATAATCTCCCTTGGAGTGAAGGAGTCACTCCCCTGCATTCGCAGGCACTCCAACACTGCTAACCGGTCTGCTGATCCCAAACTCCTATGGACTCCAAAGGGTTCAGCAACACAGGAGGTGGGTTCCTACGTCCCTCGAGGCCTGAGCTGCCCTCTCACTCAGTTTGAGGCCAGAATCCCTCGTAGGGGCTGCTATACTCGAACCCCTGTTCACCGCATACTTTTGCAAGTGCAAATGCTTGTTGAAAATTCTGCAACAAGTGCATTGGGCTCCGAGAAGCCCCAACCACTGGCAACTTCTCCTGGAAAGATCTTCAACCACCTCGCATCGAGTGCTCCATGGCCTTTTGTTGTGTGAAGCTCCTCGAGGTCCGCTTGCGACTCCTGTGCCTCCGGCCTGTGGGTCCATTTGAGAGTAATCTTTGCTTTCCTTGGGCTCCCCTGATTGCTCGGGGCCTGCCCTGACTTCCCTGCTTGTGGTGAGTCTCCTGGACCTTGCTGGTCCGAACCGTACACTTCTTTGACCTCCTGTGTGGGTTACAGTTGCCAAGGCTTGTTGGTGCTCCTGCCGGACACTGACCCCTCAGCACTCAACATCCTTTGTGGGACAGCTCGCATCTGGCTCCTGGCCATCCTCGACGTTGCCTGGTCCCCGCAGCTGCAGAGTCAAGGTCACCGACAACTATCCTGAAGCACCCGACATGGATGGGCATTCGTCTACCGACCCCCTGGTCACTCCCAAGTGACCCAGACTCTGTCCCCTCTGCTTTCAGGTACTCCTCAACAAGAATCCATGTTTGGATTCCAACTGACACTTCCTCCTCTTCCAGCAGCGGCACTTTCTCGAAGTCCTCCATTGGGTTCGACGGCGGTTTCCGACACCACTTCACACCTATGCACCCGGCTTCTCTGGGGTAGGTAACTTGGGTACTTCGGTATCCACGTCTTCCAAGGGATTTCTTCGAAGTCCACTAGGAAGGGTCCCTAAACTTTAAAAATCCAGCCGCGACTTGCACATAGACTTGTACGGAGCACAAGGTCGTGTTCACACACTGAACACGCACTCCGTGGGGTCCCTATCTACTCACCTTGGGTGGTTCCTTGGGGCCCAGCAATTCTACGTCCTCTCGACATTGTCCTGACTCGAGACGTGGTTCTTATACCACTTTCCTAGTATATGGTTTGGTCCCCCCCGGGTGCTATTTACTATAATTTCTTTACTTAAGTATTGTGTGCTTTCTGTCTATCTCCGGGTAGGAGATACTGTAATGTACTAAGTAGTATTATACAATAAATATATATTTTTATAACTACTGTGTGGTTTTCTTTTCATTTAATCTATACTATAAGATTGCATTCTGGTAAAACAAGCTGCTTTACACTCCTTCAAGACTAAGCTTGAAGGCTGCTCTCCACAGCTACCACTTGGATAGCTTTCTAAGGTTGTCTGAGACCTCTTAAATCACCATAAGAGTTGTCTGGACTGGTGCAAGGTGCCACATTTAATTAGTAGACATCATATACCAGGCCAGCTTCTCACACCTGCCTCATGATTACACAGATATATCATTGCATTTCATTGTTGGACTGACATTTTATTAAACGCATCTTTCACTAGCCATTCATATTTTCAACTACATCTATTTTCTATATCTGTCTTTTATATACTTCATCTTACATGTAAGGAGAAGATATGTGGGGCATCCGTATCGCACATATGTACCCCAGACCACTGATCTTTTTATTATCCTTCGAGTCATATTTTCAACTGAATGATTAATTCAAAAGAAAGCAAAACCACCGAAGTTTGTGTATGGAAATGAAAGATGTGTGGCTGACTTTCAATTTCTAAACAATATGATATATGGAAACTTGTAAATTTGAAATGCATTTCCCTGAACCAAGGTGTAGTTTATTACTGTGTTCTGTTCAAGTGATTAATGCTTAGATACAGTTTAGCAACATTTTGAGTAATGTTTCATGTTTGGCTTTATTGAGATGACACCAGTTATATTTTATACTCAAAAATATAATCCAGCAGCAACACATTGGCAAATAGTTAAACATCTGTTGGTTTATCCGAAAATGAATTTCTATTTATTAAAGTAGGGATTCTAAAACACAGGGGCTCAGATTTATTAAGGACTTGCGTTGTCCTTGAATCATGGAAGTTTACGCAAAGTAACAAAAGTCCTTATGTGATATTTACTAAGCCACGCAAGGGGTGATATGTGGTTCCTTGCATGACTTTGTAAAGAAAGATAATGCAACGCAGTGGCTTGTGCTCCGTTACGTTACATTTCGTACATTTCGTAGTGGCAGTGTACCATAGGTGGAGCATGCACGTTCCTGTGCATCCGCCCATGGATTTTAGCGCAATTCCAAATTTACTAAAATCAGAAAAACTGGAATTGTGCCAAAATGGTGCGGCTCCCAAGGGTGGCATTATTAGGAGAAATATTTTTATTTCTCCTTCTTAACTTCCTGTTTCTATGTGTGATGCATTCAACATCACACAAAGAAATAAAGAATTTCCTCTTAGGATTGTTTTTGTGCAGGAAAATGTGCCTTCCTGCACAAAAAACAATCCTGGATGTAATGCAGGCACTTTGCACCATGGAGCAAGAGGGCCTACATTGGCTTAAGGCAGCATACAGTGACCAGCCAAGGAGGGAGCAGAGTGCGCCATATCGTATTAGTTATGGTGCATTTCTGCTCTCTCTGTTTCATGCAACGGAGCGGAGCGCAGCAAGTTCCCTTGCTGCATTGATTTGCGTGAAACTTTAATAAATCTGGCCCAGGGGAACTACGCCTGTCTGTGCTAAAATGTGTTGAAAAGGCCAAAGAGACAGATAGCAATGTTTGAGAGGGGGAATTGTGTGCTTTCTAAAGCCATCAATGTCACTCCCTCTGAATTCTATGTGCATTCTAACAACACGTTACATTGCCTCAGTACCAAGATGGCTGTGGTCTTCATTTTTACCTGCCTCTTACATCATAAGGAAACTCTTTGGTGAGTATAAGCAGAATGAGGTCCCTTCATGCTGAACTATGAGATAGTATTTTTTTTTTTAAATTAAACAGCCTTTTCATAGTCCTTCTTCCTCTCTGGAAGAACCCAGAGGATCCGTCTCCCACTGTTCACCTCGGAGCTCAAGAAGATCATCTACGGAGTTCCCCAGGGATCGTCCCTCAACCACACCCTCTTCAACACCTACATAATCCCCCTGGCCTACACCGTCAGATCACACAGACTCAACATCATCTCCAATACCGGCGACACACAGCTCATCCTCCTGCTGTCCAAAGACACCTCCACCACCAGAGCCAACTTCCACAGATGCATGATGAACGTTGCTGAATGGATGAAGGACAGCTGCCTCAAACTCAACACGGACAGGTCAGAAGCCTCATCTTTAGGAACAGCATCTCGCTCTGGAACGAATCATGGTGGCCCATGGAACTCGGCACACCATCTGCCCTAACAGACCACGCCTGCAGCCTCAGCATCATCCTGGACAGCAAGCTATCCATGAAACAGCAGATCAAAGTAGTCTCCTCCACCTGCTTCCACACACTTCGCATGCTCCGCAATATCTTCAGCTATCTCCCAGTCAACACCAGAAGAACCATCACACAGGCCCTCGTCACCTGTAGACTGGACTATGGAAACACACTCTACATAGGAATCACAGCCCGTCTCCTGTAGAGACTACAGACAATACAAAACTCAGTGGCAAGACTCAATCTAGACCTCTCCAGAAGGACCCACATCACACCCCACCTCAAGAAACTACACTGGCTCCCGATCCAGAAGTGATGCCAGTTCAAGATGCTGACCCACGCTTTCAAAGCCCTGCACAACGAAGAACCTGCATACATCCACAAACGCCTGACCTTCCACTGACTGATCAGACACCTTCAATATGCCTCCCTCTTCCTCGCAGACACTCCCCCGGATCCACCATACCAACAGTGGAGGATGCTCTTTCTCGCACCTGGTGGCCAAGGCATGGAACAACCTTCCTCTGCTCCTCAGGACTGCCCCCTCGATCGAGCAATTCAGGACAGACCTCAAGACCTGGATGTTCAAATGAACAAACCGCAACGCAGCAGCCAACTTCGCCAGCGCCTCGAGACCCTCACGGGTGATTTACTGCAGTCTATAAGTGAGTGATTAATTGATTGATTGATTGATAATGCTGCTGCACCGCCACAGCATTCGTGCACTTTCTGTAGAAAATTAACTTATAGTAAAAAAGATCATAGTGCGAAAACAATGTGGCAGATGACAATAGAGACGGATGAGTAATAAGTTAGGTTACTAAATAGTGATTACTGCTAATCTGTGTATCCATATCATTTCAGGAATAACTTGGAAAGGGGATTCTTTAAATACTTCCTGAACGTGAGATCAGAGGATTGGTTGAGAGTTCCAAAATTATGCAGCCTCTGATAATCTGATTTTGTTCCTGTAACATGGCTTCCTGGCTCCCACAGGGAACAAGGGAGTATCCACACTAGTGGATAAGGTGAGTGGGCGCTTATGGGATGAGCAATGGCGAGACGTTTCGCTGGATGGCTGCTTGTAAACAGCATTGCTATTGCGCTGTAGAAGTAGGGAAAAGGATGTTTCGATTGAATTATATCACAGAAAAGTTACCAAGGATAAATAGTTTGAGCATGATGCAAACAATGCTAAAGTAATGGCTGCAGTACAGGATGCAGATGCCCAAAATCATAGCCTTAGGCATATGGGTTTCAGTCCCCAAAATGACAGCACCTAAGGTTGGGGGCAAAGGGATTGGGAACATCCATCGCTAAGGGAGTGACCACCTCACTTCTGTTGTTGTATCATTTCTTTCAAACAATGTCTTACCTGCACTTGCTTTGAGTTTTAACCACATTAAATGCCATAGAATTGTTTTATAAACAGTGGTGTGAGAGTTTTTTCACAATCATAACAGATGACCTGATTAATTGCATTCTGCATCCACCTTTGAGTCGTTTCAACCATTGATTTTTCAAGACATTAAGGGCTTTATTTAGAGTTTGGCAGAAAGAGTTCTCTGTCACAAACATGCTGAAGTACCCTGTCCACCAAACTCTCAGTCCACCCGCCTGCTCTGTTCTGACTGTCAGCTTTTCAACAGTGTGACTCCTGCTGACTCTGCTGTCTGAAAACTTACATCGATGGAGGAGAGGCTATTGGGGTAAGGACATTAGACCATCCCCAATTCATAGAGTGTAGGCTCTGATATCTTTTTCTTGTCCGTCACTGCCCGGAAAAAACCTAGAGCTCACTGCAAGAGACAAAATAATTATGAGAAAAATAATGAGAGTGGTCATTAGTTTTTGGTTTTTCAAAAGCAAACCCCTTCTTTGGGAGTTTATTTTTAAAAAGCAAAAAAGTTTGTTGTGTGGCCATCTGAAAGAGGGAGGCACAGCACCAAACCTGCAGCACCTTTAGAGGAATCGCCTTGATGGCACAGAGATCACACCATCACAGACAGAGCAAAGACCTGCATCCTTTAAATCAGGCCATAAATTCTTTGTGGCACTAGACTGTGGCTCAAGTAATGATTTTCACAACACATAAATCCACATTATCGGGGTCATTACGATGTCGGGCGCACCGCATCGGTCATGGGACCGTCCGACACCCGGTCAGCGGTCCCGACCGCCCCATTAGGATGCGACTGAACACTGTTCGGTCGCATTCCTACATTTTACTATGGCAGCATGCATTCCAGCTGTAAACCGGCCAGAATGCATGCTCCAATAGTAAAATGGGAGGTGCAGGTCATCCCTGCACAATGTGTGGGGTGCAGGGATCATCAGGGGGGCACCATAGGTGCCCCCTGGGCTCCAACCCGGAGGCCGTGCACCCAAGGGGGCCCTGCTGGGGGCCCCCAAAGTCGAGTTCTGACAGCCTTTCCATGTTGGAAATGCTGGCATGGAAACCAAACATTGCAATCTGCCCTTGAGATCGCAGGCCGGAATCCGACTGGCCGACGGGCTCTCCAAGCCCGTCGGAAGCCAGCCGGAATCACCGGCAGGTTTTCTTTACGACCGCCTCCATCGTAATGAAGCGGTCGTAAAGTAAACCGACCGGCCCATTACAATGCAGTCGCAAAGGCTCCGAACGAGGGTCGGAGACTTTTACGGCCACATCGTAATCGGCCCCTTAGCTGGGATCTCCAGTTTGAAAAAAGTGGAATTAACATTTGGGATTCCCAAATCATTAATCATGATTAGTGGAACTTTCTGTCTGTAACAGCAGATACACCGATTTTGCACTGTCTTAGTGTTATTAGGAATATTAGCGAAAAATAAATAAAAAATATGCGGGTATTCACATATATTACAACACATTTGTTCACCCTAAATACACACACAGTCAGTTCAGAAAAGGTTGGCGTAAGTGAGCATGAACGGCATGAAAGTGCTTCAAACCTTTGTATTTTTACAGGGAATGTAGGGGAATAGGGATTCCCCACATAATCAGATTTCATCGTCGCCTATCTCTTAAATTATATTACTGTACCTTCTGACAGACTCATACAAACTAAACAACCCAAAACAAGACTGAATATCCAAGGGCCCGATTCAGCAAAAATTACAAATCTTAGAATAGCTATTGTTTTATGATTCACAAAACTCAGAGCATATTAGGAAAGATATGAACTTCATAGATTATTGAGCGTAGAGACGATTGGTTGGAAGACAAAAGCCTGCTATTCTAGGGCTGGAAGAAATAAGATTCTCAAAAGCCCTTGTTCATGCCTGCTACGTGTTTTGCACAGAGGAGCATGAGCCAGAAAGTTCTGATACACAGCCAAGGCATATCCTGGCTTGGCTCGAAGAATTAAACCACATGCCAAACTTTGAATGCACTAAAGCGGTGTAACTAGTCCAAATAAGATATGCAAAATATGTTGGCCTCCTTCAGGCTGTTTGATTATACTATCTAGGATCACAAATTGTTCATGGAATATATTTTGTTCCTTGCAGTGTGTTTCCATATTCAGTAAAGAAGCGCTTGGTCCATCCCCGGGAAAGAACAGAGTGTGATAACCATTGTTGTGAAGTTGGGATCCATCTTTTGCGTATTTAGTTCAGTTTGTTCTTCTACAAGAACCCAGCTCTGACCTCTAAAGTATCTCATCCATTGGAAGAGGGTTCTCTTTCATTAACAATGTGCTTGATCATACTGATGATCCTGGGCAATGAATGTCACAGATGTTGTCAACTGAACGATAGAGCCGGACAAACTTTCCAACACTGAATTTGTTTAAGATGTAGGATCTTAGGGGCCCATTACGATACCCGGGGTAAATAAATCCGCCAGGCATGGAAGCGGCAAAAATCCGCCCGCACACACCGCCTGAACACCGACCACGCCATTACGATTACACAAACCGAAAACCGCCATCGGCGGAAAAATCACACAAAATACCGCCCGCCATCGTCCGAGTCGGAGTCAAACCGCCCGCCACGGACGGAAACACGCACGACAACACAAAACCGCCCGCCCACACGGCCGACACACCGCACGTGAAATTACGATCGCACCGCCATGAGCGCGGAAAAACCACAAATATACCGCCCGCCAGCGCAAACAACGCCGATGAGAATCGACACGGCAGAAGCCATGGCGCCAACGTACCTGCACAGAAACCATCCGCACACAAAACCAATAGCACACAACATGGCCAACAAGTCCACACAGCAAAGCACGCACAAATACACAAGCACAGTACACATCCCGAAAACACCCCCGGACAAACAAAAAATACAAAGGCCAGAACCCCAGACACAACACACCTGAAAACAACAGACCATGAGGACACACCCACATAGGTGAGTACAAAAGCAGCACTCCCACAGACCACAACCCCTTGCTACATTGCAAACCAGAGAGGAGAGGAGAGGACACAGTGACACAGCAAGGACAGCAGCACACCACAGAAACGCACACATCACTACCACCACCACCACCACCACCAAACACCACCACCACCACCACCACCACCACCACACCCCGGCACCACAAACCCCCTGCACATTACACAACACACACCGCACCAGCACCACAAACACCATGGCACCACAAAGGATGCCCAAGTTCACGCCCATGGAGCTGACGGTCATGGTCGACGAGATCATCAAGGTGTACCCACAAATCTATGGGAACATGGTCCAGCACACACCACTAGCCACCAGAAACAGAATGTGGAACCGGATCGTAGACCAGGTCAATGCAGTCGGGACCCTGCCCAGGAACAGAGGAGAAATTAACAAACGTTGGAATGACGTAAAGAGCCTGGTCAAGAAGAAGGAGGGCAAAAACAGAGAGCTGGCTGCCGTCACTGGCGGAGGGAATCCCGCGCTCTTTAAGACCTTCAAAGCGTGGGAGGAGAAGGTGCGAGTCGTAATCCATCCGGAGATCCTCGCCGGATTAGAAGGGGGAGTGGAGGCTGGTAAGTACAAACTAATGTATACCAGCACACCGCTATGTACTCACATGCGCAACTACCATGCCACAGCTCCCAGGGACAAACACCCCCATGTCCAGCACACAATACACAACACATCACACACACATGCAACAGACACTACCACACACAGCCCAAACCGAACAACTGTAAGATGCGTGGGGACATGTGTACACTAAGCCAGCCACGTAACCACCAACAGGTCCCCAAATATGCCAGAAGCGCCACAACGAGCACCCACCACACCCATGTGTCCGCCACAGCTGCACTAACCGACAAGTAACAGGTAAGTGGCAGGAACACAAAGTGCAGTGGGTGGGACGGTGGACAGCCCAAGTACAACACACACCAGGCCCCAGTCCCACAGCACAGCAAGGAGGAGCATCCCCCACACCCCACAGCCACGTGTCAGCCACCGCAGTGCACAACGACAGCCGAAAGGCAGACATCACGGTCCACAGCAATCGGTGTCAGTGGGTGTCCAGCCACCCCACGACCCACAACACCCCCCCACCCCCACAGACCTGCAACATGGAGCACCCCCGCTTAGAGCCATGTGGCATCCAGTACAGTGCACGCACGAACAACTTGCAGGTGGGAAACTGGACAGGGCTGGATTACTGGAGGCATGAGGACCATAACACGACCAACACATGGGACATGTCACGTAGCAGACGAACACGCAGCACCGCCCACCGTCACGAACAAGTGAACAATGTGCACACGGACATGAACAACAGACTCACACCCCACATGACCCATCACAGACATAGCAACACCCAAGGAGCCACGTCTGCATGCACAAGCCACACTGAATATAGTCCCACACGGCAGCCACTGTGCAACTCATCACACACAACCGAAACACCATTGAAGTCCTGTCCATGTAGCCCCTACTGCCTGTCAACCACACACCCCACAACTACGCCTATGTAAGACAAACAACACTAGACGCAACAGAGCGGAACAACATAAATGCACACGAACACCACTGAACCCATCAAACTCACAGACACACCATGCACATACAACATACCATCCATCCCATCCGTCAGCCCCAGTCTCATGAAAGGCATGTCATCCGCACAGCTGCCACACATACAGCAGTCACGCTAAGACACATGCCCATGACCAACCATGTGCCAGAAGTCAATTAAGCGCACGACACACTGTGAGCAACAACACACAACATGGGCCACACCCCCCGAGCACTGCAGTGATGCACATGGCACAGGGCAGCACGCACACCAAGGAGATGGGACAACTGCAATACGTTGGCTGGCACACAACTATCACTCACTCATAACGATGCGTCCAATGCCATGTCCAGTAATCACAACAGACAGCAAATATGCAGGCCATGTCAAGCATGCACACACCTCAAACCATGCACTGTCTTGCTGCCACAACACATGTCACGTTCGGCACCCATGGCTCACAGCATGTACCCCAAAAGCATATCCC
Source organism: Calotriton arnoldi (assembly GCA_963921515.1). Taxonomy (NCBI): domain Eukaryota; kingdom Metazoa; phylum Chordata; class Amphibia; order Caudata; family Salamandridae; genus Calotriton; species Calotriton arnoldi. Next base: position 800,685 of record CAWUFW010006692.1, on the reverse strand, counting down.
CTCCCAAATGCGAATCTGGGGCATGGCCCCCATGTTGCCATATGCATTCCTAAGCATTCCATTTGAACCCCAAAAGCATATCCCCTCCCAAATGCGAATCTGGGGCATGGCCCCCATGTTGCCATATGCGTTCCTAAGCGTTCCATTTGAACCCCAAAAGCATATCCCCTCCCAAATGCGAATCTGGGGCATGGCCCCCATGTTGCCATATGCGTTCCTAAGCGTTCCATATGAACCCCAAAAGCAAAGTACAAACCAGACCCAGGATGGGCCAGGAGCCCGCATACACCAGAGTCACAATGAGTAGGGGCACAGCAACACACCCATCGGCATGGCCAATCCGTCCCATGCCACATGTGCACAGCACACAGTCCCATTGCCTAGCACACACAACTACAGATGCCACAGCCACACACTCGCCTCCGGGAAACCCATGTACGAGATTGCACGAACTGCCAATGTCAGACGACAAATACATACTTCGCCAGGTGCAACACAATAACAAATCTCATTCTCTCCACAGGTGACGAACTGCCGGATGCTGGGGATGGAGACAGCAGCCAGCACAGCCAGCCCACAAGCCCCCAACGAGGACACACGGATCTGGAGGATCTGTCCTCCTCTTCGGACACGGACCACCAAGCAGGCCCATCTGGCGTGGCAGGGCCCAGCCGCTCCCAGGACCCCTCCTACCCACCAACCCATCATCCAGGGATGCTGAACAGTCCCAGCCCCCTGCTGCCACTGTCGTTGCGGCCACACCCACGGTCATTGCGGCCACTACCACTGCCGCAACCGCCACCATCGCCGCACCGACCACCACCGCCACCACCACCACCACGTCTTCGCTGGCACCAGCCCCAGCGCAGGTGGTGGCCCGGCCGACTGGATCCACCCTGGGAGCCACAGCGAGGACCGTGGTGTGCAATGTGGCTAGTGGGCAGGCCGGTGGCAGCAGGACTGGTAGGAGGAGCAGGGTCAGGGAAACGCCAGCCTCCCCTGGGAGCCATGCCCTGCCTCAAATGGCCAGAGTTCTTGGGGCCTATGAAGAGGCCCAAGGACAATGGGCCAGGTCTGCTACAGACACGCGGGAGGTGCTGGGGGTGCTGAGGTCCATGGACGCCCATATGGGCCAATTCGTGTCCCGTATGGACCAACTCGTGGACCTCATGGGCCAGCTGGTGGTGGCGGTGGGGTCACAGGCAAGGCCAGCAACACCACCTCCGCCACCACCTGCTAGGGCGCAGGGTCGGGCAGCAGTGTCCACTTCCCTGCGTCCACAGCCAGTGAGCACACCTCACCCACCACCAGCAGGTCGCCACCACACACCCCCCTCCCAAACGTGGAAGGGGCCGTCCGAAGAGGAAACAGATCTCCCGGGAGGACTTCGCACGCTCCAGTCGCATGTGAGGCAGCCAGCCAGCCTTCCGCCAGCCTTCCTTGACCAGCCACTGCATTGACTTGCTCTACGATCCCACTCCACACAGCCAGCTGGATGGCATGTGTGTGTTGGACTATGGACATAGAACCAGTGGGTACACCCTGAGCTTCACGCAGCCATGACCGACAGCTCATTGTCACTGCACGCACCACTTTTGTCATCACCTTACACACAATCACATGTCACAGTTTGTAATAAATGCACCTTTTTCACTAACTGCTGTTTGTGCCCTGTGTTTTATTTGTACGGAATACAACGGCCACCTTGGGCGGAAAGGCACCTGATGCGTGGCATGGCAATGGAATCCGGAGGGCCTGTAGGGACCTAGGGGTGGGAGACAGAACAGGAGCACATTCAATGAGTGTGTCACACACCCATCACACAGTACATGTCAACAACTACAAGCAATGTACACACATCGCACAGAGCAATAGGGCACAATGCCACAGTCACCAACAGTGGCATACTACCCTGGCCATGGAGCGTTGACACACTGCACGCAGTGAACATACGGCCACCCTGACACAGCACACACACACCTGCACAGATACAGACACATCATCCGTCGTACATGGACACTCACCGTCAAGTGAAGTAGCGGGCGATGAGCTGCTGGCGCACATTCCCAGCTTCCTCCTCTCCGCTGTCCACCTCACTCGAGCTGTCCTGGTCTGCGGGCTGGGGCCCTGGTTGATCTCCGTCATCCACAATGAGGGGGATCTGCTTCCGAATGGCCAGATTGTGCAGCATGCAGCACGCCACCACTATCTGGCACACCTTCTGTGGGGAGTACGCCAGTGCACCCCCGGTGCGGTCCAGGCACCTGAACCTGGACTTGAGGAGGCCAAAGGTACGCTCGACCACACGTCTGGTCCTCCCATGTGCCTCATTGTATCGATCGTCTGCTGGGGTGCGAGGATTCCTCAATGGACTGAGCAGCCATGCCCCATTCGGATACGCAGAGTCACCTGGGTGTGAGGGACACAGAGAACCGTTGCTATTCCAACTGGACAGGGGACAGCATCGCACAACCAGCACGCTACACCACTCCACATACTCACCGACAATACAGCCACGATCCTGTTGCAGATTGGCCATCAGTCGTGGCAAGATGCTGTTGCGCATTATGTGTGCGTCATGTGCCGAGCCTGGAAACTTGGCACACACGTGGGTGATCACCATGTCCGCAAGGCACACCACTTGCACATTCAGGGAGTGCGTGTGCTTCCTGTTGCGGTACAGGTGCTCAGTGGCCTGTGGTGGAACAAGGCCAACATGTGTGCAGTCAATGGCTCCCACGACGTGTGGGATTCTGCCAAGGGCATAGAATGCACCCTTCACTGCCGCCAATTCACGAGCCCTGGGGAATCTGATGTACCTGTTTCGGTACAGCATCATGGCTGCCAGTACATCCCTCAGCACCTTGCTGAACATGGGCTGGGACATCCCTCCTCCACTGCCCACTGTGTGCTGGAATGAACCAGTGGCGAAGAAATGCATGGCGGCCATCACCTTAGACGTGGGGGTGACAGCAGTCGGATACACCCTGCGGGGACGGAGATGGGGCTCTAACATGGCACACAGTCGATGCAGGGTTGGCCTGTCCAGCCGAAACTTCCTGATTACCTCTGTATCGTCCATGTCCGCCAGCAATTGGTATGGGCGGTCAATGTTCGGTCTCCGCCTGGGTTAAATGGCAGAGGACACATGTCAAAGCAACACGGCACATAGCAATTTCGCATACACATCACTGACATGACTGAGCAAGCACATGAGCCACAGCCCAGCTGTCAAGCTGGGACGGCACGGCCACAATACACTTACACAGGTCTCCCAACAATGGCAATGGCAAGTGAGACATACCACTGCCATGTGCATGCACATGGGGATCTAGGCCCCAATGACTTGCGGGGCGTGCTGATGGGGACTGACTGCATATTCGTCAAGCGGCAACGCCACGGCAACATGAGTGTCTGCTGAGCATGGAACTGCTTCCGAGGCTGGATGAGTATGGCACACGACGACGACGATGTGGGCACGGGCTGAGCGGCCAATACAAGTGGGACCTGTGGCACGAGGGGATATGAGACAGTAGTAGGTGTCAGCACTGCACCCTATGTACAGCACTGTACGGATCACAGCTCCCGAAACATTGACTGGTGTCCACATTGACAGCCCCATGCCAAGACGGCTGTGTGCTTGCAGTCACACGTCACAGGTGAGAGGTTACATTGCACGTGCCAGGTGGCAGACGTACATAGTGGGAGCTGGCATGTGTGTGCATGTGTCTCCTGTTCAGGATCCACCAGATGGGCGCTGACTCTGTACTGACCATTGGACACAGCATGTTCCGTGGAAGGCTTGTGTGTGTGGGATGGTGGCACTGGATGTGCCTCCGTTGGGTGGGGGGCCATGCACAGGGCGGGTACGTCGATGATTGCGCATTGTTGGTCACGGTGGGTGCACCAACTAAGATGTGTTGCCCTGTGTTCAATTCCTATGTCCGCATGATGATGGACTGTGGATGTGGGCAGACTACACATTGGTCGATGTGCTGTCTATATGCATGTGCCTTCACACCAGGCACAGCTGCCCCTGCACATGTGACCCCTGCTGGACTCGCTGCTGGGTCTGTGGAGCTGATGCACCTTCTGCGCGTGGGGCGGACAGCTCTCCTCACTTCCCTCATTGCGCATGTCATGTCTTTGCCGCAGGTGACATGGATCATGGAGGGCCCACATGTACGCGTGGGTAGGCTACACATGATTGTTCACTGGTCGCCACCCCCAGTCAGTGTTTCGAATGGGAAGGTTGTCGTGCTGGTGGTATGTTCGATGTGGCGGATGGGCGGGCCTAGGTGCGGGCTTACATTCCGGACATGGGGGGTAGTTGGATTGGCGACTAGTTGCAGTACACACGGGACACGTCTCTTCCTTTCCACATCTGGGTCATCCCTTGTACTAACTGACAGTGATACAGTCATCTTCGCCCCAGCCCTCATGTCCTCCCTCGCCCCCCAATATGCATGCTCACCTGCGAGGCTAGCGCTTGCACAGGCAGCCCCAAGCTCGCACCAGAGAGGGCAAGGAGTGTATGTGTGGGTCCAGTTGCATGAGTGGGCTGTCTCAGGGTATGATGTGTGGCGGGACGCCGTCCACCTGCGTGGTGCCCCAAATGGAGACCCGGCCTGCATGGACTATGCATCACAGTCTTCGCCTTCCGGATCCGCCACCTGCGACACCCAGTGGCTGTGGCTGCCCTTGCGGCCAGGCCGCGTCCGTCTGTGGCTGATGGCCCACACATTCACTCTTTGGCCTCTCTGGGGAGGGCTCGGGGGTGGTGGCGCACGCGCTTGCACTTAGTCGCAATGGCATGTGGCGTGGTTGGTATGATGGGCAATGGATGGGATGGTGCGAGCCACCTCCCGTGACGTCAGTGCTGCTCGTGCTGTGGTGCGTCCCCCCTACACTTCCATCTGACTTGTGCCATGCTAGACGTTGAGGTTCTATTGCCTGCGTGATATGACCAGGAGGAGCGCGAGGAGACCTCTCACACACCATGCTCCACTGCCATCCCGTGCCCTGTATCGCCTGTGCGGATTGACTATGTTGGGGTTACACCTGGTCGACTGGGGCTGTGTGTGCCTTGTCAAGGGGCATGGCGGGCGCACAACAGGATCCAGCTTGTCCACAGAGGGTGGGCTGAGGTGCGCCTGGTACCGCTTTGTACGTGTGCCCGGCTGCTGTGCACACACGTGTTCACTCCCCCGACAGGTGTCCTCTCACAATGCCCAGGGAAGCGGTGGTGTACTGTTCATGACCCCTCCCAACACGGCGTGCTCCAACTTGGCATGTGCGCATTTACCCGTCGCACCCACCCACCTGAGCACTGCGTCCATACGACTTCACACGACACGTGTGTCTTCCACAGTAGTGCTACTCATTTGCGTTGACATCCAATACCAGTGGACTACATGGTCATGTCACGACTGCCGTGTACTTCACATACTCTCATCCTCTCTCATTCGTACTTGTGAAATGAGTCAGCGGAGACAGTTTTGGTTTCAAACATTATATTGAGTCTTCTGTCCTCTGTGATGCAGTATAGTGGACACTACTGGCAGCGGAATACATGTTGAGGATATACTGAGCATGATTACAAATTGGATAGGGTGTAGGGTTACATGTGATTGGCTGTTGCATGTGGGATGTGGGCTTCAGAGTTACATCTGCTTGGCCAAGGCTGTGCTAATGTACATTTACGTATAGCTGCGGAGCTGCGGACTTTGACACAGACGGTATACATGTAGCCTACCAGACCGCTCGGCATCATGGGCACAGTCCATCTCAGTTCCATGTGAGAGGTTTGCTGCGGTTGTTCCTCATGCACGCGTGCATGTGAGATGACATCAGGGCATGTGCTTGCGTGCATGCAGCGGCGTGCCACTTGTTGTTGCACTGTGGTGGTTACTGGACATGTCACAGTCACTGGGGTCGTGTTGTTGTTGTATGCACTTGTCGTCCATGCAAAGGTCCTGGTATGGGATTCCCGGGGCGGGGGTGGGAGGGGTGCAGCACCCACAGACTCCAGGCGACCTATTCATGTCCACTGAGCGGTGTGTGTGTCCATGTGCGCTGGATCCATGTCGTGTCCTGGTTGTTCGTGCAGTTCCGTCCATGTGGGTGCGATACACAGAGCCCATGCCACTGCCTCCCACGATGCATGCGGTGTTCCTGGATGTGATGGGGAACAGTGTGCATGTCCCGGTCATATCCGATGTCATGGCGATGTCGTTGATGGTGTGGTTACAGTTGCCGGTCGTTTGGTATGGCTGTTGTGGTGGTGACTGGCCAGTCCGTGCGGAAGCTGAGCATGGGTGCGGGGTTGGACTTCATAGGTCACTCGGGGAACCTGCGTTGTGGTCCGACGTATTTACAGGTTGTCAGGTATGCGATGCCGTCCAGCAGGGCTTCCATGTCATTGGTGGTGTACATGTTTGCCAGCCAATGAAGCGGATGGTGGCTCTCAAGGTGTTGTTCGTAAGTTGTCCCTTGGAGGACCATGATGGGGCATGCTGGGTGACATTCGATGTAGCTGTTCTCGATGATCCGTCGTGTGGAGGCACAGTGGTCCCATTTCAGTGCGGGTGCGATGTTGGCCACATACGCCATGCCCCCATAGGCAGAGCAGGCCCTGTCGTGTGCGTCCAGAGGGAGGAGTAGTGGTAGCAGGTCCGCCTTCAGACATGCCGGGTTGGAGAGGCATATCTCGACGGGATGCTGGTAGGGACACCTCCGACAGTAGAAGACGGGCATGACGCAGCTGAACAATGTGATGCGGTAAGTCAGTCGGTAACTTACGTTCAGCAGGGACAGGAGATCGCATCCCAATGTATGTATCGTGTTGGTTTTGTACAGCTTGAGCTGTTCGGCGTAGTTGGGTAGGTGTGTTGCGGTTGCCATTTCGCAGCGGTTCGTTGAGATGGCGTGCTCCGGCTGTGTGTGCAGTCTGCAATGTGCACGCTCCGGGGTTGCTGTGAGCTCTGTGTAGTCGTAGGGAGACAGGACTTGTGTTCTGTTGGCTTGTTTGGAGGACACGGGCCCTCTTCCCACATGCTTCTCAGACAGTTCAAGGTCAGTGCTGTGTGACTCCTTCCAATTAACTTGCATGTGGCCGACATGGGGGAGTGTTTTCTTCTTTCTTCCCCGTCCGTTGTGTGCTTCTGTGATATGCGCTATCTGCCCTGTGGTCGGTCTCCTCGGCATGCCTGTGTTGGTCTATTCTTGGACAATGGCTGTATTCACCGGCTTCTGTCGTAGGGCTGTGGTTTCGGAGTTGGAATGGAAGGTCATTCAGTGCTGTCTGCTCTCCCTTGTGTGGGCGGCAGCCTGCCTTTCCGCTCTGCGTTGGGCCTTGTGTGTGGATGTTATTCTTGGGCCACCTGTTGTCGGTCCCCGGGCTCTTTGGTGTTCCGTTTCATATGTCTTGTTCATATGTGCAGGGTGGTATGGGTTTTTCAGTGTGGTACTGGCTTTCCTCTTCCCGAAGGAGCCCTGCTTCTCCTAGTTGGTGTTGCCGCCGCTGTGTGCTACGCCATGTTTGTTACACTGGGGTGTGTCCTGCTGTTGCGTGTCTTCACTGACATGTGTGCGTCGGTTGTGTGGCGTTGGGTGTTGTCCGTGAATTGGGCGTTGGGGACATGTCTGTGGCAGGCCTGTCACGTGTCATGTGCGTTCGGGGTGGGGCTGATGTGTGTGCTGCTTGGTTGTGTCCCTGTGTCTGTGTGCGACGCATGCATGGCGCTGCGGTTGGCCTCTGCGTTGTGCGCATGTGTGGCGGCGTCATCGGCGCTTTGGGGCCGTGACGGGGTGGTTGGTTCCTAGTCCCAGGTGGTGTGTACACATGTGTTCCGCGATGTTAGGATTTGGCCTGTGTGTCATATGTGGATGCAATGGTGGATGTGTAGTGTACACGCGCTGGTGGGGGGTTGTCCGCTTTTTCCGCCCTTGCACTGTGTGCGCTGTTTGCGTGCACTTGTTGTGTGTGTGCCTACCTGCGTCTCCGCGGTACGTTGCGTCCTTGGTGGTGCATCAGCAGAAGCATGGGAAGGGCCTGCAGTGCTGGATTCATGCCCGGGTGCCGCTTCTTCGTTGTCCGTGCTCTGCGTCCGTGTTACCGCCTCTCTTTCACGTGCGGTGTCTCTTAGCCGTGGGAGCCGTTTGTTTGCGGCATCGTAATTTATGCGCCGGGCGGGACGTGTTTCGTCGGACGGTGTGTGTCAGTTGGGCTGCGCCGCTACGTGTACGGGCGCACTTTGATGGCGGACGGTGTTGCTGGCTTGCCGGCGGTGTTTGGCCTGCTTTTCGCATCGTAATTGGGCGGGCGTGTGGACTGCTGCGTGCCGGCGGTAACTGGTGGTTTTTGCATCCGCCAGCACGGCGGTTGTGCTTCCGCCCGCCATCGTAATGGGCCCCTTAGTCACCGGTTCTGAGAGCCCTGGGAATACAGATGCATTATTCTTGCATTTGGAATTACCGATACAACCACATGGCAATTATTTACCTCTAACCTTGGGTTCCGGAGTAGTGTGCTTCTCGACACAAAGCACTTCAATGCCTCATCAGGGGTAGTAAGCACTATCAGAATACAATTTACAATTACAATTACAAGACATTGTGGGTTTCCTTGGAGATAGGAATTGCAGTGGGTATTGGAGTTCCCAATTTTGTTGCTTTTTCACACCGCCAAATTTCAGTAGCATCTAGTTGGTGAAATGTCCAGGGAGGCTGGGCTACTAGGAGTAAAACGCTGTTTCCGAACAAATTACAAATTATTTCACACTTGTAATGGAGCCTTATTATTGGAAGCCTAATTAATTTCCAGTGCCTGTGGCTGCCAATGTTGTTTACCTGTCTAGAAGTTCACTCAGTGAACAAATGAAACAAGTAGGGCAGTCACATGCTCACTGGGTTGCCGAGTTTTCTTCTGGAGATCATTTTGCAAACATTAACCACAAGGCCATAGATATACAGACATTTCAGAAGGGACATATTAAATATTTCAAAGATTTCCCGGGTTGCCACGAGAACCTGATCCCTGGATGGGTTTGGTGTTTTTTTCTTTGGAAACCTTCTAAACAGTCATTCGCAATGGCAATAGATCTGGCTTATGAATGAAAATGCCTTTTTTGTCTCTGAAGGGCTAAGGCACTCAATAATACATCACGGATGTACTTTGTCTCTTATCTGTGCATTCATGCATCTATTCACCCATCCACTGACTCACTCTTACATTCACAATAAAACACACACAAACACAACCTCATATCTCATATGCACAATAAATGAAAAGAATAGGAGTAAAAAAAAATCCTACCCGCTAAACACGGTTGACCTATGCTTGCAATAATGAAACTAAGCATAGCAGGGGCTGCCTGTCTTGCAGATGCATTGTAAATAGTCTATTGCCGTTTTAAAGTTCCTGCAACACAATGGACAAAAGCACTTCATAATGATCTCATGGTTTAGAGGAAGTGGCCTTATGGGATGTGGCACACTGCAGATGGAATGAGCAGCAAGCAAGTGACCCATTAGCACTGCCTGGAGAGCTGTTGGATTGTCCTAAGAAATATTTAAATAAAAAGCAGAGAAGCAAAGAAATAAAAGTAGAACTATAAATGGATAAAAATGAAAACCTGCGGACCGGTCACTGGGTTCATACTATATAAGACTTCTGATCCCAATTACTTTAAGCGGATTAGGTTCAAGGTAATTAGAGACATCACTAGGATCTGAGAAGACATCTGCAAGGAATACTCTCTGCCCGCGCTGCACCAGTATACGGTGTTATGGGGCAACCCTATGCTGCCCAACATATTTCATGACCACATCGGAAGAGGCTGGCAGCATAAGGGCATTAATCGACTTGGACAGTTAGATGATGGACGGGGATTTCAATCTTTTTTAGCTCTGAAAAATGAGTTCGGGCTTTCACAGAGTACATTTTTTAAATTTCTGCAAGTTCGGGACTACTTTCTATGGGGCCAGAAGCTATTAGAAATGCCAAGCCCTCGGAAATATTATCGGCATTATATTTGACCTCCGGCCGAGGCACTATCGGTACAGTCTATCACAAATTTCAACTTACTGAGAGGGAAATAGTCCTAGGGACCATATGCGATGTGGCTAGCCACAAGAGTTTACTAGCTTCAATTGTTATAGCATGTGCCTGCCTATGTATAGCCCGAGTCTGGATTAGCAGCACGAGTCCAAACATTAACGAAGTATGAGCCTTACTCAGACAAGTGTATGAAATGGAGCTAGCCCTAGCTAAGGCCAGAGGCCCACATCCTTGGTTAACATTGAAAAGGGTCTGGTCTAGTCTCCAATGGGATTAACGTCTTATTGTCGTCTTGTATTTTGTCATTGTCCTCCCTCTATTCCAATTATGCAATTGTGTTTTGACTTTCTTATTCCCCTTTTTTCTCTCTTTCTTTTTTCTCTTCCTTTTTCTTTTCTTTATTATGTCTCCTGATACTCCATATAGTACTATATCTTTATCATTCTTTTTTCTTTTTCTTTCAATGGCTATAATTGAGTGATTTATCGACTCAAATTATGTTGGTATCTTTATTCTACATGATACCTATGTCTTATCTTTTCTTATGTTTCTTCATTTTTGTATTGTGTTATACTTATGGCTAAATAATAATTAAAAAAAAAGAAAACTAAAGGACTGACCAACTAGCCCTGACACTGAAGCGTATTCATTTTCAGATGGATTTACACATGTGATCAGAAAATGTCGTCATTCACAGGGCAAGAGAGCAAATGACTGATGTGGCCAGAACCATTACCCTGTGCAGTACGCTGTCATGGATGGAAGCAGAGTGAAAATGACACTCAAACAGACCCATGACATGACAGAGCTGAACCAAAGGCACTCTATGTACCTATATGGATGTATATTTATATTCCTGTATGTATGTATTATTTAATGATTTTCTAAGTTACAGGGTTAGGCAAGAGCAGCATTTCTAGCACAACTTCCAAGGGTCCAGGACCTGGGGGGCACTACTGGCGGGGTTAGGACTTACTCCAACTAAGGCCAAGTACATGGTTCAATGGCCCTGGGACTTGTTATGTCCCTGTAGCTCATACAGGACACCAGCTAACTAGCCCTTGCAGTCAGCCTGGTAGTCCAGGGTTCAAGGAGATGGTCCTCTCTCCTTCAAGCAGCACGGCAGACCTCAAACAGCAGGGTAATCCTCCGAAGAACAAGGCAGGCCCAAAGCAGTAGGGCAGTCCTCTGGTAGCAGCAGGACAGTCCTCTGAGGTACAAGGCATCCCTCAAGCAGCAAGGCAGTCTCTGGAGTACAGAGCAGTCCTACTGAAGTCTTCCACAGGTCCAGGACTGTATGAAGTTCAGGAGGTCCAATATTTAAATTTGGTGGAAGCCTTTGAAGTGGGTGTGACATCCTGGAAGAACTTTTAAGAACCAGATGTGGGGGTGCCACATCTGGTTCTTAAAAGTTCTTCTCTTCCCATGCCAAGGCTCCAGGAAGTCTGGGGTGACAAATGGCTGGTGTCAGGTTCTTTTGTGTGTGTGCTGGAGGCAGCCCTTTGATTTGTAAGTGGGGCAGGGAGCTACCCCACCCCGTCCATCCCAGAAAGATGGCCCATCCTGCCAACATCTAGTCTCCCTTTGTCTCACTGTCTGGGAGGAATATACAAAGGCCAACTGACAAACTATTCACAGTCGTGTGACCTAGGGCACAGACAGCAGATGACAAATGGTTAGGGCAAGACAATGCCAAGTTTCTAGTGGCATTTTCAGAATTGTGACTTAAAATCCAAATTTACCATTAAAGAGGTTTTCAAATTACAATTTATTTGAGTCCAAACTTGACATCCCTATCTGTTCCCAATAAATGGTTAGCCCTTGTGACGGTTAGTGGAAAATAAATTCAAAACATCCATCCCACTTCTGATCATATTTGCAATAACTCCTTAGCCTGTTCTAAAAGGGTCACAATAACTCCATCATCTGTGACAAATACCTCTGGTATTTCAAAATCCTGCAAGACTGGTATTGTCATTGCACTAAATTATGTTGGTTCAAATCAGTTCTATTATGTTGTGAATGTTTGTAATTTGTTAGTGGTGGTTGATTTTACATTATCATCATAAATGTTTGTATGTTGATTTATTTATGTTTTTCCCATTCGTTGAATATATTTGTTATTCTTTTCTACTGAAAAAAGGTCTTCACTGAAAAAGAGAAGAGTTTTTCTGTAGGATATATCTTTAACTACAGTAAATTAATGTGTTAATATTTGTATAGTTAAATGTGAAATAAATACACAGACCAAGGTTATGAATGTATTTGACTTGGGTCTTTTGAAATAAGTGTTTCCAAACTATTACAGCCAGATACTTATGCTATGTATTCAAACTTTTGGAAAGTTGGAATTTTCCTGCCTTATCCATTTAGTGCCTTTTGCATGTTCCTGGGTCACATGACTGGGTGTAGCTGATAGTTGGGCTTTGTGTATTCCTCCTAGACAGTCACACACAATAGAGAGCTTAGGTGTTCCTGGATGGGCCATCACTGGGAGGATGGGAGGGCGGAGCTGGGCACAGCCCTACTTACACTTGAATACGCTGTGTCCTGCCTCCACACAAAGGGCTGCCTACCCCCTGTAGTTATTCTGATGCCAAGGCAGCGAAGGGAGGAAGGTTGTGGACTTCAAAGAGAAAACTCCTCTGCAGGCGGGTCTTCCTCAGGACGGGGATGGGGAGGGGGGACAACCTGTATCAAGGCGAAGTCAGGGTTACAGCCCCTCAGGTGGCGGTCCGCATAATTGTAGCGGTGAATTAGAATAGGTATTGAATTACAATGTGCAGTTTTCAGGACAACAGTGTCGATTTAATCATAACACTGGTGGATTGAGGCATCTTAGTAAGCCTCCATAGCGCAGTCCCGGTGATCAACTCTATACACCTCCAGTCCCTTGACTGCAGAGGATACAAACCACCCTCTATGCGCCAGGGTCGAAACGTCGACACTTTCCCCTAGTGGGCCTGTACCCTATTTCACCCCATCCGTACCTCTTTACAGAAGATTATACTCTGTACAACATCAAGAACCAGAAAAGTACTTTTGAATCCATGAGAGACAGGCCCCATTGTAAAACTGGTGCTACTGTAAACCACGACCAGTTTACTAAGGACATTACTATGTGTAATTGATTGTTTTTACTACTCTCTGATTTCCCTCCCTATACATCTGCTCTATCCTCACGAGCACAATCCCTTTTTCCACACTCCCCCTGGAGCAACTCTCTTTTCTGTTTTGAAATGTTCCCTACAGTGATCTGTTATAATAACTGTGAGATTAAACAGTCACTATTGAAGCTATTTATGGTGCTTGTGTGTCTTTTTGAGGATATACTGAATTGAATTGAGAAACTACTGGGGTACACTTATGATGTAACTTGAGTTCTATGTGTAGCATGTTCATAGATTTTGACTTAATGAATACCTTCCTAAAGCAATTAGTCTAGGACCATTGTTTTCTATACCGGACCTCTTGTAATGGCATAAGTGTTGTGTTCAATTATATTTGTAATGTTGCTTACATTAGAATATGAAACTGTGTAGAACTTAGAATATGATAAATGTTCTGAGTATATTATTTGCACTTGGAATGTTTGGGGGTCAGTTGAAGAAAGCAATTGCTGGAGGTTGCTCACCCCAGGTCACTGTTGAAGGATTGAAAATAAAGGGCATGTGTGTGTGTATGTGTGTTTCCTTTACACTACAGAATTAGCGATGAGCAAAAGTGCAGCGATCTGGCCACCCTGCGTGTATCACTAGGTGGATTTTGCCTAACATGTGGAGGTGGTGAAGGTGCCTATTTGGAAAACCTGATTGCAAGTAAGTATAGCAATGGTGCACTATCCAAATTATCCCCATCATGAAGACTACACGGAATCACTGACAGAATATCGAAGGTCAGAATATCGACCTACAAGAATATCGCAGCAAGAATATCGAAGTCAAGAATATCGACATCCTATCTACATTATGGTAAGTACAAAAATATCGGAAAAAAAATATCGTTGTCAAAAATATCGTTCTTAAAAATATCGTTTTTTTTTTAGTTAAAAAAAGTAATGTAAAATAAAGTAAATAATACATATAATTAAAATAAACATAGTTAAAAATATTTTAAAATGTTTAAAAATTATAAATTAAATATATATAATTTATAAATAAATTTAATATATACATATAATCTATAATATATACACTTATTAATATGTTTTAATAATTATTTTAATAACTTATAAATTATTAAGAAAATCTTATAAGTTATAAATACATCTATACACATAAAACAATAACATAAATACAAATTAAATAAATATATGTAACAAATGAAAAAAATTAAAATTATTTTTAAAATTAATTATATACTACATTAGCTAAAATAATACAAAAAATATTAAATAGTGGAGGGAATAAAATTACTATTCCAACTCCAAACAGTGCAACAGTAGGGTAAATGTTGGATAGCGTAGGTGTTAAAATTACTATTCCCACTCCAATGAGTGCAACAGTAGGGAGGGTGTTGGATAGCGTAGGGGTAAAAATTACTATTCCCACTCCAGTGAGTGCAACAGTAGGCAAAGTGTTGGATAGCGTAGGGCTAAAAATTACTATTCCCACTCCAGTGAGTGCAACAGTAGGGAAAGTGTGGGATACCATAGGGGTTAAATTTACTATTCCCACTCCAGTGAGTGCAACAGTAGACACAGTTTTGGATAGCGGAGGGGTAAAAATTACTATTCCCACTCCAGTGAGTGCAACAGTAGGGAAAGTGTGGGATAGCGCAGGGGTAAAATTTACTATTCCCACTCCAGTGAGTGCAACAGTAGGGAAAGTGTGGGATAGCGTAGGGGTAAAAACTACTATTCCCACTCCAAAGAGTGCAACAGTAGGGAAAGTGTTGGATAGCGTAGGGGTAAAAATTACTATTCCCACTCCAAAGAGTGCAACAGTAGGGAAAGTGTTGGATAGCGTAGGGGTAAAATTTACTATTCCCACTCCAGAGAGTGCAACAGTAGTGAAAGTGTTGGATAGCGTAGGGGTAAAAATTACTATTCCCACTCCAGTGAGTGCAACAGTAGGGAAAAAATTGGATAGCGGAGGGGTAAAAATGACTATTCCCACTCCAGTGAGTGCAACAGTAGGGAAAGTGTGGGATAGCGTAGGGGTAAAAATTACTATTCCCACTCCAGTGAGTGCAACAGTAGGGAAAGTGTTGGATAGCGTAGGGGTTAAAATTAACATACTTATAATTAAATTAATTTTTATAAATAAATAATGATTTAATGATTAAATAACAATAAATTAATTATCAATACCAATAAATAATTAATAAAAAATAATTACCACTTAATGATTTATTAACAATAAATTAATGATAAATACCAATAAATAATAATTATTAAAAATAAATTGCCAAATAAAAATTCATTAACAATAAATTATTTTTCAATACCAAAAGAATAATCATTATTAAAAAGTAATTACCAATTAATAATTAATTAACAAAACATTAATGATAAATACCAATAAATACTAATTAATAAAAATTAATGAACAATTAATGATTATTAAACAATAAATTAATTTACAATACCAAAAATAATATTTATTTAAAATTAATTCCCAAATAATAATTTATTAACAATAATTTAATTATCAATACCCAAAAATAAAATGAATAATTACTTAATTAGAATTAAATTACTTCCCACCCTATTTCCCTATAAACTCACAACCCACTCCAATAATAAATTAATACACTTAATATAATTATCAATTAATACAAATTAATTACCAATAAATAAAAATTAATTACCAATTAATAATTAATTAACAATAAATTAATTAACAATACCAATAAATAAAAATAAATAATTACTTAATTACAATTAAAATACTTCCCACCCTATTCCCCTATAAACCCACAACCCGCTACAGAACTAAAACGCAAAATTTAATTAAAATTAATTAATAATTCCTAAAAATTATTAATGAATTTACTATAATTAAATTACTTCCCACCCTATTCCCCTATAAACCCACAACCCGCTACAGTACTAAAACGCATAATTTACTTAAAAAAACATTACTAACTTATAAAGATTTTATACATATATTTAAAAACCAGTACAATACTTAACAAAAAATATATAACACATGCATATAAAATACATAATAAAATACATAACACTAATATAAATATCGATATTAGTAACATCGATTTTTTTGCTAGCGATATTACTAACTTCGATATTAACAAAAACGATATTACTTACCTTCAGGTCGATATTCTGGTCGTCGATATTCTTGATTTCGATATTCTGTCCCTACGATATCTGGAACTCGATATTACTGTAGGTCGATATTCTAAACTCGATATTAAACTGTGCACCGACTACACGGGGACCGAGGCCTTGAATCTGCAATTACTGAGCCAAGGAACTGTGCATTGCATGAGTGTATTGATTTGACTCACCGGATCATGGTTGCCTTCAATATCTGTTGTTCCTCGTGCCCGTGACATTGCATCATTGCTGTTCCATGCGACAGTGCAGGATAGTGAGGGAACGCAGCATTTGTTTCCGCACTGGTTGTTCCTTAGTCATCAAGGGACCACACGGGGCATTCTGGGACCCATGCTGCATGCATGTCAAGAATGTGACCTTGCCCAGCTGCCATTTTGGAAGTCTTCTGATATGGAAAGTCTTCTAAAAGCTCTGAAATTCATGTACTCTTCGAATGATAAAATAGAATAGTCTAAATATATTTATTATGCATGCATTGTTTTACAATCGATGGGTTAATCTCCTCACACTCTTCCATATTAAGGTAAGAAGTATTATGGAAATGTGCTATACCTATCAACTTCTTGGGGGAGTGATGTTCTACTTTTCTATTCATCAGAATCATCTCCAGCTTTTTACATTTCAATATACATATTCTGGACCAGTTTATTGTTGTGCAGTGAAGAAAGGACTGTGAGCATTCCAGTTTGTTGACTGCCAAAGATTATCAGAGAACTGATCCACACCAGTTCCTTTCATTAGGTCAACTCAATAATTACTGAAAAATCCACCAAAGGGATTCTCATTGAATTTGTCTTGGATTGAATGAAAAGAATATTTTTTTAATTACATTGCAGCGATTCATGAGGATAATACTTTTTCACAGGAATGCAAAAAAGAATTTATTTGAATTCATTGGGTCCTTAGGGATTAAACATGTATTCCAAGGGACGTAGACAAGGAGGTGCAGGTGATACAAATGTGTTTGATTGTGTCCTGAAGGACTGAGATACATCTTTTGCACCTAAAGTATATATTGGCATAAGAAGATATACGTTTTTCCAAAGGAAACAGGAAGAAAATGAGAAGCTGAATATGTAAATGCTTTAATCAAATTAGCTCTTAATTGTTAATTTGGTGTAGTACAGCAGGAGCTCATTAGAGATCAAGGGGTAATGCATGCCAGAGATCCCAGTATTCAGGAGCAACTTTGGATAAATGGTGACTCTGAATTAAAGAGCATATTGGAAATTTGTACAGAAAGTGGAGTTGTGTAACAGAAATGCAAAAGCCATTGAAAGTGACAGTGAAATTAAAGGTAGTGAAAGTGTGGTTCAAGTCAACACAAGAAAAGAAATTAGGGATTTAAAAATAAAAATTCAGAAAATGTTATTGGTAGCTCACAAAGATGTTACCGTTGTGATAGTTGCAACCATTTAGCCTATTCTAAAAATTGCCCTGCCTTAAAATAATGTTGGAGTGTGTGTAGAACTATAGTCCATTTTGCTGTGGTCTGTAAGAAAAAGAGGAATGTAAATGTGTAGAGGAAGATAATATGTCTTGTGAGAATGAAACTGAAAACATGGAGAATGTGTTGCATATTTTGAGAAAAAAGGTTTTGACTGTGGAATCTGTGTACATTTGCTGTGGAAAGTGTGACATACCTTGTACATAAGATAAATGGAGCTTATTGATATTAAACCCTGACTGATGGAAGCAATAAAACAAGCACTGTCATCTAATAACAAGGATGAAGTTAGAACATGTTTAGGTATGAAAGAATTTTATGCCACATTTGTGCCAAACGTTTTAGTAAATGTTTTCATCTTAGACAGTTATTGAAGGGTAAAAACAAATTTGAATGGAGCAGGGAGTGTCGGGAAAAGTTTGAACAAATCAAGAATGACATAGCTGAAGTGTCTTTTTTTTGAGGATTTAATACTAAGGGGCCGATTCCGATCTCGGCCGGTAGGGCTCCGAATAGGATTCGGATTCACCGGATCCGATTCGGAGCCCTTTTTCCCGACCGAATCGTACGCGGGTCCGGCCGAGCGAGTACGATGCGGGTCGCCGACCGACTCGTCCGGGCGACCCGACCGCTCCGACCGACTCGTACCCGGATCGTACCGCTCCGACCGACTCGCTCGGACCCGGTTCGCACCGCGCAATGGAGACGTTTTCCGGCCGGGTAAGTACGATGCGCACCTCGACCGCTCCGACCGACTCGCGCCGTCCGACTCGAACTCGCTGTTGGAGCCGTACTTTGGGGGTCCGTGTCGGACCCCTGTACGCGTACCCGCGCGAGGCGCACACAGGGGGACCCATGGGTCCCCCTACCTGTGCGTGTACGCCGCGGCGCTCGCGGCGTACTCGCTGTAGGGGCGCCCTTGTCCGCCTCGCACCCATTGAGGCAATGGGAGCCCGCGTACGCGTTGTACGACCGGCTCCCATTGAGTTCAATGGGAGTCCGACCGACTCGTGTCCGGTGGCATACGAATGCATCGGACTCGTTCGGTCGGACTGCACGGGTCCGATTCGGTCGGAAATCTCTCCGGGTCCGGCTCAGTCGGAGAGATTTCCGGCCCGAATCGGAATCGACCCCTAAGGCTTCTAATATTATTGTATTGTTATATTGCAGAGGAATAAGACTGAAAGTTGTCTAGATGGCCTGTGATAAACATACTAAAGAAGGCTGATAGTAATGCTGTTTTGGAAAATTTGGATGTTTTTTTCTGAAGGAAGGGGTCCCAGTGCGTTTGCTCACTGATAATGGTGTCCAGTTCATGTCTGGCAAGGATAAAGCATTTTTGGAAAGCAATGGCACTCTACATTGTACAACTTCTCTACACAATCTCAGCACAAATGCAATGGTGGAGAGATTCAACAGATTGTTGAAGAGTGCTCTACAGTTACCTTATAAAAGTGAGTCTGATTGGGAATCGCAATTGTTTAAAACTGTATGATCTTTTAGGGCTTCTGTTTGTAATTGCACTGGAGTTACACCATTTTAAATTATGAGAGGATTTATCCTAGATCTAAGTATAATCCTCATTGGTTATTCCATAAAGCATAGGCTGAGCATCAGTCGGTAGAAAAAGTAAGAGAAAGGTTACGCAAAGTACGCAATTGAAGGTTATTTTGACAGCCTGAATAAGTGTGTAGAACATTGTATTGAAGTTTGCCAATAGGTAAGAGTAAAAAAACTGGTATGGTACCTAGGTTAAAAGTTCAATTTATCAACCTTTGAAAGTGATTAAGGTGATGAGGAATTCTGTGCAATTGGAGGATGGCTAATGCTAGCACATGAGCCCCATTGCTTTGTGTGACAAAATGAAGAAGAGAAAGTATAGTAAAATGTTAAAACCAAAATGTTTGCTTGATTACGATGTTGTGGGTAGTGAAGTATAGAATGGAAATTTTAATCAGGAGAATAAGGAGGGTGTTCAGGTGGATGAAGCCATACATTTGCAAAGACATGCATTCGCTGGAAGTGAGGAAGTTGATGTGAGAGAAAGGAATTTCCATTTAAATGCATCTCTGGATTCAAATGGATTATCACTGTGATAGTGGTGTGCAACAATGCTTTGAATGATTTTTTAAATTTCTTTTTGAACCTTTCATTTGATTTCTTTTTTAAATTAAAAGGGGAAGATTTGTTGTGTTTATTTATATTTGTAATGTTGCTTACATTAGAATATGGAACTGTGTAGAGCTTAGAATATGCTGGATGTTTCGGGTATGTTTTTTTTAAATGCAAAGTTTGGGGGGCAGTTGGAGAAAGCACTTGCTGGAGGCTGGTCGCCCTTGGTTGCTTTGTTGATGTATTGCAAATTAAGAACATCCACTGTTCCTATGTGTGTTGGCATGTGCTTCCTTTACACTACAACAAGGTACTGCAGCTTACATCTAGGACTTTTGTGTGACTCAAGAGGCCTCTAATAATGGCCTGCTACACTAAGGACTTGTGTGTGACTCTTTTGACCTATGGTAAAGCCCTAAGGTACAGCAGCCTGCTACCATAAGGACTTGTGAAGCATACAAAAAAGTGATGAATCGAATGCTTGAATTAATCTCAGCTCCTGGTAATTACTTGGGGTCACATCCCAGTCCATCGTTATTTTGCACACCATGCCACCTCAGTTTGGACCCAGCTGTAAGCAGAACTGTCTTGACCCTGCTCCAGTGGGAACAGTCCAGCCCAAACTGCCAGGTCAGGTCCTCCATGAACCAGAACACAAGCAACCCAGGACCAGTTTCACCCCTGTTAGGGCTCATCAGCTGGGTATAACTTGGTTCCAGTGCCACAGTCTACACAGGACCCAGGTTTGGCATACCCATCCCACTTAGGGTGTCACACTGAAGAATACAAAAAAGTGATAGATGAAATGCTTGAATCAATCTCAGCCACTCGAAATTACTCAGGCTGCATCCCAATCCATTGTCATTTTGCACAACAAGGTGACGATGATGGAATGCTTGAATTAATCTCAGCCATTGGCAATCGTTCTGGGCCACATCCCAATTCATAGTTTTTCGCCCTCCATGCCTCCTTAGTTTGATCCCAGCTATATGCAAACCAGTCTTGACCCTCCTCCCGTGGGAACAGTCCAACCCAATTGCTGGGCAGGTTCCCTCTGAACCAGAAGTCAAGCAAACTAGTACCGGTTTCTCCTGTATTGTGGCTCATCAGACAGGTATAGCGTGGTTTTGGTGACACAGTCTGCAGGGGACCCACAACTGAGCATACTGGTCTGACCTTGGGCATCACACTGAAGTATACAAGAAAGTTATGGATGGAATGCTTTAATTAATCTAAGTCACTGGTAAGCACTCAGGTATGCATCCGAGTTCATTGTTATTTTGCCCATCATGCCACCTCAGCTTGGAACTAGTCATAAACAAGCTAGTCTTGACCCTGCTCCAATGAGAACAGTCGAGCCGGAACTGCCAGGTCAGGTCCCTCCCTGAAACGGAGCACAAATAACCCAAGACTGGTTTCACTCCTGTTAAGAATTGGTGCCAGTGGCACAGTCTGCACAGGGCATACCCGTCCCACTTAGGGCATTCCACTGAAGTGTACAAAAAAGTACAAAAGAAATAATGATGGACTGGGATGCGGGTCCGAGTAATTACCACTGGCTGAGATTAATTGAAGCATTCCATCCAACACTCTTTTTTGTATACTTAAGTACAGTAAGGACTTGTGACGGAGGCGAGGGACCTGTAGTAATGGCCTAAGGTACATCAGCTGCAGCTTTTTTAAATTCCAAGGGCATGCAAAAGTCACAGTTGGCTGATATTTTTTTTTGTGTTACTTATTATTCACCACACTTAGAAATGGTAGAAGTGTGGTAAGAACCGCTATAAAAATCAAATAATTAATCAGAAATTTATGAATAGCTTTGACACCTTTGAAATACTTTTGAAGGGATTTTTTCTTGTTTCATCTGTTTTGAGCATATATTTCCAAGGACAAAATACTAGTTTCTCTTTTTGTTTCTTTTTCAAGAGCTTTAACATAAAACACTGATGAATTAATAAGTCTCATCCCTTGCGGACCCTCAAACCCCCTGCCTGAAGTTTTGTGGGGGTTTACTGGGGGGTAGAAGGGGAGATCCTCACAATCAAGTGTACAGATCTCTGCTTTATGTTGATGTAACACGACAGTGTTTCTTACAGATGTAATACTCATACCAATTTCATGATAAATTAACAAATATATAACGTGCCCAATGCTGTTTTGCTGCTTGTGCAAGGCTGCACGTTGTTCTCATCCTACTGTGGTGCAACTGCTTAATATCCGTAAGTTTGTTAATCTTATGATAACAGTGTGATGATAACATTCTATTGCGTCATTCAGAAGCCGGCTCCAGTGTCTATTCTTCCACATATTTCCAGACTGATTCACCCTCCCTCTCAATCTGTGACAGTGTTTCTCAGATCTACGCACATGCCATAGCTGTCCTCCTGTTGCTGCAACATCTGTGATTCCAGTGTTTTTTCCTGTTCATGTTTTCCTGTACAGTGTTCCAAAAGCAAGGCTGCACACAAAGTATAATACATTATAATACAATAAATTAAAAGCACATTTATTATGCATTTTCAATGTCAACGTGTTTCCACTATGTTCCGGCAGTTTTGAGTCATTTTAACTGTGATTTTTGCTTGCATTCTTAAACATATTTTGCCTCTCATGAGGTGGAGAACAGCAGCTGTTCCGAATGTTACTTTAGTGGGTGCCATTTTCTGGCAGAATGCAAAGTGGGAGGAATCTGCCCTTTTGACGTTTTTTTTATTTTTTCCGCGGAGCAGATCATGGACCAAAAAATCCCTCTCTATATATACGTTGTGCAGCCAGGCCGACTACAATAAGGAGGATTCTGCCCATCAAATACTCACAAATGTATAGGTGTGTTTAATGTAATCGAATAAAGAGAAACCATTTAATATATTTTAGAAATTCATTTCTGAATTCTATGAAATCTCTATATTAGCAGTCTTTTGGTTATAAAAACAATAAGTATTAACATGAATATTATCAGAAATACTGGTTAAAAAATCTTGATACATTTCTATTATCCTTTAAATAATTTTTGGGATGGGAATGCCCCCTACATGTTATATGGGTTTCTCCCTGTGCCTTGAGTTACCATCTGGATGTGAAACTGGTATCCTGACTTTAATTTTGGCCCTGGCATCACCCTAATCTTGTGTATGCACAGAGTCCTAGGCCTGTCCCTGTCAATGCAATGTCCAAGGCTTGTCCTGTGCCCTAGAGGGGCACACCAAGCGTGCCCTCATTGAAGGCAGTGGACTGCTGTCTAAGCCCTGGGTGTACAACAATAAGCAGTGGTGGAACCATACCTTGTTTTTGAAACTATAATGTCATCAGACCTTTCTCCTGTGTCAAACGAGAGCACAGTCTACTGACCCCTCTCATGTAACATTCAGTCGTTATGTGAAACCCAGACCCTTGCACTGACATTCCTTGTGCATGTTGAGTGTGTGTGTGTATGTGAGTTTGAGTACTGAGGCCAGTGGGATCTGTTTGGACAGCCGTGGTCCGTGCAGGTAACAGTGGTGGGGCGGTGGGGCTGGGTAAGGGGGGATTTCGAGGGACAATGCAGAGGGAAAATTAAATAAATAATACATTTTCCCTTGGCATCGTCCCTCGACATCCCTCCTTACCCGGCCCCACCGCCTCACCGCTGTTACGTGTGCGGACCGCGGCTGTGTTTGGATGCCCCTGGTTTGGCTGGAGAGAGATCACTGACACAATATCGTGGTAAAGAATAGATTGTTATATATAAGTTTAAATATATATATATATATATTTTTTTTATATATGTATATATATACATGGATGCACACACCGAACACTCGGGACACAGACTTGAACATATAAGTACCAAACTGTCTTTATTGCAATTTAGTTCGCCAAGACGAGTTTTGGCCAAGCCTGGACTTGTTCACAATTCATATATATATATATATATATATATATATATATATATATATATATATATATATATATATATATTCACTGAAAAAACCATAGGTTTTAGGGACAGTTATAGTTAGTTGGACATTGCACTCGTACAAAACCCGTGAAATTCCCCTGTTATAGTTAGTTCAGCTAACTATAACTCGCGCCCCGCAATGCACTGCTGATGACGTCACATATTACATCACTCATGACATGGTCAGTGACATCACTGATGACATCACTGATGACATCTCAAATGACATCACTGATGACATCATCCAGTGACTGTGTTTCTGTAAAGTTTAAATATGTTTAATATATATAGGGAAAGGCGTATTGAAGAATGAGTGGGTGTATAAGTGTCTGAATGGATGATTTAGTACGTGAGTGACTGACTACAAGTGAGTGATTAAACGTATCTTACTGAATGCATGGGTTAGTGACTAAACTGTGTGAATGTCTGTATCCGTCTGTTTGTTGGTGTGTAAGTGGATGCATGGATTTGCGAATAGCTACATGAGTGTCTATATGGGTTATTGATTGGTTCTCTGAGTATCTGTATGGCTGCCTGACTGTTTGTGTGGGTGGGGTGTGTGTGACTCTATACATAGATGTGTGAGTGGGTGATTCACTGGGTGCATGATTTCAAGAGTGCATCTGTGATGGACTGCTTGGGTGGGTGAGTGTGTGTATGGGTGTGTTAGTGAGTGAATCTATATCTCCGTGGTACATGTGCGAGTAACTACATATGTAAAAGGCAGTATATATGTGTGTTAGAGTATTTAAATGGCTATAAGTGAGAGTGTGTTATTGTGAGAGTGGCTGTATGGATGCGTGTGTGCTTGTATCAGTTATTGTATAAGAGCGTAAGAATGTGCTAGTATTTGTATGAGTAAGTGAGCTGGTGTGTGTATAACTGTATAGGTGAGTAAATGGGTGTGTGATTAATTTTTTGCATGACTGACTAGGTGTGTGAGTACCTCTATGGATGAGTGGCGGTGTGTGAGTGTTTATATAGGTGTATGAGTGCATATGATAGTCCTGTACTGAGTGACTGTAAGTATGAGTGACTGTACAGGTGAGTGAGTGGATGTGTGTGTAGACCTAAGAATCAGTGAGTGGGTATGTAGTTTTTGGTGTTGGAGTGTCTATGGTTTTGAGAATGGCAGTCTGTAATTTAGAGTGGGTGTATCAAAAGTTATATTAGGGTGTGAGAAGATGCATGAAATTATCACATGGATGATGTCATCAGTGATGTCATTTGAGATGTCATCAGTGATGTCATCAGTGATGTCACTGACCATGTCATGAGTGATGTAATATGTGACGTCATCAGCAGTGCATTGCGGGGCGCGAGTTATAGTTAGCTGAACTAACTATAACAGGGGAATTTCACGGGTTTTGTACGAGTGCAATGTCCAACTAACTATAACTGTCCCTAAAACCTATGGTTTTTTCAGTGAATTTCAAAGGTTTTTTAAATGCTAATTTCTAACTATAACGTGCCTGAAACCTATGGTTTTTTCAGTGAATTTCAAAGGTTTTTTAAATGCTAATTTCTAACTATAACGTGCCTGAAACCTATGGTTTTTTCAGTGAATTTCAAAGATTTTTTAAATCCTAATTTCTAACTATAACGTGCCTGAAACCTATGATTTTTTAAGTGAATTTCAAAGGTTTTTTAAATGCTAGTTTCTAACTATGCCAACAGAGGTAGGACATGTGAAGAAAGAAGGAAAAACGCACAGAAAGATGCAAAAGATGTGCAGAAAGAACCAACAGAGGAGCAGAAAGAGGCCTTGTTGCAAAATCATCCTGTGCCCACAACTTTTTCAGACGGGTACTGGTGGTAACTGACTCTGACTAACCAGAGCCAGTGGCACGTTTTAAGTTGTGGGATTAAGTCCCCTTGAATCCTGAGGGTCCCTGGGGCCCAACTAGCCCCCCAGGTACCTACAGTTAGGACCACAGAGCTGAGTTGCAGAGAGGCGTTCTGAGGCCACGCACCTTTTTCACCTCTCTGCAACGCAACTCTGTTGTGCTTACTGAAGGTACCTGGTGGGCTAGTTGGCCCCCAGGATTCAAAGGGAATTAACTCCCCAACTTAAAACGCACCACAGGGCGTGTTTGCGCACATGTCACCTGAGGCCCCGCCCCCTCCCTTCACCACTGTGCAAACGCGCCCCGTGGCGCGTTTTAAGTTGGGGGATTAGGTCACCTTGAATCCTGAGAGTCCCTGGGGCCCAACTAGCCCACCAGGTACTTCCAGTAAGCACCACAGGCCTGCGTTGCAACGCCTGTAACAAATTGTGCAGTTGTGTTTAGGTAGTGAAGAGGGTCGTGCTGGGGGTAGTGTTTTAGGGTTTAGGGTAGTGCAGTGGTGTTTGTGTAGTGTAGGGGGTCATGCTGGGGGTAGATTTAGGGTTTAGGGTAGTGCAGTGGTGTTTGGGTAGTGTAGGGAGTCGTGCTGGGGGAGTGTTTTAGGGTTTAGGGTAGTACAGTGGTGTTTTGGTAGTGTAGGGGGTCGTGCTGGGGGTTAGTGTTTTAGGGTTTTAGGGTTTAGGGTAGTGCAGTGGTGTTTGGGTAGTGTAGGGGATACTCCTGGGGGTAGTGTTTTAGGGTAGTGCAATGGTGTTTGGGTAGTGTAGGGGGTACTGTTGGGGGTAGTGTTTTAGGGTTTAGGGTAGTGCAGTGGTGTTTGGGTAGCGTAGGGGGTACTGCTGGGGGTAGTGTTTTATGGTTTAGGGTAGTGCAGTGGTGTTTGGGTAGTGTAGGGGTTCGTGCTGGGGTAGTTTTTAGGGTTTAGGGTAGTGCAGTGGTGTTTGTGTAGTGTAGGAGGTCGTGTTTTAGGGTTTAGGGTAGTGCAGTGGTCTTTGGGTAGTGTAGGGAGTCGTGCGGGGGTATTGTTTTAGAGTTTAGGGTAGTGCAGTGGTCTTTGGGTAGTGTAGGGGGTTGTGCAGGGGTAGTGTTTTAGGGATTAGGGTAGTGCATTGGTATTTGGGTAGTGTAGGGGGTCATGCGGGGGTAGTGTTTTAGGGTTTAGGGCAGTGCAGTGGTGTTTATGTAGTGTAGGGTGTCGTGCTGGGGGAGTGTTTTAGGGTTTAGGGCAGTGCAGTGGTGTTCGGGTAGTGTAGGGGGTCGTGCTGGGGGAGTGTTTTAGGGTTTAGGGCAGTGCAGTCATGTTCGGGTAGTGTAGGGGGTCGTTCTGGGAGGAGTATTTTAGGGTTTAGGGTAGTGCAGTGGTGTTCGGGTAGTGTAGGGGGTCATGCTGGGGGTAGTGTTCTAGGGTTTAGGGCAGTGCAGTGATGTTCAGGCAGTGTAGGGGGTCGTGCTGGGGGTGGTGTTTTAGGGTTTAGGGCAGTGCAGTGGTGTTCGGACAGTGTAGGGGGTCGTGCTGGGGGTGGTGTTTCAGGGTTTAGGGCAGTGCAGTGGTGTTTGGGCAGTGTAGGGGGTCGTGCAGGGGGTGGTGTTTCAGGGTTTAGGGCAGTGCAGTGGTGTTTGGGCAGTGTAGGGGGTCGTGCAGGGGTGATGTTTCAGGGTTTAGGGCAGTGGTGTTCGGGCAGTGTAGGGGTCATGCTGGGGGTGGTGTTTCAGGGTTTGGGGCAGTGCAGTGGTGTTCGAGCAGTAAAGGGGGTCGTGCTGGGGGTGGTGTTTCAGGGTTTAGGGCAGTGCAGTGGTGTTCCGGCAGTGTAGGGGGTTGTGCAGTGGGTGGTGTTTCAGGGTTTAGTGCAGTGGTGTTCGGGCAGTGTAGGGGGTCCTGCTGGGGTGGTGTTTCAGAGTTTAGGGCAGTGCAGTGGTGTTCAGGCAGTGTAGGGTGTCATGCTGAGGGGTGGTGTTTCAGGGTTTAGGGCAGTGCAGTAGTGTTTGGGCAGTGTAGGGGGTCGTGCTGGGGGAGTGTTTTAGGGTTTAGGGCAGTGCAGTCGTGTTCGGGTAGTGTAGGGGGTCGTGCTGGGGGGAGTATTTTAGGGTTTAGGGTAGTGCAGTGGTGTTCGGGTAGTGTAGGGGGTCATGCTGGGGGTAGTGTTCTAGGGTTTAGGGCAGTGCAGTGGTGTTCGGGCAGTGTAGGGGGTCGTGCTGGGGGTGGTGTTTTAGGGTTTAGGGCAGTGCAGTGGTGTTCGGGCAGTGTAGGGGGTCGTGCAGGGGTGGTGTTTCAGGGTTTAGGGCAGTGGTGTTCGGGCAGTGTAGGGGGTCATGCTGGGGGTGGTGTTTCAGGGTTTAGGGCAGTGCAGTGGTGTTCGAGCAGTAAAGGGGGTCATGCTGGGGGTGGTGTTTCAGGGTTTAGGGCAGTGCAGTGGTGTTCGGGCAGTGTAGGGGGCGGTGCAGGGGGTGGTGTTTCAGGGTTTAGGGCAGTGCAGTGGTGTTCGGGCAGTGTAGGGGGTGGTGCAGGGGTGGTGTTTCAGGGTTTAGGGCAGTGCAGTGGTGTTCGGGCAGTGTAGGGGGTCGTGCAGGGGGTGGTGTTTCAGGGTTTAGGGCAGTGCAGTGGTGTTCGGGCAGTGTAGGGGGCGGTGCAGGGGTGGTGTTTCAGGGTTTAGGGCAGTACAGTGGTGTTCGGGAATTGTAGGGGGTGGTGCTGGGGCTGGTGTTTCAGGGTTTAGGGCAGTGCAGTGGTGTTCGGGCAGTGTAGGGGGTCGTGCTGGGGCTGGTGTTTCAGGGTTTAGAGCAGTGCAGTGGTGTTCGGGCAGTGTAGGGGTCGTGCTGGGGCTGGTGTTTCAGGGTTTAGGGCAGTGCAGTGGTGTTCGGGCAGTGTAGGGGGTCCTGCTGGGGCTGGTGTTTCAGGGTTTAGGGCAGTGCAGTGGTGTTCGGGCAGTGTAGGGGGTCTTGCTGGGGCTGGTGTTTCAGAGCCTAGGGCAATGCAGTGGTGTTCGGGCAGTGTAGGGGGTCTTGCTGGGGCTGGTGTTTCAGGGTTTAGGGCAGTGCAGTGGTGTTCGGGCAGTGTAGGGGGTCGTGCTGGGGGTGGTGTTTCAGGGTTTAGGGCAGTGCAGTGGTGTTCGGGCAGTGTAGGGAGTCGTGCTGGGGCTAGTGTTTCAGTGTTTAGGGCAGTGGTGTTCGTGCAGTGTAGGGGGTCGTGCTGGGGTGGGGTTTCAGGGTTTATGGCAGTGCAGTGGTGTTCGGGCAGTGTAGGGTGTCGTGCTGAGGGGTGGTGTTTCAGGGTTTAGGGCAGTGCAGTAGTGTTTGGGCAGTGTAGGGGGTCGTGCAGGGGGTGGTGTTTCAGGGTTTAGGGCAGTGCAGTGGTGTTCGGCCAGTGTAGGTAGTCTTGCTGGGGGTGGTGTTTCAGGGTTTAGGGCAGTGCAGTAGTTTTCGGGCAGTGTAGGCGGTCGTGCTGGGGCTGGTGTTTCAGGGTTTAGGGCAGTGCAGTGGTGTTCGGGAAGTGTACGGGGTTGTGCTGGGGCTGGTGTTTCAGGGTTTAGGGCAGTGCAGTGGTGTGCGGGCAGTGTACGGGGTTGTGCTGGGGCTGGTGTTTCAGGGTTTAGGGCAGTGCAGTGGTGTTCGGGCAGTGTAGGGGGTCGTGCTGGGGGTGGTGTTTCAGGGTTTAGGGCAGTGCAGTGGTGTTCGGGCAGTGTAGGGGGTCGTGCTGGGGCTGGTGTTTCAGGGTTTAGGGCAGTGCAGTGGTGTTCGGGCAGTGTAGGGGGTCGTGCTGGGGCTGGTGTTTCAGGGTTTAGGGCAGTGCAGTGGTGTTCGGGCAGTGTAGGGGGTCGTGCAGGGGGTGGTGTTTCAGGGTTTTGGGCAGAGCAGTGGTGTTCGGGCAGTGTAGGG
The DNA here is from genome assembly GCA_963921515.1 of Calotriton arnoldi. NCBI lineage: Eukaryota > Metazoa > Chordata > Amphibia > Caudata > Salamandridae > Calotriton > Calotriton arnoldi. The sequence goes on along the minus strand of CAWUFW010006692.1, from coordinate 771,105 downwards.
GGTCTTGCTGGGGGTGGTGTTTCAGGATTTAGGGCAGTGCAGTGGTGTTCGGGCAGTGTAGGGGGTCTTGCTGGGGGTGGTGTTTCAGGGTTTAGGGCAGTGGTGTTTGGGCAGTGTAGGGGGTCTTGCTGGGGGTGGTGTTTCAGGGTTTAGGGCGGTGCAGTGGTGTTCGTGCGGTGTAGGGGGTCGTGCTGGGGGTGGTGTTTCAGGGTTTAGGGCAGTGCAGTAGTGTTCGGGCAGTGTAGGATGTCGTGCAGGGGGTGGTGTTTCAGGGTTTAGGGCAGTGCAGTGGTGTTCTGGCAGTGTAGGGGGTCATGCTGGGGGTGGGGTTTCAGGGTTTAGGGCAGTACAGTGGTGTTCGGGCAGTGTAGGGGGTCGTGCAGGGGGTGGTGTTTCAGGGTAGTGCAGTGGTGTTCGGGCAGTGTAGGGGGTCGTGCTGGGGCTGGTGTTTCAGGGTTTAGGGCAGTGCAGTGGTGTTCGGGCAGTGTAGGGGGTCTTGCTGGGGGTGATGTTTCAGGGTTTAGGGCAGTGGTGTTCGGGCAGTGTAGGGGGTCTTGCTGGGGGTGATGTTTCAGGGTTTAGGGCAGTGCAGTGGTGTTCGGGCAGTGTAGGGGGTCTTGCTGGGGGTAGTGTTTCAGGGTTTAGGGCAGTGCAGTGGTGTTCGTGCAGTATAGGGGGTCGTGCTGGGGATGGTGTTTCTGGGTTTAGGGCAGTGCAGTAGTGTTCGAGCAGTGTAGGGGGTTGTGCAGGGGGTGGTGTTTCAGGGTTTAGGGCAGTGCAGTGGTGTTCGGGCAGTGTAAGGGGTCGCGCTGGGGGTGGTGTTTCAGGGTTTAGGGCAGTGCAGTGGTGTTCGGGCAGTGTAGGGGGTCATGCACGGGGTGGTGTTTCAGGGTTTAGGGCAGTGCAGTGGTGTTCGGGCAGTGTAGGGTGTTGTGCTGGGGCTGGTGTTTCAGGGTTCAGGGCAGTGCAGTGGTGTTCAGGCAGTGTAGGGGGTCGTGCTGAGGCTGGTGTTTCACGGTTTAGGGCAGTGCAGTGGTGTTCGGGCAGTGTAGGGGGTCGTGCTGGGGCTGGTGTTTCAGGGTTTAGGGCAGTGCAGTGGTGCTCGGGCAGTGTAGGGGGTCGTGCTGGGGGTGATGTTTCAGGGTTTAGGGTAGTGCAGTGGTGTTCGGGCAGTGTAGGGGGTCGTGCAGGGGCTGGTGTTTCAAGGTTTAGGGCAGTGCAGTGGTGTTCGGGCAGTGTAGGGGGTCATGCTGGGGGTAGTGTTTCAGGGTTTAGGGCAGTGCAGTGGTGTTCGGGCAGTGTAGGGGGTCGTGCTGGGGGTGGTGTTTCAGGGTTTAGGTCAGTGGTGTTCGGGCAGTGTAGGGGGTCTTGCTGGGGGTGATGTTTCAGGGTTTAGGGCAGTGCAGTGGTGTTCGGGCAGTGTAGGGGGTCTTGCTGGGGGTAGTGTTTCAGGCTTTAGGGCACTGCAGTGGTGTTCGGGCAGTGTAGGGGGTCATGCTGGGGGTGGTGTTTCAGGGTTTAGGGCAGTGCAGTGGTGTTCGGGCAGTGTAGGGGGTCGTGCTGGGGGTAGTGTTTTAGGGTTTAGGGTAGTGCAGTGGTGTTTGTGTAGTGTAGGGGGTCATGTTTTAGGGTAGTGCAGTGGTGTTCGGGCAGTGTAGGGGGTCTTGCTGGGGGTAGTGTTTCAGGGTTTAGGGCAGTGCAGTGGTGTTCGTGCAGTATAGGGGGTCGTGCTGGGGATGGTGTTTCTGGGTTTAGGGCAATGCAGTAGTGTTCGAGCAGTGTAGGGGGTTGTGCAGGGGGTGGTGTTTCAGGGTTTAGGGCAGTGCAGTGGTGTTCGGGCAGTGTAGGGGGTCGCGCTGGGGGTGGTGTTTCAGGGTTTAGGGCAGTGCAGTGGTGTTCGGGCAGTGTAGGGGGTCATGCACGGGGTGGTGTTTCAGGGTTTAGGGCAGTGCAGTGGTGTTCGGGCAGTGTAGGGTGTTGTGCTGGGGCTGGTGTTTCAGGGTTCAGGGCAGTGCAGTGGTGTTCAGGCAGTGTAGGGGGTCGTGCTGAGGCTGGTGTTTCACGGTTTAGGGCAGTGCAGTGGTGTTCGGGCAGTGTAGGGGGTCGTGCTGGGGCTGGTGTTTCAGGGTTTAGGGCAGTGCAGTGGTGCTCGGGCAGTGTAGGGGGTCGTGCTGGGGGTGATGTTTCAGGGTTTAGGGTAGTGCAGTGGTGTTCGGGCAGTGTAGGGGGTCGTGCAGGGGCTGGTGTTTCAAGGTTTAGGGCAGTGCAGTGGTGTTCGTGCAGTGTAGGGGGTCATGCTGGGGGTAGTGTTTCAGGGTTTAGGGCAGTGCAGTGGTGTTCGGGCAGTGTAGGGGGTCGTGCTGGGGGTGGTGTTTCAGGGTTTAGGTCAGTGGTGTTCGGGCAGTGTAGGGGGTCTTGCTGGGGGTGATGTTTCAGGGTTTAGGGCAGTGCAGTGGTGTTCGGGCAGTGTAGGGGGTCTTGCTGGGGGTAGTGTTTCAGGCTTTAGGGCACTGCAGTGGTGTTCGGGCAGTGTAGGGGGTCATGCTGGGGGTGGTGTTTCAGGGTTTAGGGCAGTGCAGTGGTGTTCGGGCAGTGTAGGGGGTCGTGCTGGGGGTAGTGTTTTAGGGTTTAGGGTAGTGCAGTGGTGCTTGTGTAGTGTAGGGGGTCGTGCTGGGGGTAGTGTTTTAGGGTTTAGGGTAGTGCAGTGGTGTTTGTGTAGTGTAGGGGGTCATGTTTTAGGGTAGTGCAGTGGTGTTCGCGCAGTGTAGGGGGTCGTGCAGGGGTGGTGTTTCAGGGTTTAGGGCAGTGGTGTTCGGGCAGTGTAGGGGGTCATGCTGGGGGTGGTGTTTCAGGGTTTAGGGCAGTGCAGTGGTGTTCGAGCAGTAAAGGGGGTCATGCTGGGGGTGGTGTTTCAGGGTTTAGGGCAGTGCAGTGGTATTCGGGCAGTGTAGGGGCGGTGCAGGGGGTGGTGTTTCAGGGTTTAGGGCAGTGCAGTGGTGTTCGGGCAGTGTAGGGGTGGTGCAGGGGGTGGTGTTTCAGGGTTTAGGGTAGTGCAGTGGTGTTCGGGCAGTGTAGGGGGTCGTGCAGGGGGTGGTGTTTCAGGGTTTAGGGCAGTGCAGTGGTGTTCGGGCAGTGTAGGGGGCGGTGCAGGGGGTGGTGTTTCAGGGTTTAGGGCAGTACAGTGGTGTTCGGGAATTGTAGGGGGTGGTGCTGGGGCTGGTGTTTCAGGGTTTAGGGCAGTGCAGTGGTGTTCGGGCAGTGTAGGGGGTCGTGCTGGGGCTGGTGTTTCAGGGTTTAGGGCAGTGCAGTGGTGTTCGGGCAGTGTAGGGGGTCGTGCTGGGGCTGGTGTTTCAGGGTTTAGTGCAGTGGTGTTCGGGCAGTGTAGGGGGTCCTGCTGGGGCTGGTGTTTCAGGGTTTAGGGCAGTGCAGTGGTGTTCGGGCAGTGTAGGGGGTCTTGCTGGGGCTGGTGTTTCAGAGCCTAGGGCAATGCAGTGGTGTTCGGGCAGTGTAGGGGGTCTTGCTGGGGCTGGTGTTTCAGGGTTTAGGGCAGTGCAGTGGTGTTCGGGCAGTGTAGGGGGTCGTGCTGGGGGTGGTGTTTCAGGGTTTAGGGCAGTGCAGTGGTGTTCGGGCAGTGTAGGGAGTCGTGCTGGGGCTAGTGTTTCAGTGTTTAGGGCAGAGCAATGGTGCTCAGGCAGTGTAGGGGGTTGTGCTGGGGGTGATGTTTCAGGGTTTATGGCAGTGCAGTGGTGTTAGGGCAGTGTAGGGGGTCATGCTGGGGGTGGTGTTTCAGGGTTTAGGGCAGTGCAGTGGTGTTCCGGCAGTGTAGGGGGTCGTGCAGGGGGTGGTGTTTCAGGGTTTAGTGCAGTGGTGTTCGTGCAGTGTAGGGGGTCGTGCTGGGGTGGGGTTTCAGGGTTTATGGCAGTGCAGTGGTGTTCGGGCAGTGTAGGGTGTCGTGCTGAGGGGTGGTGTTTCAGGGTTTAGGGCAGTGCAGTAGTGTTTGGGCAGTGTAGGGGGTCGTGCAGGGGGTGGTGTTTTAGGGTTTAGGGCAGTGCAGTGGTGTTCGGCCAGTGTAGGTAGTCTTGCTGGGGGTGGTGTTTCAGGGTTTAGGGCAGTGCAGTAGTTTTCGGGCAGTGTAGGCGGTCGTGCTGGGGCTGGTGTTTCAGGGTTTAGGGCAGTGCAGTGGTGTTCGGGAAGTGTACGGGGTTGTGCTGGGGCTGGTGTTTCAGGGTTTAGGGCAGTGCAGTGGTGTGCGGGCAGTGTACGGGGTTGTGCTGGGGCTGGTGTTTCAGGGTTTAGGGCAGTGCAGTGGTGTTCGGGCAGTGTAGGGGGTCGTGCTGGGGGTGGTGTTTCAGGGTTTAGGGCAGTGCAGTGGTGTTCGGGCAGTGTAGGGGGTCGTGCTGGGGCTGGTGTTTCAGGGTTTAGGGCAGTGCAGTGGTGTTCGGGCAGTGTAGGGGGTCGTGCTGGGGCTGGTGTTTCAGGGTTTTAGGCAGAGCAGTGGTGTTCGGGCAGTGTAGGGGGTCGTGCAGGGGGTGGTGTTTCAGGATTTAGGGCAGTGCAGTGGTGTTCGGGCAGTGTAGGGGGTCTTGCTGGGGGTGGTGTTTCAGGGTTTAGGGCGGTGCAGTGGTGTTCGTGCAGTGTAGGGGGTCGTGCTGGGGGTGGTGTTTCAGGGTTTAGGGCAGTGCAGTAGTGTTCGGGCAGTGTAGGATGTCGTGCAGGGGGTGGTGTTTCAGGGTTTAGGGCAGTGCAGTGGTGTTCTGGCAGTGTAGGGGGTCATGCTGGGGGTGGGGTTTCAGGGTTTAGGGCAGTACAGTGGTGTTCGGGCAGTGTAGGGGTCGTGCAGGGGGTGGTGTTTCAGGGTAGTGCAGTGGTGTTCGGGCAGTGTAGGGGGTCGTGCTGGGGCTGGTGTTTCAGGGTTTAGGGCAGTGCAGTGGTGTTCGGGCAGTGTAGGGGGTCTTGCTGGGGGTGATGTTTCAGGGTTTAGGGCAGTGGTGTTCGGGCAGTGTAGGGGTCTTGCTGGGGGTGATGTTTCAGGGTTTAGGGCAGTGCAGTGGTGTTCGGGCAGTGTAGGGGTCTTGCTGGGGGTAGTGTTTCAGGGTTTAGGGCAGTGCAGTGGTGTTCGTGCAGTATAGGGGGTCGTGCTGGGGATGGTGTTTCTGGGTTTAGGGCAGTGCAGTAGTGTTCGAGCAGTGTAGGGGGTTGTGCAGGGGGTGGTGTTTCAGGGTTTAGGGCAGTGCAGTGGTGTTCGGGCAGTGTAGGGGGTCGCGCTGGGGGTGGTGTTTCAGGGTTTAGGGCAGTGCAGTGGTGTTCGGGCAGTGTAGGGGGTCATGCACGGGGTGGTGTTTCAGGGTTTAGGGCAGTGCAGTGGTGTTCGGGCAGTGTAGGGTGTTGTGCTGGGGCTGGTGTTTCAGGGTTCAGGGCAGTGCAGTGGTGTTCAGGCAGTGTAGGGGGTCGTGCTGAGGCTGGTGTTTCACGGTTTAGGGCAGTGCAGTGGTGTTCGGGCAGTGTAGGGGGTCGTGCTGGGGCTGGTGTTTCAGGGTTTAGGGCAGTGCAGTGGTGTTCGGGCAGTGTAGGCGGTCGTGCTGGGGCTGGTGTTTCAGGGTTTAGGGCAGTGCAGTGGTGCTCGGGCAGTGTAGGGGGTCGTGCTGGGGGTGATGTTTCAGGGTTTAGGGTAGTGCAGTGGTGTTCGGGCAGTGTAGGGGGTCGTGCAGGGGCTGGTGTTTCACGGTTTAGGGCAGTGCAGTGGTGTTCGGGCAGTGTAGGGGGTCATGCTGGGGGTAGTGTTTCAGGGTTTAGGGCAGTGCAGTGGTGTTCGGGCAGTGTAGGGGGTCGTGCTGGGGGTGGTGTTTCAGGGTTTAGGTCAGTGGTGTTCGGGCAGTGTAGGGGGTCTTGCTGGGGGTGATGTTTCAGGGTTTAGGGCAGTGCAGTGGTGTTCGGGCAGTGTAGGGGGTCTTGCTGGGGGTAGTGTTTCAGGCTTTAGGGCAGTGCAGTGGTGTTCGGGCAGTGTAGGGGGTCATGCTGGGGGTGGTGTTTCAGGGTTTAGGGCAGTGCAGTGGTGTTCGGGCAGTGTAGGGGGTCGTGCTGGGGGTAGTGTTTTAGGGTTTAGGGTAGTGCAGTGGTGCTTGTGTAGTGTAGGGGGTCGTGCTGGGGGTAGTGTTTTAGGGTTTAGGGTAGTGCAGTGGTGTTTGTGTAGTGTAGGGGGTCATGTTTTAGGGTAGTGCAGTGGTGTCTGGGTAGTGTAGGGGTCGTGCTGGTGGTAGTGTTTTAGGATTTAGGTTAGTGCAGTGGTGTTTGGGTAGTGTAGGGGGTCGTGCTGGGGGTAGTGTTTTAGGGTTTAGGATAGTGCAGTGGTGCTTGTGTAGTATAGGGGGTCGTGCTGGGGGTAGTGTTTTAGGGTTTAAGGTAGTGCAGTGGTGTTTTTGTAGTGTAGGGGGTCATGTTTTAAGATGCAATGCTCCAATACCTGACCAGTCTGCACTACATAAAACTGCAAAAAACTCAAAATAAAAAGTGTTTTGCACACTTTTGTCATTGGGCTATATGTGGGCTACATCTGGGTAATATTTGTGCTACATTTGGGCTCTTTTTTCACTGGTGGCCATCTTGGAAGACTTCTTTGTTATGAAGTTTCCTAATTTCTTCATTTACTGCAGTCTTCTCAGTAGGAAATGCTTTCAGTTTTTTACTTTGATTCCATCAAGAAGGCATTCAGATGTGTCTCACATCTGCCATAAATTCAGAATGTTAGCACTCTAGTTGCTCATTAGATCACTGGAGTAAAGCTACTGCTCACCAGGGAGTTAACTGGTAGTCTGCTGCTGGTATTGAAAGTGATTGTTTCAGTCTGCATGCCAGAATTTTCTAATGAAATAGAAGAGGATATGAGATCTCACTTAAAACATGCCCTAATTTTTCTTTCTGCAGCACTAACCATAATTTCTATTTCAAAAAGAACCCCTCATTTTGTTCCTTTTTAAATTAAATGTTTTAAGTGTTACCGGTTTATTCCAAACAAGATGGCTTCAGGTGTGCCATACTTTTGTCATAAGTAAGGCTGTTAGCGCTCTAGTTGTTCTTTAGAACACTCTGGGAAGCTGCAGTAGAACACAAAGGCATCAACTGGCAGGCTGCTCCTGTTGAAATATAACAGGAAGATATTTGAGATCACACTTGAAATATGTCCTAATTTTTCTTTCTACAGCACTAACCATAATTTCTATGACAAAATGAACCCCCTCATTTTGTTCCTTTTTAAATTAAATGTTTTAAGTGTTACCAGTTTATTCCAATCAAGATGGCTTCAGGTGTGCCATACTTTTGTCATAAGTAAGGCTGTTAGCACTCTAGTTGTTCTTTAGAACACTCTGGGAAGCTGCAGTAGAACACAAAGGCATCAACTGGCAGGCTGCTCCTGTTGAAATATAACAGGAAGATATTTGAGATCACACTTGAAACATGTCCTAATTTTTCTTTCTACAGCACTAACCATAATTTCTATGACAAAATGAAGCCCATCATTTTGTTCCTTTTTAAATTAAATTGTTTAAGTGTTACCAGTTTATTCCAATCAAGATGGCTTCAGGTGTGCCATACTTTTGTCATAAGTAAGGCTGTTAGCACTCTAGTTGTTCTTTAGAACACTCTGGGAAGCTGCAGTAGAACACAAAGGAATCAACTGACAGTCTCTGCCCTTGTTGGATGTACATGTTTTACTGAGAATGTCAGACTTCATTCTCACATGAGTGAGAAAGATAATGTGAATTTACAGAAAATATGCTCTCATTTTAGCTTCTGGAGCACCTTCCAAACCTCCATGGGACAAGCATGAGAAAATAGTGATCTCTCAAACATGATTCATGATATCCCAGCAGAAGGTTTTTCACATGGTAAAATCACCTTAGAATACACCACAATTCCTAAAATTAGTATGGTACCATCAACAAATAAATTCTAATGTAACTAAAGCCTGTTATCACCCTTTATAGTTCTCCTTTAGGGGACCCTCAAAATCTTCTATTCACTACAATGCATTTCAATGAGGTACTATCATTTATATTGGTCCCAAGATGGCTGCCAGCAATTCCAGGATGAAGTGCTGACAGCCAATCAGATCTCACGATGACATGTGTGGTTAGGCTCCGCCCAGATATATATGTGACTTTACTTTTGATTTTCTCAGAAACTACTGAACGGATTTACACCATTTAAGCAAAAGGCACGACACTGAACCAAGGGCTACCTCTTTGCCAAATTTGGTGTAATTCCGTTCAGCAGTTCGGGCTGTAGCTGCGACTAAAGGTTCCTATGGAAAAATGAATGGGGAAAACGCGTTTTGGGACCCCCCTTTTTTCTCGGCCCCCGCTTGACGTATCACTCCAAGACTTTCAGGATAGGAGCGGGCCGGAGCGCCCCAACAAGTTGGAAACTTTCGCGAAGATTCGTCAACCGGCGCCAACGTTATTTCAAATAGAATGTCGCGGATTTCCTATGGATAATAGGTTTTAACTATAACTATCTACTGGCGACCGCCAGTAGATAATATATATATATATATATATATATATATATATCCACCAAAAAGCTTACAAATCCGCGTAAGCACGAGCCACACCGATCCAGTTTGGTACAAAAATATTCTTTAATTCAGGGCAAAAAGACGCGTTTTGAGCTATCCAGCTCTTGGTCACATATATATATATATACACTGAAAAAAACACAGGTTTCAGGGACATTATAGTTAGTTGGACATTTCACTCATACAAAACCAGAGAAATTCAGCCGTTATAGTTAGTTGAGCTAAGTATTACTCGCGCCCCCGCAATGCACTGCTGATGACATCACATATTACATTACTTATGACATGGTCAGTGACATCACAGATGACATCACTGATGACATCTCAAATGACATCACTGATGACATCATCCACGTGATAATCTGATGAACATCCTCATACCCTAATATAACCTTTGATACACCCACTCTAAAATACAGACTACCATTCTCGAAACCATAGACACACCAATACCAATTACTACATACCCACTCACTGATTCCTAGGTCTACACACACATCCACTCACTCACCCATAAGGTCACTCATACATGCAGTCACTCATCAATACAGCCACTATCATATGCACTCATACACCTATACAGACACTCACACACCGCCACTCACCCATAGAGTTACTTACACAGCTAGTCAGTCATGCAAAGAATCAATCACACTCCCATTTACTCACCTATACAGTTATACACACACCACCTCACTTATTCATACAGATACTAACACATACTTACTCTCTTATACAATCACTGACACAAGCACACACTCATCCACACAGCCACTCTCACAATCACTCACTCTCACATATAGTCATTTATATACTCCAACACTCACATATACTGCCTTTCACATATGTAGTTACTCACATATGCACCACTGAGACATCCATTCACTCACCAACACAGCCATACACACACTCACCCACCCATACAGCCCCTCACAGACGCACTCTTGAACCCATACACCCAGTGAATCACCCACTCACACATCCATGCAGGGAGTCACGCACACTCCACACAGACACTCAGGCACCCATACAGATTCTCAGACAACCAATCAATAACCGATATAGACACTCATGTAGATACTCACCAACCCATGCAGCCGCTTCCACATCAACAGGCAGACTGATACAGACATTCACACAGTTTAGTCACTAACCCATGCATTCAGTAAGACACATTTAATCACTCACTTATACAGTCAGTCACGCACCTTCTAAATCATCCATTCAGACACTCATACACCCACTCATTCTTCAATACACCTTGGCCTATATATATATATAAAACATATTTAAACTTTACAGAAACACACAGTCACTGAATGATGTCATCAGTGGTGTCATCAGTGATGTCATTTGAGATGTCATCAGTGATGTCATCAGTGATGTCACTGACCATGTCATGAGTGATGTAATATGTGATGTCATCAGCAGTGCATTGCGAGTGCGTGAGTTATACTTAGCTCAACTAACTATAACGGCTGAATTTCTCTGGTTTTGTTCGAGTGAAATATCCAACTAACTATAACGTCCCTGAAACCTGTGGTTTTTTCAGTGAATTTCAAAGGTTTTTTAAATACTAATTTCTAACTATAACGTTCCTGAAACCTATGGTTTTTTCAGTGAATTTCAAAGGTTTTTTAAATGCTAATTTCTAAATATAACGTCCCTGAAACCTATGGTTTTTTCAGTGAATTTCAAAGGTTTGTTAAATGCTAATTTCTAACTATGCCTACAGAGGTAGGACATGTGGAGAAAGAGGAAGAAAGGCGCAGAAGGAAGCAAGAGAAATGCAGAAAGAGGCAACAGAAGTCCAGAAAGACGAAGAAAGGTGCAGAAATAAGCAAAAGATATGTAGAAAGAACCAACAGAGGTGCAAAAAGAGGCCTTATTGCAAAGTCATCCTGTGCCCCCAACATTTTGCTGATGGGTACTGGTGGTAACTGACTCTGACTAACCAGGCCTAGAGCCAGTGCTATGCTAAAAGACACTTAGAATACAGTGAAAACACTTACATACACTAGGGTACACTATGGGTTGGGGTACCCCTGTGATTGGCATGACCCCCCCTGTAAGGCCCTAGTATATAATAGGGCAGGGGGATTAAAACGACCTCTAAGTCAGAGGTGCAGAAACATGCTACTTTAACTAGTAGTCACGTTTGCGAAGTGGTAGTGAAAGGGTGCTGGGCCTCCGACCAGCGCTCAAGAATTCCGCTGCGTAGGACTTACAGGAGGTACCAGGAGGGCTTCTTGGCCCCCAAAGACCCTCAGGAGTAAAGTGGACTTCATCCCCCATCCCGTAGTCTGCCAGGAGGCGTGTTTGCAGAGTGGTGGAGAAAGAGGGCATGGCCTCCGAAGAAGTCTTAGCAATCCTACTGTGTGGGACTTACTGGAGGTAACAAGAGGGGTACTTGGCCCCCAAAGACATCCTTGGGAGCCAACTACTCCTCCTATTACCTCCAGTAAGTACCACAGAGCAGGATTGCTAAGTTCTCATAACAGGCCATGCCCTCTTTGCCCACCACTCTGCAAACGCGCTCCCTGGCATGCTCTTCGATGGGGATTAAAGTCCCCTTCACTGCTGGGGGTCCTTAGGGGTCAACTAGCTTACCTCTTACCTCCAGTAAGCTCCACACAGTGGGATTGCTGAGAGGTGGACACAGGCCATGCTTTCTTTCTCCACCACTCTGCAAACGCACCTCCTGGCACGCTCTTGGTTGGGGGATGTAGTCCCCTTCCCTCATGAGGGTCCCTGGGGGCCAATTATCCCACCAGGTACCTCCAGTAAGCCCCACACAGCTGGATTGCTGAGAGTGCTCTGAGGCCATGCCCCCTTTTTACACCACTCTGCAAACGCGGCTCCTGGCGCACTGCTGCTCGGGGGATGAAGTCCACTTGTGTCCTGGGTCTCAGGACACAAGAGGACCTCATCGCCCGCCATCGCTTTGTTCGCCCTAAGTTGGCAGGGTATGCCCAGACGTGGGTCCCTTGCTCACTTTGCCACCGGATTCAAGATAGCCTGGCTGATGAGGGTTTTGAACCCGAAACCGGTCCCAGGATGCTTGTTTCCAGTCCAGGGAAGACATGGCTTGGCAGTTCGGGCTGGAGTGTTCCCATGAGGCACAGGGTCAGACTGATTTGCATATGGCCATGTCTGAACTGGGATGGTGGAGTGAGCTAAAGAATGATGATGGATTAAACCCAGATCAGTTGACTGGGGGTGAGTGTTTGATTTGCTCTAACGCTCCGTCCATCATTCCCTTTAGTATCGCTTTGTTCGCCCTAAGTTGGCAGGGTATGCCCAGACGTGGGTCCCTTGCTCACTTTGCCACTGGATTCAAGATAGCCTGGCTGATGAGGGTTTTGAACCCGAAACCGGTCCCAGGATGCTTGTTTCCGGTCCAGGGAAGACATGGCTTGGCAGTTCGGGCTGGACTGTTCCCATGAGGCACAGGGTCAGACTGATTTGCATATGGCCATGTCTGAACTGGGGTGGTGGAGTGAGCTAAAGAATGATGATGGATTAAACCCAGATCAGTTGACTGGGGGTGAGTGTTTGATTTGCTCTAACGCTCCGTCCATCATCCCCTTTGGTATCACTTTGTTCGCCCTAAGTTGGCAGGGTATGCCCAGACGTGGGTCCCTTGCTCACTTTGCCACTGGATTCAAGATAGCCTGGCTGATGAGGGTTTTGAACCCGAAACCGGTCCCAGGATGCTTGTTTCCGGTCCAGGGAAGACATGGCTTGGCAGTTCGGGCTGGACTGTTCCCATGAGGCACAGGGTCAGACTGATTTGCATATGGCCATGTCTGAACTGGGGTGGTGGAGTGAGCTAAAGAATGATGATGGATTAAACCCAGATCAGGTGACTGGGGGTGAGTGTTTGATTTGCTCTAACGCTCCGTCCATCATCCCCTTTGGTATCGCTTTGTTCGCCCTAAGTTGGCAGGGTATGCCCAGACGTGGGTCCCTTGCTCACTTTGCCACTAGATTCAAGATAGCCTGGCTGATGAGGGTTTTGAACCCGAAACCGGTCCCAGGATGCTTGTTTCCGGTCCAGGGAAGACATGGCTTGGCAGTTCGGGCTGGACTGTTCCCATGAGGCACAGGGTCAGACTGATTTGCATATGGCCATGTCTGAACTGGGGTGGTGGAGTGAGCTAAAGAATGATGATGGATTAAACCCAGATCAGTTGACTGGGGGTGAGTGTTTGATTTGCTCTAACGCTCCGTCCATCATCCCCTTTGGTATCGCTAGTATATAATAGGGCAGGGGGATTAAAACTACCTCTAAGTCAGAGGTGCAGAAACATGCTACTTTAACTAGTAGTCGCGTTTGCGAAGTGGGAGTGAAAGGGTGCTGGGCCTCCGACCAGCGCTCAAGAATTCCGCTGCGTAGGACTTACAGGAGGTACCAGGAGGGCTTCTTGGCCCCCAAAGTCCCTCAGGAGTAAAGTGGACTTCATCCCCCATCCCGTAGTCTGCCAGGAGGCGTGTTTGCAGAGTGGTGGAGAAAGAGGGCATGGCCTCCGAAGAAGTCTTAGCAATCCTACTGTGTGGGACTTACTGGAGGAAACAAGAGGGGTACTTGGCCCCCAAGGACATCCTTGGGGGCCAACTCCTCCTCCTATTACCTCCAGTAAGTACCACACAGCAGGATTGCTAAATTCTCATAACAGGCCACGCCCCCTTTGCCCACCACTCTGCAAACGCGCTCCCTGGCGTGCTCCTCGATGGGGATTGAAGTCCCCTTCACTGCTGGGGGTCCTTAGGGGCCAACTAGCTTACCTCTTACCTCTAGTAAGCTCCACACAGTGGGGTTGCTGAGAGGTGGACACAGGCCACGCTTTCTTTCTCCACCACTCTGCAAACGCACCTCCTGGCACGCTCTTGGTTGGGGGATGAAGTCCCCTTCCCTCATGAGGGTCCCTGGGGGCCAATTATTCCACCAGGTACCTCCAGTAAGCCCCACACAGCTGGATTGCTGAGAGTGCTCTGAGGCCACGCCCCCTTTTTACACCACTCTGCAAACGCGGCTCCTGGCGCACTGCTGCTCGGGGGATGAAGTCCACTTTTGTCCTGGGTCCTCAGGACACAAGAGGACCTCTTCGCCCCACCAGCAGTGCGCCAAGAGGCGCGTTTGCAGAGTGGTGTAAAAAGGGGGCGTGACCTTGGACCACCTCTCTGCAATCCAGCTGTGTGGCGCTTACTGTAGGTACCTGGTGGGCTAGTTGGCCCCCAGGGACCCTCAGGAATGAAGGGGACCTAATCCCCCAACTTAGAACGTGCCAGTGGGTGCGTTTGCAGAGTGGTGCAGGGAGGGGGCGGTGCCTCCGGCGAGATGCCCGCTTTTCTTTTTTATATTTTTTTAGAAGGGAGGCTGTGTGGCCCCCCTTCTTTTAGTATTTTTGAGGCCCTGGGGACCCCATCCCCCAGGGCCTGACCCCTTTAAAAAAAAAAATGGGAAGGGGGCCGCGCGGCCCCCCTCCCGAGGCCAACTTCGGCCCCGGGGACCCCATCCCCCGGGGCATGTCCTCCTTTTTAAAATTTATTTATTGGGAAGGAGGGCCGCATGGCCCCCCTTCCCTAGGCCACTATTGGCCCCGGGGACCCCATACCCTGGGGCCTGGCCTCTTTTTAAAAATAAAAAAAAAAATTCATTGTGGTATGGTAGTCTGTATTGTGGAGTGGTAACGTCAGGTTTAGTCTTCCTTGTTTCCATAGAAGCTCAACTATGAACTCAGTGAGACAAAAAAAGAAGGAATCACTGAGGAGCACTTGTGGACCTAGTCAGAGGTATGAGCAGGGCCACTGGAATTATGCGACTGTTTGGCTGCATCGATTTTCGCACAATTATACATTTTCTGCTTTAGCCACATAATTCATTATCTGCTCCCTAATCTGAAGATTTGAACAAAAAAGGCCTTGTTTCTAGCTCAAACAGCTCAAACGTTACCAAAAATGCAGCGACAAGTGTTACAGCGTGGTGGAAGGCCCTTTGCAAACCTAGAATGGTCACCTGTTACTTATTGCTAAATGTGGGTGTTAAATTGGTACTAATGGTGTGCAAGCCACTCTTGCTTCCTTCTGTACCTCTTTTCCCTCTTTCTGCATGTCTGTTGCCTCTTTCTGCACCTCATTTGCTTCTTTCTGTACCCCTCTTGCCTCTTTCTGCACCTTTCTTCCCTCTTTCTGCACCTCTCTTGCCTTTTTCTGTACCCCTCTTACGTCTTTCTGCACCCTTTTCGCCTCTTTCTGCACCTCTGTTCCTTCTTTCTGCACTTTTTTGTTTCTTTCTGCACCTGTCTTGCTTTTTTCTGCACCCCTCTTGCCTCTCTCTCCACCCCTCTTCCCTCTTTCTGCACTGCTGTTGCTTCTTTCTGCACTTATCTTGCTTCTTTCTGCACCTCACTTGCCTCTTTCTGCACCTCTATTGCCTCTTTCTGCAGTTCTCTTGCCTCCTTCTTCACTTCACTTGCCTCTTTCTGTAACTCTCTTGCTTCTTTCTGCACCTCTCGCCTCTTTCTGCACCTCACTTGCTTCTTTCTGCACCCCTTTTGCCTGTTTCTGCACCCCTCTTCCCTCTTTGTGCAACTCTCTTGCCTCTTTCTACACCTCTCTTTCCTCTTTCTGTACCACTCTTGCCTCTTTCTGTACCTCTGTTCCTTCTTTCTTCACCTGTCTTGTCTCTTTCTGCACCCTTCGTGCCTCTTTCAGCACCTCTGTTGCTTCTTTCTGCAGTTCTCTTCCTCTTTCTGCACCCCTCCTGCCTCTTTCTGTACCCCTCTTGCCTTTTTGTGCACCTCTCCTACCCCTTTCTGTATCCCTCTTTCCTCTTTTTCCACCTCTGTTGGTTCTTTCTGTACCTCTTTTGCTTCATTCTGCACTTCACTTGCCTCTTTCTGTACCCCTCTTGCCTCTTTCTGCACCTCTGTTGGTTCTTACTGCACTGCTCTGGCTTCTTCCTGCACCTCTGTTCCAAATTTCTGCATCCCTCTTGCCTTTTTCTGCACCCCTCTTCCCTCTTTCTGCACCTGTCTTGCCTCAGTCTGCCCATCTGTTCCCTCTTTCTGCACCCCTTTTGCCTGTTTCTGCAACTCTCTTGCCTCTTTCTGCAGTTCTCTTCCCTCCTTCTGCACCTCACTTGCCTCTTTTTGAACCTCTGTTGGTTCTTTTGCACTGCTCTTGCTTCTTTCTGCACCTCTCTTGCAAATGTCTGCACCCTCTTACTTCTTTCTGCACCCCTTTTACCTGTTTCTGCACCTCTCTTGCCTCTATCTGCACCTCTGTTCCCTCTTTCTGTACCTCTTTTGCCTGTTTCTGCAGCTCTCTTGCCTCTTTCTGCAGTTCTCTTGCCTCCTTCTGCACCTTTGTTTCTTCTTTCTGCACTTCTCTTGCCTCTTTCTGCACCCCTGTTGCTTCACTCTGCACTTTCTATGCTTCTTTCTGCACCCCTGTTGTCTCTTTCTGCACTCGCCTTCCCTCTTTCTATACCTTTCTTGCCTGTTTCTGCATCTCACGTGCCTCTTTCTGCACTTTTCTTGCTTCTTTCTACACATCTGTTGCTTCTTTCAGCAATTCTATTGCCTCTTTCTGCACTTCTCTTGCCTGTTTCTGCAACTCTCTTGCCTCTTTCTGCACCTCTCTTGCCTCTTTCTGCACCTCACTTGCTTCTTTCTGCACCCCTCCTGCTTCTTTCTGTACCTCTCTTGCCTCCTTTTGCACCTCTGTTGGTTCTTTCTGCACTGCTCTTGCTTCTTTCTGCACCTCACGTGCATCTTTTTGCACTTCTCTTGGTTCTTTCTAAACCGCTGTTGCTTCTTTCAGGAATTCTCTTGCCTCTTTCTGCACTTCTCTTGCTTGTTTCTGCACCTCTCTTGCGTCTTTCTGTACCTCTGTTGCCTCTTTCTGCACTTCAGTTGCTTATTTCTGCACCACTCTTGCCTCTGTCGGCACCTCTGTTGCTTCTTTCTCCACCTCTCCTGCCTCTTTCTGCACCCCTCTTCCCTCTTTGTGCAACTCTCTTGCCTCTTTCTACACCTCTCTTCCCTCTTTCTGCACCACTCTTGCCTCTTTCTGTACCTCTGTTGCTTCTTTCTGCACTTCTCTTGCCTCTTTCTGCACCTTTGAGTTAGAGGTAGTTTTAATCCCCCTGCCCTATTATGTACTAGGGCCTTACAGGAGAGGTCATGCCAATCACAGGGGTACCCCAACCCATAGTGTACCCTAGTGTATGTAGGTGTTTTCACTGTATTCTAAGTGTCTTTCAGCATAGCACTGGCTCAAGGCCTGGTTAGTCAGAGTCAATTACCATCAATACCAGTCAGCAAAAATTGGGGGTACAGGATGACTTTGCAACAAGGCCTCTTTCTGCACCTCTGTTGGTTCTTTCTGCATATCTCTT
The DNA here is from genome assembly GCA_963921515.1 of Calotriton arnoldi. Taxonomy (NCBI): domain Eukaryota; kingdom Metazoa; phylum Chordata; class Amphibia; order Caudata; family Salamandridae; genus Calotriton; species Calotriton arnoldi. The sequence goes on along the minus strand of CAWUFW010006692.1, from coordinate 754,129 downwards.
GCTTCTTTCTGCACTTTTCTTCGTCTTTCTGGACTTCTGTTGCCTCTTTCTGCATCTCTCTTGCTTCTTTCTGCGCTTTTTTTTTTTTTTGCGGTCACCTCGTCAATTTTTTTTTTTTTTTAAATATTTTATGCGTAAACTTATACATAACATACAAAAAACAGGATGCTACATCTGACAGCTATGAATTGTGCACATGATTACAGCGGAGTACAATGGAACATAGTACATACAGATCAATTGAAAGTTAACATGTCTTTGTGGGCAAATACCTTATTCCATACAGGTGTCTATGTTATCTACTCTTTCGGCAGCTCCAGAGCGCAACATCAGTAACATGTGCAGGTGTGCCTCAGCTCAACAGACCTTGCGTCTGCCTAATCATAATGCAAGTGGAGTCAATTAGCTGGTGTGGTGATGCTGCGTTCCTGCAAGTCGTGATCAGTCTCAGGCTGATCAGTCCCTCTGGAAGAAATGTATGTCGTGTAAAGCCCCCAAAAGTTTTTCGGACGACTCCGGGGGGGGAGGAGGTCACTGAAGTTTTCCGTCTGCGTACTGCAGAAAAGCATGTCGTGTGACCACTGCGCCATAGTGGGAGTAGGGCCGCGGAGCCAATTAATCACCACTCTACGTTTGGCCAAGAGAAGTCCCATGTCTATCAGTCTACGCCCCCCTTTAGGGATCTTTTTGGAAAATCCCAGCAGAACCAGTGCTGGGTCCAGAGGGAGCGTTAAATCAGTTATTTTCCCCAGCTCACCAAAAACGAATTCCCAAAATTTATGGACCCTCGGACATGACCAGGCCAAATGCAAGAAGTCTGCAGATTGTTCGGAACATCTTTCACAGGCTGGGTCATCCCTCAACCCGTATCTGTGTAATCTCTCCGGAGTGTAATATGCCCTGTTTAAATATTTAAAGTGGATCAACCTGTGCCTGCCATTTAGATATATTCGACGTGTACTGGTGCAACAATAAGCCCACATAGCGTCATCAAGCGGTTGCTGCAAGTCCCGCTGCCACTCCAACCTGGCCTTAGAGTACTGATTATCCCTGTGGGACATAGCAATCTTATAAATATTTGAAACGATCTTGCGAGGTGATTTAGCTTTAATAACATAAGTTAATTCCATGACCTCAGGAGGTTCCAGAAGGTCTTCCCCCAATATGTCGTGCAGTGCATGCCTCATCCTATGGAATTGAAACTGTTGCAGCAGCGTGCGAGGGGGCTCTTGATGTTCTAACTCCTCCCATTTTTTAACCACGCCGTTAAGGAAGAGATCGCCAGCCGTCTGGATATTCAATGAGCTCAATGCCTGTATCACACCTCTGTCTCTACATGGGGGCAGCCAGCGGGCCCAGTCAAGTGGCATGACAGGGGAATACAGAAGAGCTCCAGCCTGGAGCTGTAGTAGATAGTGCCAAGCGTGCCATGTCGCATTTATAGAATCAAGTATGCCTGTCCTGCGGTCCGTGTCATCGAACATCAAGGCCGGAAGTGGCAGTGGGTCAGCAATGATCGTCTCAATGCGGAGGTGGGGGGCGTCAGGCGGACTGTGAATCCAGTGATAAGCGTGCGCACACTGCGCAGCTCTATAATATAAGTTTAAATCCGGGGCACCCAGCCCCCCCATGTGGTACGGCAAGGTTAGCGTCTGCCATTGAACCCGAGCATGCTTACCCGCCCAGGCTAATCTTATCAGTAACGTTGTGACCCGACTGAAAAAAGTACTGGGCAATACCATAGGGATATTCATGAATAAGAACAGAAACCTCGGTAACACCACCATTTTCATAATACAGATTCTACCGAGTAGGGACAAAGGTAGCTTGATCCAATTATCTACGTCGTCTTCCAGCCTACTAACGGCAGCACCGTAGTTTTCCCTAAAGACCACCTCTGAGTCAGGGTGCACCTGTATGCCCAGATATCTGATCGAGTCTGTGGACCACTGTAGTGGAAAGTCTGGTTCGTGAGGTGTCGTGTTAGGCGTGAGTGGAACGGCTATTGACTTGGACCAGTTGATCCGAAGTCCCGAGAGGGCGCCAAAGTGCACAACCTCACGTAAGACTGAAGAGAGATTGTTTTCCGGATCACGGACGTATAATAGTGTGTCGTCCGCATAGGTAGACACTATTAGTTCATACTTCGGAAATCTAATACCCTTGTGGCTGTGATATTCTCGTAATGCACAGGCCAGCGGCTCAGCCACTAAGGCATACAATATAGGAGACAGCGGGCACCCCTGCCTCGTCCCTCTGGTAATGGCGATGGGGTCCGTCACCAGATTACCTATTTTGATTCTGGCAGAGGGGTGAGTGTACAGCACCCCAACCAACTGGAGGAAAACCGGTCCTAGACCCATCCTGGTCAAAACGTGACGCATGAAGGGCCACTCGACAGAATCGAAGGCCTTCTCCATGTCGAGAAAAACCGCTACCGCCTTTGTATCTTGCCAAATGTGCTGTAAGGCCCCGAAGACCGTGCGTAGGTTATAGGTGAGGTTCCTGTCTGGAATGAACCCAGATTGTTCAGGGGCAACAAGCGTCTGAGCAAGGGGAACCACCCGATTAGCAAGGATTTTAGCAAAGATTTTTGTATCAACGTTTAATAAGGAAAGAGGGCGATACGATCCGCACTCCTCAGGCGGCTTACCCGGTTTAAGTATAAGAACTATGACAGCCTCCCTCATCGTAGGCGGCATAGTGCCAGATTCGCACATGTCGTCGAAGAGAGCAGACAAATGCGGCAGTAGGATATCGAGGAACGCCCTATAAAAGGCCACGGTGAGGCCGTCCACTCCAGGGGCACTACCGGACTTCATGCCCGTCAGGGCCAACAATATCTCGTCTTTTTCTATAGGCCTCATCAAAAACTCACGATGTGTATTTGTGAGGAAGGGGAGTTTAATATGGGAAAGGTAATCCAAGATTTCATCTTCCGTTCCGGAAGAGCGAGTGGAATACAATTCTGCATAGTAACTTTTAAAACGCTCCGCTATATCCGCCTCCTCAGTCAGTACCTCGCCTTCTGCCGACTTAAGTTCAGTAACCTGAGTTTTACTTCGCCGCCTCCTGAGCAGTTGAGCTAGAACTGAACCCGGCCGTTCCCCCTCACCATACACCCGCGCCGTAGCATATTTACCTATGTGTTTAAGTTCAGCATCCGCTGCATCTTGGTATTCTTCCAGAAGTGCCTTAATTTCCAGTGAAACTGCTTCATCTGCATGCCCCAACTGTTGCTGTTCCAATACTCCCAATTTCTTTTCTAGGTCTACCAGACGTTGTTGAATATCATGGAGGACCCCCAAGTGCTTAGCCATAGCAATACCACGAATGAAGACCTTAAAGGTCTCCCAGATTACTTGAAAACTATCTACAGATCCCACATTAGTGGTGAAGAACGTATATATTGCTTCAGCCAGCTCAGCTTTGAATACCGAGTCTAGTAGCGAATAGGGAGGGAATCTCCAAGTAAATGGCGGTATACGCTTCTTAGGGGTGGCTAGCGCTATCAGAAGGGGGGAATGATCGGACAGAGTACGTGGGAGAACCCTACATTCCCTGACGTTGCATTAGGGGCATGGATGCCAACCAATAATCGATTCTGGTATGTAGGTTATAATAAGCCGAGTAATGAGTGTATCCCCCTGTGTGCGGATATCTCGTGCGCCATACATCGCACATATCCAAGCGAGTCATAGCACTCTCCAGCGCTCTAGCTGCAGCAGAGGGGCATCTCTCAGGTCCCCCCCGACCGATCCGCGTTCGGATTTCTGATCAAATTTAGATCATCTCCCCAGAGGAATTGTCCCTCCCTATGTTTGTTGGCGGCTGTGACTAGTGTGTTGAAGAATTCAGGGCAATCAAAGTTGGGGCCATAAATGTTAACAATTACTAGATCTATGCCCTTCCCCTGACATCAAGATATCATATATCTGCCGTCTCTGTCGGTGTCCAGCGGCACTAAAGTATAGGGAGATTTGGGGTTAACCCATGTAATCACCCCTCTGGCGTGTGTGGTAAAACCTGAGGCGTGTATGTTATCTTGTAGGCCTCTGCAGTGTAGTATGGGACTATTGAGCGGAAGGTGCGTCTCCTGCAATAAGGCAACGTCTATGGCATGATTTTGCAAATAGTGTAATACCTTACGGAGTTTCCTATGTTCGTTAAGACCCCTAACGTTTCACGTGAGCGCTCGGAGAGCTTCTACAGACGAGTTATCTCTGGTGTAGCTAGGTACCACCATCGCTCTCGTCTAACCTGAACCAGCAATTTGACCTGAATAGTGAATAGCTGTCTCTCTCACCATGTGCACATTGATAGAACGCAGCAATCCGAAATAACATCCACGTGCATCCCAAAACTCGCCAACCCCCCTCCCACGTCAGACCATCCCCAACTTGGTTGCGGTGTTTCCCCATCAACTACAAAAGAAAGCTCCCCCTATCCCGTTCCCCCCGCAAAAAACAAGGAATACTCCCAGGTGTGCTTCACGCGTGGGCGGAAGTTGCTCTTCAGACAAGGAGAAATATCAGGCCAAAGTGAGGCCTCTCTCAAGACACCATCGTAACCATATTATGCAACTACAAAGTCTGTTGTAGCCCCAAACCCCCTTCGCAACCTCAAACTCAGTTCGATAAACGTGACCACAATGTCTGGATATGCTATTTCAGAATGTCTACTAGGCCAGGCGCAGCAGTCCAGGACCAAACCCCACAAAATAAAGACACTGTTCTGATGCGGAGTTCAGGCGCAGCCTTTCACCTTCAGCGGTGTCCCCCCCTGCATGGTTCCCTCTTTATCCCATTGGGGTAGCGGAGGCAGCAGGAGTGGGGCTCCATCCATTGTGGGATGCAAAAAGAGGGTGATTACGTTACTATATCTCATCCCCCTGGTCCCCACCAACTAACACCCCCAACCCTATCAAAGTCCCCAGGTCATACTTATCGCACAGAGGCGCCAGCCAAAGATCAGTCCTGTTCCTCCAACTGTCCTCCCGCCGCCTTATCTAGTAGATGCCGCTCCGGACTGTGACGCGTTTCTCTCGACCAGTCTTTTAGCGCCTTCTGTAGGGCCTTCGGGTCAGTGAAGATGTGTGATCAACCTTGTCTGTTAACTCGCAGTTTCGCTGGTGATGCAGCGCGTACAATAAAACTATTCTCCTCCTAGGTCACTTATCGGTCATCCAGGGGCAAACTATATTTTCTCACATCCACATGACGATGGGGCCCATAAACATCGCCTATCACACACACACACACACCTGGATTTCCTTTATACCTTTACGAAATTCTGTACTCCTAGGAGAAACATGAGAATTAAATGGAAAACACCATTTATGTACCGCTGGAAGGAGCCGGGATATCTTATTGCCTTACCCTATTCCTTTCTTTTAGTTATCTCTTATGATACTCCTGCTCATTGTTTTGTCGATGAATCATTCATGTAAGAAATTAGTTCATAGTGATTAAGACGAGCTAAATCACAATAACCAATTACTGGTGTCACAATCATTTAGTAAAATAACCACTGAGTCGTTTGATTTAAAGAATCTTAAATTTTTATATAATTTTAAAAAGCATGAGAAAGAATTTAGACTTTTTATTCAATTATTCATTCATTGTTAATTCAAATATTTATTACGCAAGATCAATTTTATTGCAGAAAGGAAATTTTATCATGAAGCAGAACCCTAATTACCTGCCTATCTTCCCTAATTTAGCCTAAGGATTTCTAACCTAAGTTTATGAATTAAAAATATCTTGATTCTCATACTCAACTGGAAAAATAAGACAGCAACAGAAACTTCAGCTCGTCAGCATCAGCTACCTGCAACCCGTCTCATCTAACAGTCTTTCAGCATCTCCCGCTCAGTAAATGGATCGATCAGGACCACCAAGCACTGGAAGCCACCAACACCAACACCGACTCTGACTGCGACTCTCCAACTCCGACCGTGACTGTGACCCCCTCCCACTAAGAGTAGGCCCTCTTATACCCTAATTCTAACTTTGCTAACTAATTGTTGCAACATTAATAACACGCTTTTCTTTCATTGGTCCATTCATTTCATCTATTCATTCTTTAATCAAGTTCTCTCGGATCCAACTGGTCCTTGGAATGTATATGATCATTTCCTTTCTCACAGTTCAAGACATGTTTCCATCCGCTTCGATCAGTACATTTGTAACTTCTTTCGATACATTCGAGAACTCTGCAGGCATTGTTCTTTCTCTTAAAATGGTTTCCCACGGTTCCTTGCTGATCACCACGGCACATTATCAGTTCAATTAGGTCACATCAGCCTTGACCATTCTCGCATCCTAGCCTCTCAGCAACATCACGAGGTTAGCTTTTCTCCAACTTTTCTCCCTTGTCACGTGTTTCCCCGCACTTGCGCACTTCATTAACCGGCAGCCATTTTACATCGCCACTCGTTTATACTTAGAAGCACTATTTTGAAATAAACAAAGCATAATTAAAATAGAGAAACATAGCCTTTTCGTTTCCCACCCGCCATCTACGTACCCCAATTAGTTATTACCTAGCAGAAAGCAACATTTAAGCTGTTCCTTACTTACCATCACTATTGTTTTTGCAACGACACATTTATATTCTATGACGCACAAATCATGCATTTATTATAAAATTAGTACGCAATTATTTTTTATGTTATAATTAGACACACAGACATTCGTTAATAGATTATTCAGCACATATACTTGCGTATTACCCTTCCCCCACGTACAGTGTTGATTAATACGTTTAAACGAACATTTTATTAATTATTTATAAAATTTGTTAGGGGTTAAATTTTTTTATTTTCTCTGCTCCATCAACTCCCCCCTTTGGTGATTTTTAAATCACCACATAAAACCCAAGTTATACTTCTTTTTCAGGCAGCATATGTCTTTCATCCTTTTGCTTTTTGTTAGTTACACATCTGTTTCCCTTTCATCTTGTCTTCTTGTCTCTTTATACATGCTTTCTTTCATTTTCTCTAACTCAATTTCACCCATTTCTCTCTCTCTCTCTTTCATTATTCTGTTATTTCTTTTTATCTTATTTTGTCTTATTTTTCTTTTTATACACGTTATTACAATTTTCAACACCATGGCTAACAATATTACTACAGTTGCTATTATTATAACTTTCCCTATCATTAGTCTACTCATTCTCGTTAACCAATTTGCTACGGAAGAAAACCCTCTACCAAGTTTTCCCAAGACACTTTCAACCTCCAGTGGAACTAGTTCTTTGTGCAAATTTGTAATATTTGTAATATACTTCTGTATATTTTCACTTTTATCAGGAATGTAAGTGCAACAATGTTGGACTTTCAGCATTCCACAGACTCCACCCTCTTTTGCCAAAAGAATATCAAGGGCAAGCCGATTTTGCATCACCATAGCTCTCATGGCAACCATTTCGGTATTTATCATTAAGAATCCTCCCGCAGTATCTGTAGACAAACGATCTACTACTGTGGATAACTTCCGAATTTTAAATGCATTCAAAGATATTCCCACTGCTGGTATTAATGCTCCAAAAATATCACCTACAATTTCTGAAAAACTTTCCCTCTTTCTACGTGTAAAGCTATTAATCATCTTGTATGTTCCTTTTTCTTCTCTGTCCATATGAAAGATTTTTGGAAAGACCAGGCCTACATAGCAAGTTCCATACCAATGGTCCGGTAACCTGTAATAAGCTCTATTCCCACAAATATAATAGATACCTGGAAATATTGGATCTTTTCCACCTTTGAATCCCCAACCTCCCAAAATTTGATAATTGTCATGGCAGATACTGGAACCTACAAAGTAATTGTCATAGACTGTCTTATTTCTCCTAATACACAACTTTCCTGTTTGCGGCCAATCTAATGTCATTGCTGCATTTATCTTTTTCCCTTCATGATTTCCTTCCTCAAACGTCCATAGATGTGTTCCTTCCTCTTTTATTGCTTCTTTTTGAAATTTCATTCTTCTTTCTTCAACCATTTCTAAAAATACCTTTTCTTCTTTCTTTAATTCATAGGTAAGATTGTTATTTACTATTTCTTCTAACGTTAATTTTCTATGTTCTAGAAAGAATTCTCCTAAAACTTTTGCTTGTTTTACTTTGTTAAGTTCTGGTACTACCGGAACGTTTGCAAAAATCTTATCTATATCAGTATAATAAGACTCTAATCTACCTGTTTTATAAAATAAACTTGCTATTACACTACAGGTTATTCCATAAGTTAGAGGTAGGTGATGATAAGTCACACCTTCTGACACTGATGCAGGCAACTGCATACAAACATAACAATCTCTCACATCCATTGTCTCTACATATTCGTACAACAATTTTGTAAAAACATTTTTAGAAAAGTCTGTTACTGACTTATCCTTATGAAATTCTGCACTACTTCTTAAAATAACTGGTTCTTTAATATTAGTTTCTTTTTCTGGTTTAGTATCATTCTTCGCTTCTATTACAGCTAAAATAATAGGAATTGTGATTGCTAAAACTATCCATACGGTCATTAATAAACCCGTACAAAAGCAGCACATTTTACACCATCTTTTTACAAACTCACATTTATCTCTTCTATCCCTAGTATTTTCCATTTTGCTTTTATCTTTTTGTTAAGTTTCAGAAACTTGTGTCACTACACCTCAGAAATGACTTAGATGCCACTCTGCTTTCAAAAAGTCTTTGCTTGGTACTTTCTTTTAATTCTCTCCAGAATTCTTTCGTTGTCACATCCGGTGATTTGTCATATCCAGTAAAATTGTCATGTCCGGCAGAAGCACTATAAGTCTTCACTTCAGGTTTGTTGCATCTCACCTTTACCCATTCGATTTCTTAGTCTCGGGTTCTCGTGAGTGTTTCCTTCTTCTTTGTAATCCGTTAATGCGATATATAGCCACTCAGGTGACTTGTACTTTGCATTCACTTTCTTCGTTCTTTTAGACTTTTGCAGTCGTTTTCCGCTTGGCTTTTCTTGTCCCTTTTGACTTGTTATTTCATTCACTTGTTCAGCACTTTTTTCTCCTGTTCTTATTATTCTATATCTCAATTTTCTTATATAGTTGCTGGGCCAATTATCTCCTTTTCTTGGCCTTTTGGCTTCACCTTCTTTTTCTTCTCTTTCTGATTTCCAATTTCTTTTTCTTGATTCAGTTTTTGTTTTCTCCTCTTCTTCACTCTCTTCAGATTCGGTTTCAACTTTTTCACTATTGCCTCTTATTTTGAAGCTTATGATCTCGTCGTCTCTTACTGGTGGATCTGTTTTCTCCTTCTTGTTTTCCCTTATTACTGTCCCTCCTCGGTGTTCTTCCGATTTGGTGTTTTCCTCACTCTCTACTTCTAAATTTCCCTGTTCCTTTGTTTCGCTATCTGTCCCTATTGCTCCTCGGGGTTCTTTTCGATTCTCTAACTTTTTGTGTACTTCTTTCCCTACTTCGTCTATTAATATTATTTCTGAAGGATTTCCACCATAACTTGTACTTGGTTGCTCATCTAGATCATTTTCTTGTTCATTTTCTTCTCTAATTGGTTTATAACCCCAAGTTCTCCTTCGAAATTCTTCACAGTTTGCAACTGAATCATCAGATCCTGAACTTGTGTCAGATATTTCCAGATGTCGACTTACAGGTCGATCTTCAGGTTCTGGAATTTCTGAATTTCTTCCTTCTTCTTCCTCCTCTTCTTCTCTAGAGGTGCTCGCAGTTGGGGTTTCCAGATGTCGACTTTCAGGTCGATCTTCAAGTTCTGGCACCCTTTCTCTTATTCCTGTTGTCCCAGTCGTTAAACTCTTATCCCACACTTCCAGACGTCGACTCACATGTCGATCAGTAGGTTCTTGAACTCTGATTGTGTGGCTGGCATGGACCCAGTTTTTCACTCCTGCACACTTGACTGCAGTCGTTGTCACTAGGATTACCTGTCGTGGCTCGTCCCAGCGAGGAACTAGACAGTTTCTTCTCCTGTGGATTTTTATGCGGACCCAGTCTCCTGGATTCAAGTCGTGGGCTGGTTTTCTTTCAAGAGTGGTCGCATCCGGTCCAACCTGATGAAACACAGAACGCACCACATCAGCCAGTCCCTTGCAATAATCCAGTACTAGATCATCAGTTATAGTCAATAACTTGTTGACAGGTACTTGTGCTTGTCTCATTGCTCGTCCCATGATCATCTCATGAGGACTAAGTCCAGTTTTCTTTTCAGGGATGCTTCTGATGGTCATCAGAACAAGGGGCAGTGCATCTGGCCATTTGAGTCCTGTAGCTTGACACATTTTTCCTAATCTGTTCTTAATTGTTCCATTAATTTGCTCTACTACCCCAGAAGCCTCTGGTCTGTATGCACAATGTAGTTTTTGTTTAATACTTAATGCTTCACAAATCAATTGGATCAACTCATTTTGAAAATGTGTTCCTCTATCTGTCTCAACCGTGACTGGAAAACCATACCTTGGAATGAACTCTCGCAGCATAAGTTTTATTTTATTAATTATTTATAAAATTTGTTAGGGGTTAAATTTTTTTTATTTTCTCTGCTCCATCAACTCCCCCTTTGGTGATTTTTAAATCACCACATAAAACCCAAGTTATACTTCTTTTCAGGCAGCATATGTCTTTCATCCTTTTGCTTTTTGTTAGTTACACATCTGTTTCCCTTTCATCTTGTCTTCTTGTCTCTTTATACATGCTTTCTTTCATTTTCTCTAACTCAATTTCACCCATTTCTCTCTCTCTCTCTTTCATTATTCTGTTATTTCTTTTTATCTTATTTTGTCTTATTTTTCTTTTTATACACGTTATTACAATTTTCAACACCATGGCTAACAATATTACTACAGTTGCTATTATTATAACTTTCCCTATCATTAGTCTACTCATTCTCGTTAACCAATTTGCTACGGAAGAAAACCCTCTACCAAGTTTTCCCAAGACACTTTCAACCTCCAGTGGAACTAGTTCTTTGTGCAAATTTGTAATATTTGTAATATACTTCTGTATATTTTCACTTTTATCAGGAATGTAAGTGCAACAATGTTGGACTTTCAGCATTCCACAGACTCCACCCTCTTTTGCCAAAAGAATATCAAGGGCAATGTGATTTTGCATCACCATAGCTCTCATGGCAACCATTTCGGTATTTATCATTAAGAATCCTCCCGCAGTATCTGTAGACAAACGATCTACTACTGTGGATAACTTCCGAATTTTAAATGCATTCAAAGATATTCCCACTGCTGGTATTAATGCTCCAAAAATATCACCTACAATTTCTGAAAAACTTTCCCTCTTTCTACGTGTAAAGCTATTAATCATCTTGTATGTTCCTTTTTCTTCTCTGTCCATATGAAAGATTTTTGGAAAGACCAGGCCTACATAGCAAGTTCCATACCAATGGTCCGGTAACCTGTAATAAGCTCTATTCCCACAAATATAATAGATACCTGGAAATATTGGATCTTTTCCACCTTTGAATCCCCAACCTCCCAAAATTTGATAATTGTCATGGCAGATACTGGAACCTACAAAGTAATTGTCATAGACTGTCTTATTTCTCCTAATACACAACTTTCCTGTTTGCGGCCAATCTAATATCATTGCTGCATTTATGTTTTTCCCTTCATGATTTCCTTCCTCAAACGTCCATAGATGTGTTCCTTCCTCTTTTATTGCTTCTTTTTGAAATTTCATTCTTCTTTCTTCAACCATTTCTAAAAATACCTTTTCTTCTTTCTTTAATTCACAGGTAAGATTGTTATTTACTATTTCTTCTAACGTTAATTTTCTATGTTCTAGAAAGAATTCTCCTAAAACTTTTGCTTGTTTTACTTTGTTAAGTTCTGGTACTACCGGAACGTTTGCAAAAATCTTATCTATATCAGTATAATAAGACTCTAATCTACCTGTTTTATAAAATAAACTTGCTATTACACTACAGGTTATTCCATAAGTTAGAGGTAGGTGATGATAAGTCACACCTTCTGACACTGATGCAGGCAACTGCATACAAACATAACAATCTCTCACATCCATTGTCTCTACATATTCGTACAACAATTTTGTAAAAACATTTTTAGAAAAGTCTGTTACTGACTTATCCTTATGAAATTCTGCACTACTTCTTAAAATAACTGGTTCTTTAATATTAGTTTCTTTTTCTGGTTTAGTATCATTCTTCGCTTCTATTACAGCTAAAATAATAGGAATTGTGATTGCTAAAACTATCCATACGGTCATTAATAAACCCGTACAAAAGCAGCACATTTTACACCATCTTTTTACAAACTCACATTTATCTCTTCTATCCCTAGTATTTTCCATTTTGCTTTTATCTTTTTGTTAAGTTTCAGAAAATTGTGTCACTACACCTCAGAAATGACTTAGATGCCACTCTGCTTTCAAAAAGTCTTTGCTTGGTACTTTCTTTTAATTCTCTCCAGAATTCTTTCGTTGTCACATCCGGTGATTTGTCATATCCAGTAAAATTGTCATGTCCGGCAGAAGCACTATAAGTCTTCACTTCAGGTTTGTTGCATCTCACCTTTACCCATTCGATTTCTTAGTCTCGGGTTCTCGTGAGTGTTTCCTTCTTCTTTGTAATCCGTTAATGCGATATATAGCCACTCAGGTGACTTGTACTTTGCATTCTCTTTCTTCGTTCTTTTAGACTTTTGCAGTCGTTTTCCGCTTGGCTTTTCTTGTCCCTTTTGACTTGTTATTTCATTCACTTGTTCAGCACTTTTTTCTCCTGTTCTTATTATTCTATATCTCAATTTTCTTATATAGTTGCTGGGCCAATTATCTCCTTTTCTTGGCCTTTTGGCTTCACCTTCTTTTTCTTCTCTTTCTGATTTCCAATTTCTTTTTCTTGATTCAGTTTTTGTTTTCTCCTCTTCTTCACTCTCTTCAGATTTGGTTTCAACTTTTTCACTATTGCCTCTTATTTTGAAGCTTATGATCTCGTCGTCTCTTACTGGTGGATCTGTTTTCTCCTTCTTGTTTTCCCTTATTACTGTCCCTCCTCGGTGTTCTTCCGATTTGGTGTTTTCCTCACTCTCTACTTCTAAATTTCCCTGTTCCTTTGTTTCGCTATCTGTCCCTATTGCTCCTCGGGGTTCTTCTCGATTCTCTAACTTTTTGTGTACTTCTTTCCCTACTTCGTCTATTAATATTATTTCTGAAGGATTTCCACCATAACTTGTACTTGGTTGCTCATCTAGATCATTTTCTTGTTCATTTTCTTCTCTAATTGGTTTATAACCCCAAGTTCTCCTTCGAAATTCTTCACAGTTTGCAACTGAATCATCAGATCCTGAACTTGTGTCAGATATTTCCAGATGTCGACTTACAGGTCGATCTTCAGGTTCTGGAATTTCTGAATTTCTTCCTTCTTCTTCTTCCTCCTCTTCTTCTCTAGAGGTGCTCGCAGTTGGGGTTTCCAGATGTCGACTTTCAGGTCGATCTTCAAGTTCTGGCACCCTTTCTCTTATTCCTGTTGTCCCAGTCGTTAAACTCTTATCCCACACTTCCAGACGTCGACTCACATGTCGATCAGTAGGTTCTTGAACTCTGATTGTGTGGCTGGCATGGACCCAGTTTTTCACTCCTGCACACTTGACTGCAGTCGTTGTCACTAGGATTACCTGTCGTGGCTCGTCCCAGCGAGGAACTAGACAGTTTCTTCTCCTGTGGATTTTTATGCGGACCCAGTCTCCTGGATTCAAGTCGTGGGCTGGTTTTCTTTCAAGAGTGGTCGCATCCGGTCCAACCTGATGAAACACAGAATGCACCACATCAGCCAGTCCCTTGCAATAATCCAGTACTAGATCATCAGTTATAGTCAATAACTTGTTGACAGGTACTTGTGCTTGTCTCATTGCTCGTCCCATGATCATCTCATGAGGACTAAGTCCAGTTTTCTTTTCAGGGATGCTTCTGATGGTCATCAGAACAAGGGGCAGTGCATCTGGCCATTTGAGTCCTGTAGCTTGACACATTTTTCCTAATCTGTTCTTAATTGTTCCATTAATTTGCTCTACTACCCCAGAAGCCTCTGGTCTGTATGCACAATGTAGTTTTTGTTTAATACTTAATGCTTCACAAATCAATTGGATCAACTCATTTTGAAAATGTGTTCCTCTATCTGTCTCAACCGTGACTGGAAAACCATACCTTGGAATGAACTCTCGCAGCATAAGTTTTGCTACCGTTGTTCCATCAATCCTTCTAGTGGGGTATGCCTCCACCCAACGAGAAAACAGACAGACAACCACTAGAACATATTTTAGTCTGTTACAAGGGGGCATTTCGATAAAGTCCAATTGCATTCTAGTGAACGGACCTCCTTCTCGTCCTATTGTTCCTAGACTCACTATTGTCTTTCTTCCTGGATTAAACTGCTGACAAATAAGACATCTTTGACAAAGACTTTCAGCTATCGCTCTGAATTTTGGGTTATACCAGGTTTGTCTGAAAAGTCTGATCATTGCATCTCTCCCAATATGAGCTTGTCCATGGTACATCCGTGCCATGTCTGCAATCATGCTATCAGGCATAACTGGTCTTTCATCTCTGTATACCCACACACCATTGTTTTCCTGTCTTCTACATCCTGCTTTTATCCAGTAATCTTTTTCCTCATCATTTGCAGCTTCCTGTAACTGTCTCACCTCATCCCATGTCTCGACAGTGTTAGTAAAAAGCAAAGGAGACGAGATATGCTCCCTTTCTCTATTTTTATTTAGGGATACCATGTTCTCTGCACAATATCTGGCGATCTCGTCCGCATAGTTATTTCCAACAGCTATGTAATCTTCGTTTTTCTTATGTGCCTTGCACTTCACTACAGCTATTTGTTTAGGCAGCTGTATCGCCTCAAGCAGTTTTTTAACAAAATCTCCATTTCTGATAGGTGTTCCTGCAGACGTCAAGAAACCTCTTTGTGACCAAATCTGACCGAAGTCATGCACAATACCGAAACCATACTGGCTATCGGTCACAATCGTAACTCGCACATTTCTTCCCAATTTACATGCTTGAATCAAAGCAATCAGTTCCGCAACTTGTGCAGACCTTATTCCTTTCAGACAAGATGCTTCCATCACAGTCGCCACTGTGCACACTGCGTAAGCTGCGCTTAAAACTCCTTCTTTCGTTCTCAAACATGAGCCATCCACAAACATGACATAATCTGATTCCTTTAAAGGTTCATCTTTTATGTCAGCTCTTGGTTTTGTGCAATATTCCAGCACATTCAGACAATCATGATCTACTTCGTCTTGTTCAATTATACTCTCTTCATCTGGCAATGATGTTGAAGGATTCACATTCATGCATCTATCTATGGTCACATTTTCAGCACTCAAGATTACTTTTTCGTACTTAGTCAGCCGACTATGTGTCATGTACTGTGTTTTTGTTCTTGTCAAAAGAATTTCTACTGAATGGGGAACATATACTCTCAGTGGATACCCCATCACTATACCTTCACTTTGTTCCAGACTTACACAAGTAGCAGCAACTGCTTTCAGACATCCGGGCAACGCTTTTGCTATAGGATCTAAAACAGCTGAAAAGTAAGCAATTGGTCTCTTCATTGTTCCATGTTTTTGTACCAGTACTGAAAACACACATCCATCTCTTTCACTGCAGTACAATTCAAAGTCCTTCTCATAATCAGGCATGCCTAAAGCAGGGGCCTCACACAATTTCTTTTTCAACTCTTTGAAAGGTTTCATTTCTTCATTGCTTAACTCAAAAGGGTCTCTTACATCTTTCTTGGTCAATTTTTGTAATGGTTTTGCAATCAAGGAGAAACCACTTATCCATTGTCGGCAATATCCAACCATTCCCAGAAACATTCTTACCTCTCTTTGCGTCATTGGTGCTCTCATTCCTTGAATCATTCTTACTCTTTCTGTCGCTATCTTTCGCACTCCTTTCTCAATTTTATGCCCTAAATATTGAACTTCTTTTTGGCAAAATTGCAATTTTGAAGGGGACACTTTATGTCCTATTTTCTCTAGATGGTTCAGTAAAGCAATTGTATCACTTACACATGCTTCTTTTGTTTTTCGATGCCACCAACAGGTCATCGATATACTGCACCATCACTGACTTTTCTGGCATTTTCAAATCTTCCAGAGATTTCTTTAGAATCTGATTAAAGATTGAGGGGCTTTCTGTATACCCCTGAGGAATTCGGCACCATGCCAAAATACGCTCTCCGAACCGGAACGCAAATAATGGCTGGCTATCTGGATGCAAAGGAATAGAGAAAAATGCGTGACACAAATCTATCACTGTGTACCACTCAGCTTCGTGTGGAATTTGATATAGAATTACTGCAGGGTTTGGCACTATTGGACAACAAGGCACAACTATTTTGTTGATCTTTCTCAAATCCTGTACTATTCTATATGTTCCGTTTGGCTTTTTCAGTCCCATAATAGGTGAATTACATGGACTGCTCATTATTTCTTTTAGAATTCCCTGTTCAATCATTTTATTTATTACAGGAGTTATTCCTTCAATTATTTCTGGAGTTAACTTGTACTGTGGCGTATTCGGGTAAGTTGTTCCTTCTTTTACTGTTACTTTTACTGGATCAACTTCTTTCATTAATCCAATATCTTCTCCTGTAAAATGCCACACATTTTCTTTCACTGCAATTTTTAGTTCTTCTGGAAGTTTTTCTGCATCAAATGCAGGAAACAAACCATTCATTTCAGGTTCCTGATTCATCAAAGTTACTTTATACAATACATCTTCGTCTGAGGTCTGAAATCCAATTCCATCTGGTGTACAATAAATTGTGCAATTCATCTTGCACAAAAGGTCACGACCTAAAAGATTTATAGGACTACAATCGCACACTACAAATCTATGCATCTTGCTAAAAGAACCAATTTTTACTTCCACTAATTCAGTAAGTGGTGTTTTAATCTGCTGATTTGCTACTCCTACCACTTGGATGTATTCACCTGAGAGAGGAAGGTTTGGAATTTCCACTGATCTAACAGTAGAACGGGTAGCTCCAGTATCGACAAGGAATGTTACATTTGCACCATTCACTTCTCCATCCACAAAGGGACCAGACTGATCTACCTCTAGAGTTGCGCCAAGTACGCACTCTTTTCCCTCTCCTGGGCACCGTCATAAACTTTCATCCCACGTCTCATCCTCACTCTGTCGCAACCAATACTGAGAAATGTTGGCTGCTCGCGGCAACTGTGTTACCTGCTCTCCTCCGTAGAATCCTGTTTCTGTACTGTATCTTTGCTGGTTAACAGTGTTGGGAAGTGGTGGTTGTGGCACCTGACTTTGTTGAACAACTACCTCATTCTGCACCTGTGGAGTTAATGATTGATTTTCCGGATTAGGTTTAGGTGGGAACTTACACTCGTTTCTCCAATGCCCTAATTTTCCGCAATTATGACAGGGCCATTTCTTCTTTGCCTCTTCTAGACTCACTTGACCTTTCCCTTTACCTATGTTAGGTTGCGTTTTATTCTGTCCTGTTTCATTCCCACTATTATTATCCAATTGAGCTTCTTGTTTTTCTGCCACTTTCACCTGTGCCCACATTGCCTTCTCTTTCAATTTACGCTGTCTACTCTCAATATCATCACTGCAATACTTAGCATACCTCAGTACCTCGTCTACTGTGCCATTCTGCCAATTAATCATATGCTGTTTAATCATTTCACTAATCTCTGGTTTCAACCCAAACACAAATCTGTACACAAAATGACTCATATCTTTTTCACTTAATTCCTCATATCCACTATACTGTTTGAAAACCAACAACAACCTTTCATAGTATGCATGTACAGACTCTTTACTTTCCTGTGTAGTTCTATCAATTTTCACCCAATCTGTTTCTTTAGGAGGAATCTTATTTTTCAAAAAGGTAATCACCTTATCATACTTCTTCATCACCTCAGGACCTGGAGCTCCTGTCTTAGGATCTCTTGGATATTCTGTAGTTGGCCAGTCAACTGTAATTTTACACTCTGACCACAAATCAGTTGGTACCACTATGTCAAATAATCCATCTAAATCTATCCACAACACTTTTGAAACCTTTACAAACCTCTCTACTTGTCGGTACCATTCAACTGGTTTCTCTCTTAGCTTCGGAAAGTCATTTGTGAATGACAGTATATCCTGCCTAGTCCAGGGAACATGCACGTAACTACCACCTGGAGTTTCTCTCATAGGGTATTCTCTGGCAACAGGTTCTTTTTCAGTTATCATAAAAGCCAAAGAAGCTTTGTCTGTAGTTTTCTCATTCTTTTTTGTCCATCTAACCTTCCATCTGTCCACATCACCCCATTTTCTCAGTAACACAATTAACTCTTTTATCTGTGTCAGCCTTCCTGCCGTGTTCAAATTTTCAATATCTTTTTCACAAAAGTCTACTCTATAGGGTTTCTGCAATGTTTTCACTTTCGCAAAGTCTATTCCAATTTCACTGGCTACTTCTTCTAGTTTGTCATGTACATTCTTTGCTCTCCATGTAATACTTTTGCACAGAAACATTATTTCATCATCCTGGTAATTTTTTATCTTTTCTGTACCAATCGTTCCTAGAATTAATTCTTCCATGTCAATTTTTAACCTAATTACATCTAATGGTTTTTCTTCTGGTTCTTTTATTTTAAATGCCTTCATCCACTCATTTAACTCATCAGGAGTCGGACCTATGGGTGTATTATTTAGTTCTATCCAATTACCACTCTTTTCAGGAGTCTCTGTTGCCGATTCTGTTACCATATGCATTTTCCTACCATTGCACTCATTCACAGTCAAATTTGTAGGTGGACTTGGTCTGTAAGTACTAGCCAAATTACTTGTACTTGCACTTGGTTCCATCCTTTCTTTTTCTCTCTGAAATTGTGAACTCATAGGAATCACTAAAGATCGTTCATCAATTTTCTGATTCTCAAAAACTGGTATTACTGGACCTATTGTTACAGGCACAGTCACTGCTTCCATATTTTTCGTTAATTCTCTAATTTTCTCAGTTAGTTCTTTTGTTGTCCTTGCTAATTCGCTTGCATTGTCGCTTTCTATTCCTTCATTTTGTGAAGTTCTTATTTGATCTTGTGACCTATTTATTTCAATTCTTTTTACCGGACTTTTATTTTGCATAGTCTCTATTAGCGGCGCATTTGGTGTCACCACTGTAGAACTCTGCTGATACGGAGGTGGATTTCTATTTAAAATATCTTCCAGCAATTCATCATCCGTTTCGCTCTCATGCATATATTTCTCCCTCTCCATATGTTTCTTTTTCTCAGTACGTTTTCTCTTAGTCTCTTCCTCAACTGTAAAAGCCGGAAACAAACCTCCTGTCATGTTAGCACATCTCCATCGTTTTATTCTATCCTCATGATTTATTCCCCACATTCTTCCAGGCATAAACTCATGATCTCTTAAACCTCTGAATCTCTCTCGCTCATACATCTCATCCTCCCATTCTGTCAACGCTTCAAACTGTGTCGGTCTAGGTCTAGGTTCTAGATTTGTCATCTTTTCTCGCAAATTTCGCAAAACCGCTACACTAAATGAACCATTCTCAGGGAAAGCTAATGCACCATCATTCTTCGTATACTTTGCCCAATTTTCCAACCATATGCATGTATGATATCCATATTTCAGCATCATATGTGAAGCTGCTGATTTCGGCGGAGGAATTACTTGTCCCTCTCTAGTCACAACCTTTTTGTCTTTCTTAAAGAAATTCTTTAATTTTGTCGTCCATGACGTTCTCTCCATTTCATACTCGTAATACGGCATGTTTTCGATTGGTTTTTCTCTTCAAATCAACACTGTTCCGTGTACGGAACTTTAACCAATCACAGCGCGACTCACACTAACGCACCAATCAGAACGATTCCCTTCGTCCGCGGACCAACCAATCCTAGCGCGGCACTTTTTCTACGTCACTCTTGACTCTGTGTTCACGTGACTAGTGCACTATCCAATCCTAGCGCGGCACTGTCGATGTCACTCCTGCTCTTTTACCCCTCCTTTACAAAAATGTATTGGCAATTTTCTTTTCACTGTTTTCTTCGTTAGTTACAACAATTAAAACAATTCCATAGTCTGATTCGCTAAACAAAAGTGACAGCTTTGTCCTTTTACACAAGAATCCTGTATTTCCAGTAGGCAGCGCTTACCTCTACCCTACCACAGAATTATTAACTCTCGCCGATAAAGTAGCACTTCCCTCTACCTTACCCTTCTTTCAAGCAAACAATTAACTCGTTTCTCTGGGGATAAGACACATGTGGAGACTAGGCTCCTGAGAATTAAGGCCAAAGTTTCACAAGAAAACGTGATTTGCTATTTCAGTTACACACCTTTCGTACAGAAAATCCCTAATATAACACAACCTGTGTTATTACCAAAATGAATTCAGACCATGTACCAAATTCCATGTGACTTCTCTTGCCACACCTGTTCCACTTCCTACATCCCAGAAGCGTGAAAACTCACATATAACATAACACGACTCAACATATAGTATTAGTCATAAAAATTAATCAATAATCAATAATCACTAAACTAATCTATAGAAAACCATAACTCTGCTACCAAGAAATCTGATGCAGCGCGTACAATAAAACTATTCTCCTCCTAAGTCACTTATCGGTCATCCAGGGGCAAACTATATTTTCTCACATCCACATGACGATGGGGCCCATAAACATCGCCTATCACACACACACACACACCTGGATTTCCTTTATACCTTTACGAAATTCTGTACTCCTAGGAGAAACATGAGAATTAAATGGAAAACACCATTTATGTACCGCTGGAAGGAGCCGGGATATCTTATTACCTTACCCTATTGCTTTCTTTTAGTTATCTCTTAAGATACTCCTGCTCATTGTTTTGTCGATGAATCATTCATGTAAGAAATTAGTTCATAGTGATTAAGACCAGCTAAATCACAATAACCAATTACTGGTGTCACAATCATTTAGTAAAATAACCACTGAGTCGTTTGATTTAAAGAATCTTAAATTTTTATATAATTTTAAAAAGCATGAGAAAGAATTTAGACTTTTTTTTCAATTATTCATTCATTGTTAATTCAAATATTTATTACGCAAGATCAATTTTATTGCAGAAAGGAAATTTTATCATGAAGCAGAACCCTAATTACCTGCCTATCTTCCCTAATTTCGCCTAAGGATTTCTAACCTAAGTTTATGAATTAAAAATATCTTGATTCTCATACTCAACTGGAAAAATAAGACAGCAACAGAAACTTCAGCTCGTCAGCATCAGCTACCTGCAACCCGTCTCATCTAACAGTCTTTCAGCATCTCCCGCTCAGTAAATGGATCGATCAGGACCACCAAGCACTGGAAGCCACCAACACCAACACCGACTCTGACTGCGACTCTCCAACTCCGACCGTGACTGTGACCCCCTCCCACTAAGAGTAGGCCCTCTTATACCCTAATTCTAACTTTGCTAACTAATTGTTGCAACATTAATAACACGCTTTTCTTTCATTGGTCCATTCATTTCATCTATTCATTCTTTAATCAAGTTCTCTCGGATCCAACTGGTCCTTGGAATGTATATGATCATTTCCTTTCTCACAGTTCAAGACATGTTTCCATCCGCTTCGATCAGTACATTTGTAACTTCTTTCGATACATTCGAGAACTCTGCAGGCATTGTTCTTTCTCTTAAAATGGTTTCCCACGGTTCCTTGCTGATCACCACGGCACATTATCAGTTCAATTAGGTCACATCAGCCTTGACCATTCTCGCATCCTAGCCTCTCAGCAACATCACGAGGTTAGCTTTTCTCCAACTTTTCTCCCTTGTCACGTGTTTCCCCGCACTTGCGCACTTCATTAACCGGCAGCCATTTTACATCGCCACTCGTTTATACTTAGAAGCACTATTTTGAAATAAACAAAGCATAATTAAAATAGAGAAACATAGCCTTTTCGTTTCCCACCCGTCATCTACGTACCCCAATTAGTTCTTACCTAGCAGAAAGCAACATTTAAGCTGTTCCTTACTTACCATCACTATTGTTTTTGCAACAACACATTTATATTCTATGAAGCACAAATCATGCATTTATTATAAAATTAGTACGCAATTATTTTTTATGTTATAGACACACAGACATTCGTTAATAGATTATTCAGCACATATACTTGCGTATTACCCTTCCCCCACGTACAGTGTTGATTAATACGTTTAAACGAACATTTTATTAATTATTTATAAATTTTGTTAGGGGTTAAATTTTTTTTATTTTCTCTGCTCCATCACTGGATATAACATAGCATAATCCACACCAAGTTCGCGGAGCTGCTTTTTCATTGGAGCAAACTGCCGTCGTGCCTCTTGGACCCGGATCGTAAAGTCCGGGAACAGAGAGATCGTGGATCCTTCAAATCCCAAAGGCTGCTTCTCCCTAGCCAGCTTCAACGCCACATCCCGATCTCGATAGTTGAGTAGTTTTGCAATGATCGGTCGAGGAGTCGCCCCCGGGGGCGGCCGGGGCCCCAGGGAGCGATGCGCCCTTTCCAACACGAACATGGCGGAGAATGAGTCCTCACCTAGCAGAGTCTTCAGAAGCTTCTCAGTAAATTGTTCCATGTTGCCAGTAGGAGTAGTATCCGGCAGACCCGTGATTCTGAGGTTACAGCACCGGGAACATGCTTCTAAGTCCACAGTTTTGTCCTGCAAAACTCGTAGCACCCTGCCAAGTTGTTTATGTTCAGTGTCTAAGGTGGACTGCGCTTCTTCCGTCTCCGTCAGCCTTCGCTCAGACATGTCCAGCCTCTCAGTGTGCTTGTCAAGTCTTTCGGCCATGCGGTCCATTCTGTAGGATAAAGCATCCATCTTAGTGCCAAGGGACGAGATACCACTCTGCAGGCTCTTTTCCATTGCCACCAGCATGCCTCGGATATCGTGCCGCGACTCTTCTACCGGCTGCTCCTGCATTCTGGCGTCGTCGTCTGCGGATGCGTCCCGGGACTTTGACCTTTTCTGCTCGAACGAGAGCTTTGGTTGCGCCCTGTCAACTCTGCCCATTCTGGCCACCAGAGACTCTCAGGGTGGAGACGGTCAAGTCACCATCGCACAAGGGGGTCAGCACCACTGCTGGAACGTCAAAACGATATGCACAGTGGACGCTCTGAAGGAGCGACCCAGGCACCTCTTCAGGCCGGGGGCGGCCACAAGTAGTAACACACAGTGGGCACGCACTCCAGAGCAGTTACAAGCCCCCCGCCAGGCGCGGTGCGTCCATTGGGGCGTTGGGGCGTAGCCCCCCCGCCCGCAGCTTCCTCGGCGTCTTTGAACTTAAGTAAACTGAATCAGTTTACTTAAGTTCAAAGACGCCGAGGGAGAACTGACAATCATGTCAGTCAGCATGACGTCGGACCGCCCACCCCCTTCAGAGTCTGAAGGGGGTGGGCGGTCCGGCGTCATGTTGACTGACATGATTGTCAGACGGACCAGGGGCAACAGGCAGCAGCACAAGTGCGCATGAGTGGGGAAGGGCAGCGAATTTTCGCGCCGTGCCCAGTCATGCGCACTTGTGTTTGCACTGGCTTGCGCATGCCCATTAGGAGAGCGAGGGTTGAGCAAAGGCTCAAACCTCGGTCTCCTAATGGGCAGGCGGCGAGTACTAACCGTAGCCCTAAGCCAATCCTGGCGCTGCTGGCAGCGCCAGGATTGGCTGAGAGGGGCTGTAGGCGCCAACGGACCCGAGGCAGCGCGGACGGCAGACCTGCTGCTCAGGTAGGATAAGGATTTCTAAGAAATCATTTCTTTTATTTATTTTAAAACCCCCCACCCCCGCGCGACAACCCCCACCTCCCCCCGCGACACCCTCCCCCGCGCGAGCCGCAACTGGTGTACTGTCTGGAGGCCAGTCCGTGCACGACGGTTAAATATGCCAAACGCACCACCGGCGAGTTTTGTAAGATTTTGCACTTGTGAAAAAGGGAGCCCCGTTGTTGGGCGCAGTGAAAGGAAGGTGCGGATTTGGCCCCAGATCTTATACCCGCTGTTTAGAAATGTAATATGGACCAGCAAGTACTCCACTGGTTGGAAATGTCAGTCCTGATGCCGAAATGGGTGTTTTCATAATTCTAAGCAGGGCATGCGTTTAAAAACAGGCCCCTTCTGTGCGATGCAGGAATAAGTTTCTAGGCTCCGTGGGAACAGCAGGAAGGAGTGATGCAGACGTGGGGAGCGTACCTGCAAGTACTGGCCTTTGTTGGGAGCGAAACACGGTTTTCGTTAGAAGGAATGAATGTGTAATCACTTTCCATTGATTTATCTTTCTCAGGGCACACAAGAACGTCTTCCATTTTCAGCATACACCATGCCACATTCAGAACAGTTTTATTTTCTTACATGTAAATATTAGACCCGTTTTTACAATTTTTACCCGTAGGAGGCACTTGTACAGAACTGAATGTATTGCTAAGTACTTAAATGTCGATCACCTCCATCGCTGACGAATGATGGTTATATTTTTAATATCTTTTGTTAAACGAATCACAGACCAGCCGTTGTTGTGTGCACCAACATAACTTGTGGAGCTTGTTTGTGTGTGTTAAAACAAAATATTTACATACGTCTGTCCAGCAACGTCACTTTTTAATTAGGTTACAAAATGTGCTGCAGTGCCACAACCTTGTGCCGTGCTAAACCTCTTAAGCAACACTCTTTGTATGGGTTCAAATGCTGATGAAGTTCGTAATGTGCCAAACCAACTGCAGAAAAGGGCAGTTGAATAATACGTTTGCCAGAACAGATGAAAGCGCTGCGTCTATAGTGATTATTTATTGCCTCCTTACTTTCCTGAGGCTGCCCTCACCAGGTAAAATCTTATCACAAATCTGTTTAGGCTTTGTTTTCCTTGTTAAGAATTTTAGTCGGTTTTGCATACTTCTTACACAGCTCATAAGGGTGGGAATTCAGGCTATGACACGAGAGTACATTTAAATTAAAAATAATGACATTTCTACGCCGGAAAAACAGCATCCACAGCATTTGGTATTCAGAGGAGAGCAGCATGACTTATTGCAGGCGGGTGATGGACGGGTCAGGACAAAGGCCAGGCTGAAAACACCCGCAGGCCTCTGCTCCAAGAGGGGCCTCTAACCCGTGAAGGACACGCACGCAGCGCAGCAGGGTAACCTTGAGAGCAGGCCCGAGCCCGACAGGAAGGGTTTGGGTGACAGGGAAGCACGCGGGACTGGCTACCAAGCTACCAATAAGATCCCGGCATATGCCTGGCAAAGGAGATGGGCATTGTACAGTACACATCACAATTACCTCTGTCCGTGAACAATTATAGTGGGTGATTAAGAACATCTGAAAGATGCCTCCCGAAGTTAACTTTCGCCTCTGACATCTGCAGTGATGTAAAGATCACAAGTTCGAGTTTTGGAAAGCAAACTGATATTTCTGAGGTCAAACTGAGCAGCTTTAAACTGGCTAAAAGGTAGGGCTGTAACCTGACCCCTCTGAGGGTGAAATTACCTTAGATACATATATCCACACCAGTTGTAGTAGGGGAATTCGTGAGAACTGAAAGACACAATCTATAGAGAACTTAATGTCGGGGAGGGTTTTTTCCTGAAAGGAATCTCATCAAAAGGCTCTCCTCACAAAGGGTTGAACATACTTGGCTACCACCAACAGTCGTCTAGTAAGGGAAATGGTGCCTCGCCCCCTTCATGTACAGCAAGGTGGCGCTCTATATATACTGCCTGTACAAGCTATGCTAGAAGAGTAAAAAACTTGGAGCACTCCACGTGGCTGGGGATGAAAGCACGATAGGTTAGAAACAAATGGATGCAACTCATTAGGACCCACACTATCCAGTGTTAATTGTGACTGTAGTCCGATGCTAGGTTGTGTGGCTTACACTGTTGTACAAAACGTCATGTTCCAGTTCTTTCTAGAAAGCCCCTTTACTAATTCCCATTTGCCCCGCCCATTTACTTGCTACGTTTGCTTGCTTAATATACTTGATGTATACTACTCTATTCATACGTTATCTCGTTGCTGTTATGTTAAGTGCACTTGAAGGTGGCCTCCTTTCCATGGCTGGAAACCGTTGTGTTCAGTTGGCAGTCGTCCTTTCCACCGGAATAGCGGCTGTGTGCGTGGGTGCGTAGACTCTTTTTTTTTTTTAGATGTCCGGAATTTCAGGGTTTTCCGCGGTACTGCCACGAGAGCTTCTGCGGGTGATTAATGTTAGTATGATTAAAGCTAATAACTTGTTTCTCTGATAATTCGTACTAGCACGAGGAAGCTGTGACAAGTTGTTGTCGTATACTCTACATTAATGACGCTATGCATTGGGTGTTGACTGGCTTCTCATTTACCAAGTTTACTGCCTGCATCTAGATGTGTGTTACCTAATCGGGTTTAGTGGGTAGATTATTTTGAAAAAACTGACAGTGTCATTTTAGTTTTAATGTTTTGGTTTTGTAAAAAAAAAAATCTAATAATTAAAAAATACAAAATGTAAAAAAGCTAATCCTTTTTTGTTTGTATATCACGTGATTGTGATTACCAGTGCACTTTTGCTCTTTGGAGGTCATTCACACTGGCATGCCTGTTGTTTTACAGATATTTTGAAGTATGTCCCTACTGCTTGTGTATACTTTGATCGTAGTTTCTACCGGCTTATTTGGTTTTCTCCACATATTTTTTTCATTTTACCCTAGCAGAAACTTAATAAAAACGTCCACACGCTTTCACGTTTCTGGAGATTTGGACTGCCTCTAGTCACGGGTACGGCTAAAGGCGAGCGACAGCAGCTGGGCTGTGGAGGAGGTCGGGGGCGTATGAAGATAGGGTGCGAAGTGGATAGAGTAGGCAGCTCCTGGGTGATCGAGGCAGTGAGGCGTGTAGGAATAGCTCGATGGCAGTGCCCATGCTAAATGACATTACAACGTTAACTTAGCCTGCCTGTTTGTGTTATCCGTTTATTATATCTGTGCCGGTGAGAGGTGTTGGTACGTGTTTATGCTGCTGCGATCATGCATGACTGTGGATCGGAATACATTAATTCATGGATTGTGCAAAATGTTTAATTGACTAGCCTGTGTGGGTTACACTGTGCTGTCAGGTTTGCAGGAGAATACCGGAGCACCAAGGGAGCTAACTAGCCCAACACAGTAACTGGAGCCCATCAAGAGGTCGGTTGGCATATGACGTGCACCTGGGGTGTATCATGCCATTAACTGGATTAGGGAAAAATATCTGTAGCACGTTATGGCCATTGATTACCTGGAGCACATCACGATTTTAAACGACATTTCAGGCTAACGCTGGCACATTATATCCATAGAATGGTTAAAAGGTGATCTCTGGAGTACAATATGGCTCTAAGTGTTGTTAGTCAGAGTTCTGAGGCACATCATGGCACTAGATGGCAGACGGGGTATAAGGGGCACACCATGGGGTTGATAAATGGGAAATCCCTAGAGTACATCATGGCATTGGCGGAATATGCGGGAAATATGAGACGCATCCTAAGGCACTGAATGGTCTGTGGTGGTTAATTAGTTACATGAGACGTATGTCTGCCATGTTATGGGGTAACTGTGCATATGATGACAATGACTGGTGTGTGATGTGACACTTTAGTATATAAAAGCAATGACAATCATTGATGCAGGCTGTAATTTGGGTGTATATCCTAGAGAAAAGTGATGTCATTCTGTGGTTATACTGAATAAGCAGCTACCTATATCATTTTCATGTGAAATCTTTTTATTGATGTCATAACTACGCTTTCACAAGTGCCTTATTAACCTTCTTACTTTCTCAAATTTGCTTGAAAATGCACCATTTGCCCAATCTTTTTCAAAATGTTCTCAGGGGAAGAACCCCCGCATCGCCCCCCAACCAGCCTTTATGACAGTTGGGCTAGCTCGCTACGCTCACTTGATACACATCAGTCATCCGATTTTTTTTACGCCCCACCACTTTTAAATGTCACCAGCCGCCCCTGCCCCCCGCACTAGACCCCAGGACCACACAGCCTTCCCAGTGTGTTCTGAGTGACTGACACTTATTGCAGTATTATACCTCTTTTTGTATTTTGTATCTTATGTATCATTCACACTTGTCACTTTTTCCTCTTGTAACGTATCATTTGCTACCTCTTCTTGTATCTTGTTTGCTTTTGTAATATGCACAATTGTCACTTTTTCCTCATGTAATGTAACGTTTGCTTTTGTAACATGCCCACTTGTAATTTTCTCCTCATGTAATGTGACTATTCCTATTGTGAAGCGCTCTGACACCTTCGGGTAAAGTCCGCGCTATATAAAAACGCATAAAATAAAAAATAAATAAAAAACAGCAACTGATTGACGCCTAAATCGATCGTCCAGGCGGACTCCACTGCGCCATCGACTCCATGAAGAAGCGGCCCCAACCACCAAGCCAGGTCAGTATATGTCACTCCGTACACCTGGGGCATGCCAGCACATTCGCAGGACCAAGAGGGGCCCAGGGTCCGCAGCAGTTCGCAGTTAGTGGATCTGGGCAGCCAGCAGAAGAAGCTACCACTCCCAGCTATTCTCCTCTCAGGCAAGTGTCCAGGCAAAGAGTCGTGTCCCCAGATGGGGTCAGCAGTGTGAAATATGCCCCCGCGCCAGGCTCTCAATAACTGGCCAGCAGGTACCACTCAAGGCGCACCATACAACCACAGCAAATCAGCTACCAGGGGCTCAACAATCGCCATCCCAGCAGGTCTCCCACCTCCCAGGCGTTCTCAAGGAGCACCGAAGTCCCTATGGCTTAAAAATGGCGGCTCCACTCAGCCCGTTAAGTTTAGATCTTACCAGGCTCCTGCAGTATGACGTTCTGGAAGGCACCACTGCAGGCACGTGTCTCTGGATGCCAGCAAAGCGCCCAGGAGATCGGGAAGGGGCGGCGCGGCCCCGATGACTCCAGTCCGGGAGCCGCACCTCCGTCTGGTGCGGGTCTCCGAATGAGAGTTGATTCTGCACAGCGGAGTCCTTCCACGTACCACGCTGTGGACCCAGGAGCAGCCGATCCTCAGAGGCCCCGTGCTGAGAGGCACCGCTTGGGCTGACAGGTCAGAGAGGAGTCGGTATGTTGCGGCACACCGTATACGCCCCTGGCTCCCCGCAGCAGAGTCCTCAGGTGCCCGCCATCCTCCGCAACTACTTTAGTCCGGGGATTGCGGCCTATCCAGCCCTGTGATGGCGGGACTCCTATCTCCGTCCAGGTAGGCAGCACGGAGGTCGGGGGCACACAAAATCGCAGCTGTGGGACTCCAAAGACCGGGGGTCGCTGTCTCAGGTTTCACTAGCGTCGTAGTTGCCGGATATTTGTCGAATTTTTCGACGGTATTACGGAGCACTCAGCTCAAGCGGCCATCTTGGTCGCGAGCAAGCTCCGCCCCCTCTTTCTGCACCTTTCTTCCTCTTTCTGCACATGTCCTACCTCTGTAGGCATAGTTAGAAATTAGCATTTAAAAAACCTTTGAAATTCACTGAAAAAACCATAGGTTTCAGGGAGATATAGTTAGAAATTAGCATTTAAAAAACATTTGAAATTCACTGAAAAAACCATAGGTTTCAGGGACGTTATAGTTAGAAATTAGCATTTAAAAAGCCTTTGAAATTCATTGAAAAAACCATAGATTTCAGGGACGTTATAGTTAGAAATTATCATTTAAAAAACCTTAGAAATTCACTGAAAAAACCACAGGTTTCAGGGACGTTATAGTTAGTTGGACATTTCACTCGTACAAAACCAGAGCAATTCGGCCGTTATAGCTAGTTGAGCTAACTATAACTCGTGCCCCAGCAATGCACTGCTGATGACGTCACATATCACATCATTCATGACATGGTCAGTGACAGCACTGATGACATCACTGATGACTATTCAATTGACATCACTGATGACATCATCCACGTGATAATCTGATGCACCTCCTCACACCCTAATATAACCTTTGATACACCCACTCTAAAATACAGACTACCATTTTCGAAACCATAGACACACCAATACCAGTTACTACATACCCACTCACTGATTCCTAGGTCTACACACACATCCACTCATTCACCCATACAGCCACTCATACATGCAGTCACTCATCAATACAGCACTATCATATGCACTCATACATCTATACAGACAATCACACAACGCCACTCATCCATAGAGTTACTCACACACCTAGTCAGTCATGCAAAGAATCAATCACACTCCCATTTACTCACCTATACAGTTATACACACACCACCTCACTTATTCATACAGATACTAACACATACTTACTCTCTTATACAATCACTGATACAAGCTCACACTCATCCATACAGCCACTCTCCCAATCACTCACTCTCAAATATAGTCATTTATATACTCCAACACTCACATATACTGCCTTTCCCATATGTAGTTACTCATGCATGTACCACTGAGACATCCATTCACTCACCAACACACCCATACACACACTTACCTACCCATACAGCCCTTCACAGATGCACTCTTGAACCCATACACCCAGTGAATCACTCACTCACATATCTATGCACAGAGTCACACACCCCAACCCACCCACAAAGACACTCAGACACCCATACAGATACTCAGACAACAAATCAATAACCCATATAGACACTCATGTAGCTACTCACCAACCCATGTAGCCGTTTACACACCAATTGACAGACTGATACAGACTTTCACACAGTTTAGTCACTAACCCATGCATTCAGTAAGACATGTTTAATCATTCACTTATACAGTCAGTCACGCACCTACTAAATCATCCATTCAGACACTCATACACCCACTTATTCTTCAATACACCTTGGCATATATATATATATATATATATATATATATAACATATTTAAACTTTACAGAAACACACAGTCACTGGATGATGTCATCAGTGATGTCATTTGAGATGTCATCAGTGATGTCATCAGTGATGTCACTCACCATGTCATGAATGATGTAATATGTGACGTCATCAGCAGTGCATTGCGGGGGCGCGAGTTAAGTTAGCTCAACTAACTATAACGGCCAAATTTCTCTGGTTTTGTACGAGTGAAATGTCCAACTAACTATAACGTCCCTGAAGCCTGTGGTTTTTTCAGTGAATTTCTAAGGTTTTTAAAATGATAATTTCTAACTATAACGTCCCTGAAACCTATGGTTTTTTCAGTGAATATATATATATATAGCAGCACACAGTATCTCACCAATCAAATATTTGCTCAGACACTACTGTAAATTGCATATAATACATTTATTAAAGGCTGGCTCCTCCCAATGTGTTTTGGCACCGCGGGCCTTTGTCACGGGTAGCAGGAGTGCAGCGACACCCATAGTGAAATAACAAAGAATCAACATAGAAAACAGGTCAATCGGCACATTGCCCTTACACTGATGTCAAAAAATGAGCGCCATTTTGTCATTACAAATAAAATACAAGAGTCTAAGCACATGGAGGTCCCATTGTTGAATACAGTTATGTCTTGTACCTTATGTGCATGCAAAAACGTGTACATATAATTGCATAAGGGTCATACTTTATAATTCATTGTAAATCCATGATTAAAAAAACAGCAACATTATAGAACATCGTGCATCGGCATATAATGTGTAAAAGTATACAGAAGTGTACCTGCTGTGTGCCGCAACTGTGTGTGTGTCTGCAGGTATCAACCACCGGCCAAAGTATCAATATAATCGGAACACTTGTGGCTTATTTCAGCATGCTAGGCAAGACCTGTCTCCCTGGAAATTAAACTTGTGGTTGTGCTAATAGCTGGCTGTGGTGATGACTAAAATGAGTCACCATATTAGATATATCCACCTTCCTACCCATGATTTCTTGAGAGGCGATTAATTATTTTGAAAACAGTGTCATTAAGGACCTCAATAATATGAGGTACAAGTGCCCCCAGGGTACTAAAAACAACCTGACTAACCTCCAATTCAAAGCCCTTGAAAGCCTTAGATCTGACTCCAATGTGAATATTCGCCAGTCAGATACGGGTGGGAATGTGGTTCTGCTCTCCAGACAGATGTATCTAGATGAGAGCATGAAACAACTGACAGACGCAGCATGTTATACAATCTCGAGAAAAACAGAAGCCATGAGGGCAAATAAGGATTGCATAGAGATGCTCACAGACTGGAGAGAGAAAGGTCTCTTAGAGTGGGAAGAATTTCTTTTTCTGAAACGCAAGAAACCCAAGATTCCCATCCTGTGTTTGCTGCCCAAACTGCATAAACATGCCACAAACACGCCGGCCAGACCGATCTCATCGTCCATTGGTCCCCTTTTGGAAAATACTTCTAAGCACATTGATCATTACCTGAGGCCATTTGTCACAGCATTGCCTGCATATTTGAAGGACACAACAGACTTCCTCACTACTATTGATGACATACATTGGGAGGAGGACTTCACTCTTGTTACACTTGATATCACCAGTCTCTATACTAGTATTAAACACGATGCTGAGGAACAAGCTTGCAGATATTTTTTGAGACCTCTAACTTACCTACTGCACTCTGAAATGATTACCACAATTATTTATTATTGTTTTAATAACAATTCCTTCATTTTTGATGACAGGGTTTACAAATAGACACAGGGTATGGCAATAGGCACATGCTTTGCCCCCAGCTACTAGAATTTGTTAATGGGCTGGTGGGAGGAGCAAGTGGTCAGCAACCATATTGGTTTTGATAAACGTGTCTAATGGATAAGATTTATTGATTTGTTTTGGTAAATACTTTTTATTGGGTTTTTGCAGTATATAAAGCAGCCATACATTATAAGCTGTTGGTTATTGTAAAGCAGCGGTGAATATATGAAGAACGAAGATCTGCACAGGTAGAAGTACAGTATGCAAGTGTACAGTATGTAGCTTTTCCAGATTTGTGTGTGAGTCAGTGACTGAGTGTTTGGCGTCAACGGTCTGCCATAGCTAGGAGCACCCATTCGGAACTAGGAGTGAACTGTGAGATGTCAGATGGGGAAGGGGGTGGATTTGTCAAAGTTTGGTACTATCGATGGAGTGGGTGGTGTCAGGCATGGGAGTTCGTGGTCGGGTCTCTGTATGTGAAACGGTTACAGACTGAGGGGCAAAAGAAATCATGAGTAGGAGTCGTAGGCCCGGGTAGAAGACATGCATGTGAAGAAAAGGGGGGCTATCTCCTTCATGGGGGCAGGTGGTCATTGCCGGTTACCTATCGTAAGTGTAGTAGCAGTGCTGCCCATTGTGGAGATATGGACTATCACCGAAATCGGCGGACCTCCGCAGTGCCCCATTTGCGAATCGCCCATCTTCAAGCCTCCACCGGGGGGGCTCTCACAATGCAATCACAGTGCATTGTGATTGCCTGTTTAGCGAGGAGCAGGGCCAGGGTAGCGTACTGTACCTGTACTTTATGCTGTTTCCTGCGTCTGAATATCCCCAAAGAGCAGGCCTTCCACGTGTTTACATCTGGTAGCCCTGTGACATCCCACAGTGGTTTGTGGATGGCATGCCAGTAGTTCTGTAGTGTCAGGCATGTTCATAGCATGTGCATTAGTGTTGTGTCTGGAGTCTGACACCGGGGGCACGTAAATTGTGTTTCTGGGAAATAGCGATGTAGTTGAAGTAGGGTTAAATATGCTCCGTGCAAGAAGAAGAATTGTATATTCTTAAAGTGCGATATGCAGAAGACCTTCGGTAACTCAAGTGCCTGCTCCCACTCTTTATCATGAAGTACTCTTCAGCATCCAGCAAAAAGAGGGAGAAGGAGGGGAGAGTGGGAACAGTGGGGTGTCTCTTCCTTCAGGGGGGAGGTGTTTGGGGAGGTGGCGGGGGTGAAGCATTCAGGAAAAAGAGAGTTCTTACACAAAGTTTCATTGTTTCAGAATATAAATAGAGTTGGAAGAGAAATTGTCAAAGTACAGGTAATTTTCATTGAAATTCAGTATGCACTCTAGGTGGAGATTGAGCACTAGGTACTTTATGTCTTTTTTTTCCAAGCATATATATATTTCTTTGCACTTTACATGTCGGCTGCTATAAACATCTGCTGCTTAATAGTAAATGAAGAATGTACCTTAGGCGTTTATACTATTGGAATGTTATGTTTTAGTTGCTATCTAGAACTGTTGTCCGAATGCACAACTAGTACAATTGCACTTTAAGTTTGCTATTTTATAGCAAGAGTAGGCATCTATGTTACGGTAGAATTATGTCTTTGCTGCTATTTAAAAACTGCTGCTTAATGCTGTTCATTGCACAATTTGCACATTGCATAACGCACAATTAGGCGCCTATGTTATTGGAGTATTATGTTTCAGCTGTTATTTAGTACTGTTATTTAGTACTGTTGTTCGAATGCACAATTAGCACAATTTCCACTTTAACTTTTCTAGCTTACAGTAAGAGTATACATCTATGTTATTGTAGCGCTATGTTTTTGCTGCTATTTAACAATGCTGCTCAATGCACATTTTGCACAAATTCCACTCCTTTAGAAGAGAGAAGGCATCTGCCTTATGGCCTTATGGCAGTACTATGTTTCAGCTGCTATTTAAAACTGCTGCTCAATGCACAATTTGCACAATTCGCACTTCTTAGTACTACTAACCTTTAGGAAAAAGATTTTTGTGAGGGATTGTCACAAGTCATCTCTACGCATCCCAGTTTTTCTTGAATGTTGAATAGGAACAAACTAACAATTTTGTCCATTAATGCTAATGGCCTAAATAATAGATGCAAAGCCTACGCTGTAGAGAGCTGGCTCAAAGGGCTCTATCTCGACGTTATCTTCTTTCAAGAGACGCATTTTCGAAGTTTATCAGATGCTAACAAAATTCTTAAGAACTGGGCGGGTTTTTATTGTTCATCTGTTTCGGGCTTTGTGCAGAGAGGAGTGAGTATCTTTTTAGGGAAGCATGTTCAATTCCATGTTAATGCTACACATTCAGATCCGGGTGGAAGATGGACTTTTGTGCATGGAAAATTAAATCAGCTAGATCTTATACTGGCCACAATCTATGCACCAGTGATAGATGATCCACTTCCCATTCTACAATTAAAGCAAGCCCTCTCGGGCATTCCTGGCCAGATCATATGGGGAGGTGATTTTAATTTTCTACAGGATCCTTTAGTTGATTCAACAAAGATAGAACGAAAACAAAATAAACCCCAAGTTTCCGCTGCTCTGTCTAGCTGTAAATTCGATCTAGATATAGTAGACTATTGGCGACTTAATAATCCAGCTAAACATGGGTACTCGTGTTATTCAGCAAAATACGATTCAGCATCAAGAATAGACTTTTTTTTTACCTCACATAATCTTATAGTTAGTAAATATGAATATATTGTAAATGCTTTTTCTGATCATGCCCTTATTAATATGGAAGTTGTTGTAGGGAGACTGGATGAAAGTGCATCAAGAAGATGGCATTTTAATAAATTTAATTTATCAAATGACTTGTGGTGCACAGAAATAGAAACCGAGATCAGCTCCTTTTTCTACATAAATAAAGATTCTGCCCCAATTAATATAATCTGGGATGCATTTAAGGCCACGTTAAGAGGTATAATTACCTCAAAGGAGATCCCGCAACAAAGGGCTAAAAGAGAGGAAAGGTTGAAGATTGAAACAAGACTTGCCCACGCAAACCAGGCCTATATCAGAAAAAGGGACCCTATAAGTAAACGGGAAGTAGTAGAAGCAAAAACACAAATGAGAGAATTTTACTATGGTTTAGGCGATATGGCAAGCAGAACTTACCTGCAAACAGTATATGAAGACAGCGAATACACAGGGAAGCTTTTAGCCTGGCAGGCAAAAGAAAAACAGGTTCGCAACAGGATTTATATGGGATGATTCCACTAAAACACATTTAAGTACTACGTTAGATATAGGAGAGGTCTTCCTTAAGCATTACAAGGGAATATACCAATCTGACTACCATGCACCTTATGAATCTATCTGCGGTTTTTTGCATAATTTGTCAATCCCTATTTTAGATAGAAATTTTCAAGAAGAATTGTTAGCTGATTTTACGAAGGAAGAACTCGAAGTAGTCATAAGCTCCTTAGCCAATTGTAAAGCACCGGGGGAAGACGGCTTTCCCACAGAATTTTTAAAAACATTCGCAGCAACTCTTAATATTGAATTTTTAAATCTTGCAAATCATCTATTACAAGGGGGCGATCCACCATTATCTTTTCGTATAGCAGTTGTGGTCAGCATTTTAAAAAAGGATAAAGATAGCGAGAATGTGAATTCCTATAGGCCTATAATCCTATTAAATGTTGACTACAAAAGTTTTACTAAATTACTCACCAATAGACTAAACAAAATGGTTGGCTCTCTTATTGGTATGGATCAGTGCGGATTTGTTGCGGGGAGGCAGCTTCACACTAATACAAATTTTTTATTAGAAGCACTAGATTTTTTTAACGTAAATAAAACTGTGGCTCAGATCTGGTTTTTAGACGCAGAAAAGGCATTCGACCTAGTTTCATGGGATTGTCTGTTTTTAATTCTGGGAATGTTTGGTTTTCCAGAGGGATTTATTCATCTAATAAGACGGCTCTATACGAATTCACAGGCGCAAATTTTAATCAATTCAGTAAATATAGGCACATGCCAAATCAATAGAGGCACTAGACAAGGATGTCCTCTCTCTCCAATTTTATTTGCGTTATTTATAGAGCCATTAGCAATTGCAATTAGACAGAAAAAAGCATATACTGTCCCTGTTCAAGGGATGACAAACATAAAACTTTACGCTGATGATATTGTCCTTTTTTTAAACTCAGAAACAGATACCCAGGAGGAAATCATGAGGATTTTCTCAGATTTTCAAGCAATAGGTGGTTATAGAATAAACAAGTCTAAAACCGAGATTATATTGTGTAATTGTTCGGTCAATTCCCTGTTGCCAGAATTTAGGTCAGTATATAATACTCATCCAAAGAGATACTTAGGGATTTTTGTCACGGAGAAAGTAGAAGATCGATTTAATTTAAATTATACCCCGTTGCTAAAAAAAGTGAAGCGCCTGTTAACACGATGGAATCAGCTCCCATTATTAATTCTAGGTCGAGTCGTATTAATTCGTATGTCTATTCTTCCGCTATTTAATTTTCTCTTCAGCGCCGTTCCATGTGTACTACAAGCAGCTTTTTTTAGAGAAGTAGATAGTATGTTCTCCTCATTTTTATGCTCACATAAGGTACCGAGACTGGCACTTAGCACTTTAAATTACCCTGTTGCAGAAGGAGGGCTGTCGCTCCCAAATATTCGGAATTATTATTATGCAACTTTTGCACATCATAGTTTCAGATTTTTGTTTTTGGACCCTCAGAGGGTAGATAATTTTTTTATGGAAAAGATCTTGAAGGAATACAATATTATTGACCCTACAAGAATAACTAAGCACCCTAAGAAAGTACGATATAAGACTCTTCAATGGTCACTCAAGCAAAAATCCCAGTTTTTAACTTTTTTTAGTATTCCAAGATTCACTAGCTCAACCATGCTGTCCCATTTTTTTACGGGGGACAGATGTTTTATAGAGTCTAGTATTCTAAAAAAAATGGAAAGAAAATGGGTATGTGCAAATTCGGGATTTTATTATAGGTAGCTCTTGGAAGCAATGGCCAGAGATCGAATCGCGGCTTCTGCATTCTAAAAAAATGTTAAACTGGTCATTTATCAGAATAAAACCCCTGTTGGAAAAATTTGATATAAAAAATGCTATCGTTAGAACAAATATTAGTGAAGCCTTTGATTCCCCGATCCAATGGAGGATCAGTGCCTGGGTGAAAATCTTTGAGGAAGATAAAATTCTTTTGCCATATGATAAAATACGTGAAAGATGGTGGAAAAGGAAAGGGATGCAGCTCTCAATATCAACATGGAACAGAATTAATATTTTCAATGCATCTACACTTAGAGGCGCAAATTTTAAGCGCATGGAATTCTATTCAAAATGGCTGATCTACAGGACTCCTTCCTTCCTTCATAAGTTATATCCCCAAATAGAGGATAGGTGTTTTCGCTGCGCAAAAGAAGGAGGGGGCTCATGGTCGCATATTGTTTGAGAATGTCCAAAAATCAAGGGTCTGTGGGAGGGAATTGAATTCTATCTCCGATCCACTCTAGACCCTTTAATATCCATCGATGCATCAATTGCAGTTTTGGGCTGTTCCCCCGATAGTACTTTAAAAGATGAAAGCCTATACATCGCAGCATTGGTGGCAAGATCTTTAATTTTACAATGCTGGCGATCTGATATAGTTCCCTCTTTCCAGGCATGGAGAGCGAAACTAAATAAAATCAAAGAATTGGAAAAACAATATGCGCTAAGATCAGGCTCAACAAAAAGTTTGAGAAACGTTGGAGTCTATTGGGGTTATAATCAACTGTTAGGGAAAATATATCTAAAACTGTTTGGGTTAGAATTATACCTAAATGTTTAGCGCCTGCACTATAAACAATATGTATTCAGGGGGAAAAAAACAAACGAAAAAAAAAAAAACGGTTAAAGTTGGTAGGTTACAGTTATAACTAAGCATTTAGCACTTGCACTTTAACTGATTTCCATTCTCTGCAACAGGGAGTTGTGAGCACTATGCACTTTACCCGAGAACCTTACAGCTTTGAAAAAGTTTAAAAAGTTGGATGAAATTTGTTTAAACTTTAAAAACTTAGCACCTGCACTTTATATGGTATTTTTCCCTGATGTGCAATGTCGCATCTTTCTTTATATTTCTTTTATTGACAATGTAATCTAATGTTTCTTTGATCTATTTATAATATGCACTATATTTGACAACTCTATGGATTTGTAATTTGTATGAACTCTCAATAAATTTTTTTTTTAAAAAAATGAAGTACTCTTCCAAATTTATCCTCCCATTTTTGTTGCAGTTTGATGAGGGGGTGGCTGTCAGCTCTCGGATGGCTTTGAACAGCCATGTGATCAGGTGGCTGCCTGGCCCCATATCTAATTTGGTATGAAGCACTAGGTGTGTCGCTGGTTCCCCCGAAAGATCCCAGAGGGTATGACATGTGTGTGTGAGTTGTCTATGAAGGAGAAACTGCCCGGTTGAATGTCTCTCTCTTCCGCCAGTTGTTCAAAGGGAAGGAGTTGTCCCTTACCGAAGAGGTCGCCCACAGTAAGGAGCGAACGGTCTGTCCAGGCCTGCATTGTCCCATTGGTGTATTGTTCCCAACTTTAGGGTAGGCCGGCCAAAGGTAGATTTGGAGTGTAGAGTGGGGTCACCCGAGAAACGCAGTGTATTCTGGCCAAACACATTCTCGCCAACTTGGAGGGGCAGGTGGAGGCAGGATATGCCCCTGGAGAGAGCAGATGTCGGAGCGCGGGAATGGAAATGTCCCTATGGTCTATGCGACTTTCATCTAGATAGCGCCCGGCTGTCCAGCGAGATAGCCAATGAAGCTGTGCAGCTAGGAAGTATGCCTCAAAGGAAGGGGCCCCTAAGCCTCCCCGGTCCGTTGGCAGCTGCAGTTTAGCCAAAGCAACGCATTGGCACCCGGATCCCCATATGAGTGTACAAAGGAGTGCATCCATTTAATTGAAGAACGAACGGGCGGTATGACCAGTAGGTTCATGAAATAGTAAAGAAGGCATGGTAAAACAACCATTTTCACTAAGGCGACTTTGCCAATAGGTGCCGGGGAGAGATCGCCAGAAGTGTATTTGAGAATGTATGCCAGCTAGGGCCCTGTGAAGATTCCCCTCGTAGAGTTCCAGAGGAGTGTGGTATTGGCGGATACCCAGGTAACATGGCACCTGGTCATGCCAGTTGAGTCTTGTGTCACCAAGATATACCTCCCATGTCGGTTGCCCGTAGTCAAGCGGATAGATAACTGACTTCATCCAATTAACTCGGAGACGGTCGCGGTGACGAAGTCTGCCAGTACTCTCCAGACAGGTGTGAGGTCGGCTGTTATGTCACGGATGTAGAGGAGTACGTCATCCGCATACAAAGACAATGCATGGGTTCTATCCACTAGTGGGATGCCCCACTCTTGGCCCCCACATGAAGTCGCATGGCTAGAGGTTCCATGGCGCGTGCAGACAGGAGGGGTCACAGGGGCACCCCTTACGCGTCCCATGGCACATTGGGAAGGAGGCTGAGACAAGGCAGCCCAAGCGGACTGAGGATGTTGGGTTGGAGTATAGTAGATTGGTGTAGGCTAAGAGTTTGAGGCCTATCCCCATGCGTGTGAGTGCAGTAAATAGATAATGCCAGGTCAGAGTATCAAATGCCTTTTCCAAATCAAGTATAAGGCAGGCTGCTCTTGAGAATCATCCCTTTACTTTATCTTGCATATGAAATAGACTACGTATGTTTTGGAAGGTACAGCGGCCTAGAACGAAGCCATTCTGGTCACCATGCACCAGCAGGATTTGGGTGTAACAGTCAGGTAGGATCTTGCCCAAGATTTTGTAGTCCGCTCCGAGTATTGCAATGGGCCAGTAAGAGGTGAGCTGCGTGGCGTCACAGTCTGGCTTAGGGATGAAGACTAAGAGGAATTTGTGCTGTGAGTAGGGAAGCCCGCTACCACCAAGTGCTGTGTTATACATTGCCACTAGCTGGGGCATGAGTATAGATGAAAAAGTTTGATAGTACTCCAGGGGTAGATGGTATACGCCTGGAGTTTTGTTCCGGGCCAGGTCTTGGATCACCTGCTTCACATCGGTGGGTGGAATTTTCTTCTCATTCAGGGAGAGTTTTGTAGAGGTTGGAATCTGTAGGAGGGCGATGTCAGACAGAAAATCATTTGTGTGTTCCATCTGGGTGTCCTGGGGAGCCCCATATATACCAGAGTAGTAGACGTAAAAGGCTTGTAAGATGTCCACTTGGGTGCGAACAAATAATTCCGGCAAGGTTGACTAGCTCGGTTATTGGATGTGTCATCAAGTCCTGCCGGATAAGCCATGTTAAAAGGCTGCCGGGTGTGTCACCCTCACGGTGAACACTGGTGGGGTAGGCAGTGAAATTGTAGCATCATAGGTTTACCAGGTGGGAGGTATATGTGGTCCTCGCATCTGTCAATCGCAGCTCGAGCACTGGATCCGTGTCTATCACCTTACTGAGGTCAGCAAGGGTGGTTTGGCCTTACCTATATATTCCTCGAGGGCCCTGCGGACTCCCGATATCTGTTGGATGCATGCTCCCTGTTAGAAATGGGATCTCTGGTTGGCTAAGGCTTGCGCCAAAGCCAGGCAGAGACCACCACTCTAGTCAGGGCGAGGGAGTTACACGCCGACGATAACCCCTGCTCACCCCCTTGGTAGCTTGGCACGAGCAGTCAGGCTTATCCCGGAGGCAATGTGTAAAGCGTTTGCGCAACACCCACTCCGCAGCAACACACTAGGCACACCACAAAAGGAGACTCCACACAAGGTTATATAAAAATAGTCTTTGTATTATAAAAACACATTAGAATATAATCACACAAGGTACACTGTGCCAACTGGCACTAGGCAGTATTTACAGGGGATTATATACAGGACCGGGCCAATCAGGCCACGGTCAGAACCATCAGAAAAGGTAAGTACATATAAAACACAACCAGTCACTACTGGCACAATAATGACCTTAGCCTTATCACATTGGGCATAAAACCTATTAGGCCCACCTCATCAGCATAAATCACAGTAGAAAGTAACCTCCTCACCTAGACCACAGTAGAGGTATAAACCAGGGTGCATAAATCACAGTTCCAGCGCACCACATAAATCCCATGTAGAGCCTGGCGCCCTAACAACCTAGCGCAGCCCCCCTGGCCAACTGGCCTTCTCGGAGGGCTCCAATGCCCTATGTCCCAATAGTCAGGGCGTAGCTGCCAATGCAGCGATGATGAAAAGTGCGCAATGCACTTGCCTAAACGTAGCAGCTGCCCGCTAATTGCGGTGCAGCTGTGCAGGCAACACAATGTGGGCACTGGAGAAACGATGCTGGGGCCCTGCTCTGGGGCTCTCCCAATAATTGTAGCCCAATGGGCACCGACAATGTGCCCCGATCGGCACCACTGTGCCCTTGTGAAGTCCCACTCCGGGACTTTGCAAAACAAATGCCCCCAACACGTTGCAGCTGCCCTCTCAAAAGTGGGGCAGCTGTAGCAAAAATGGCCAAAGAGAGGTACGGGCACCACGGGCCCTGGGGACCCCCGGGGCCCTAGAAATAAAGATGCCCCTCGTTGGAGCGGCCCGCTGCCAGGCGGGGCCGCTCAGACTCTGTGCCTTGAACAGGCACTACCAATGCTTAAGTGAAGCCCCACTCACCGGCTAGTCTGCGGAGGATCTCCGGACTTCACCCGGGCTTCTCCTCTGCTCGAGAGGTTCCGGCGGCAGCACGTCTTCCTCTGCGGCGGGGGCAGGCACCGACCATGTGCCTCGGGCCCCTCCGCCTCTATTGGCAGATGGCTGCAGCACTCGCGGGGCTCTCCTCAGTGCATGGGAGCCCCTGCTGCCTTCACCGACCGCCACTGCAGCCTCATGCCGGACCACTGCCTCTTCTTCCTGCGCGGGCTCTCCCTGCTCACGGGAGCCCCGCGAGCCACAGCACGTCCGGAGTCGGCCCCACCCACATCGAGGCGGGATCTCCTTCACTTCCGGGTCGCCGCGGGCAGCGCGGCGGTGATTTTCCTCAGTGCGGAGGCAACACAGGGTAGGCTCCCGTTTTTACTAACTACCAAAGCGGGGTGGGCACCCGTATTAAGGATGCATAAACATGCGGGGTGGGCACCCGCTAAATCAGCACAACAACAAAAATACACTACGATGCGGGTTGGGCACCCGCCTTCAAGGCA
Organism: Calotriton arnoldi; assembly: GCA_963921515.1. Classification (NCBI taxonomy): domain Eukaryota; kingdom Metazoa; phylum Chordata; class Amphibia; order Caudata; family Salamandridae; genus Calotriton; species Calotriton arnoldi. Next base: position 711,206 of record CAWUFW010006692.1, on the reverse strand, counting down.
CCGATGCGGGGTGGGCTCCCGCTCGGTTTTCAGCATAAATTAGCGGGGTGGGCACCCGCTCAGAAATGAAATACCAACGGCGGCGATAACGCGGGGTTTCCTCCCGCTTTCCCCACGCCAAGTAGGGGGAATCCCACACCAGGCAGCTTCACGCTGCAGGCCACCAGCAGTCCTCGTTCCGGGCCAGTTGAATATAGCGCTTACGAGGCGCTATGCCCCTCCAAGTTCCTGGGGTATAGCTGGGCAAGGAATCCAGCAGGTAGAGAATACAAAAAGTCCTTGGGGCTGGGGGGACCACAGCACAGCCAGGCAGGCCAGCACGCAGGGACTCCCAGGAAACAGCAGCTGGGTCCCGCGGCGGTTCCTCCTGGCAGAGTGTCCCCTCAAAGTCAGCACAAGCACAACTGAGCATTTTCATGGGGTCACAGCCCCTTCTTTTATACACCTTTTCCTTTGTCTAAAGGTGCAGGGTTTAGGGAAAACCAGATGCAGCTGGTTTGGGGGAGCTTTGGAGCACTTTGTTTTGCTCAGCTCCTCTCTCCTTTCACAGGACAGGCTAGGGACATCAGACGCACCACATGGGGTGGAGCCAGCATTGTGGAGGGAAGGCACAGCCCTATTCAGGTCCCAGGTGCAACTCCTCCCTCCCATCTAGATGCAGATCTCCCTATTCACCACTGCGCTGACTCACCCTGCCCCTCCTGGAGCCACACACTCCTCCCAGCCCCTGTCACTCACAAAGCCAGACATGCAATTCACATCAGGCAGGCAGACACAGAGCACACATAAATGCCAACTTCTAAAAGTGGCACTTCCCCACTAGTCACAATAAATCTGCGCACACCATTGCGCAGCATTTATTCTCACGAGTTCGCACATACTAAACTCGCCCCTGCACTCCTCTCACACCAGGAATTACCATGGACACTCATATCCCCCATGCATTCCTATGGGAGGGCAGGCCAATCTCACCACACGCACTCAGAGTGCGCCCGCACTTTACACTGGGACACAGTGCTAAAGTGCGCGGAGGCCTAAAACCACCAACACTACACAGAAAAAAGGCTAGGAGACAGGCAAAAAGTTTAGGGGTGAACCTGCCAAAAGGGCCAAGTCCAACACAACCCCCTTCCAGCCAAAACGCAGGGCAGACCAATCACCACTGTGATGGGCTTCCCTGCTTGGGGCGATAGAACACGGACGCGGGCCCGCAACTGCAGGGACACCCTCCTGTTCTATGCCATGGTGAACCCATGTGGTTCCTTCTAAAAAAGCTGTCTGGACCAACTGGGCTACCCCACTGGTACTCCCTAGCTGTCCGCGGCCAGGACCAGGCCCTAGGCCACCCAGATGCCACTGGTCCTTGCCCATTCACAGAGTGGGGGGTAGTAACCCCTGGCACATAGTAGCCATTCTCCACTCTTCCCCTCATCAGGGCAGGTCTAGACTGCCACTGATCCTCCAGCCTAGGGTCTGCACCCTCAGGCGGACCAGAAGTCACGGGTGAGGCTCTCCTCCCCCTACCTCTCCTTCTAGGGTTCCGCCCTCTCCTCCTGGGAGAAGCACCCTCAGAACACAACTCTCCCACCAGTTCAGGACCTCTCTCCCACAACTGGTCTCCCAACCTAGGGTCTAACCCTTCAGGTTGCACCGGGGTCAGAGGCGAGGACTCCCTCCCTCTGCACCCCCTTCCAGAGTTCTGCACCCTCCCAACTGGAGTGGTACCCCTGGAAGATGAACCGGTCAGGACACTGATTACAGATGTCCTTTCCTCCAGATCAGGCGGATCCTGAACCTGGCCTCCCAACCTTGGGGCTGAACCCCACGACTGAGCATTTGCCTGGCACACCAGGACTTCCGGGGGCGCACACAGCAGCCCCCCGAGGGTAACACATGGCTCATGTGTTGCGTGACAGTCTGCGTGGCGCAGACCTCCCGACCCCTGTCCATCTGACAGTGCGCAGAGATCCCCCACGACAGAAGTGGTGTCACCATGGTCACTTCTAGGAGACTCAGCCCTTCTGGCTGGCCCCTGACCCACTGGTTCTTCCACTGGGGAACACATCCCCCTCTCACCCCTCAATCCGGACTTCTGTACCCTCCCAACTGGAGCGGCACTGCCAGACACCAGAACCACTGGAGCTCTATTTACAGACGCTCCAGGTTCTCCAGACACTAGAAGATCCTCCTCAAATGGACTAACAGGACAGCCTAGGCTCCCAACCTGGTGTTCCCTGAAGAAACCATCCAGGTTCTGAGACTGGGTTTCGGGCACCTGGGGACACTCAGTCCCACACTCACTCCTACTCCACTGAGACAGGACGTGAGCCCCTACACCCCTCCCACTACACTGGGACCCCGCTGGGCTACTCTGAACCTCTTCCCCAATACAGGACTGGAAGATACCTGAACCATTACTTTCAGAATCACTCCCCAATGCCTCATCAGAACCTTGGGCCTCCATCCAGAGGTCTGCCTCTCGTGTAAACTCCCATAGTTCAGAAAACCCACCCTCCAACAGGTGTTGGCGCAACCCCGGCAAACAACAACTGAGCAGGTGCTCTCTGAGAACCAGATCGAACAGTCCTTCAAAATCCTGTTCCGTGTTAACCGTTACCCAATCAGCCAGTGCATCATTACATTCATCCGAAAAAACCGCCCAAGACTGGTGAGACAGTTTCCTACTGCCCCTGAACTTCAACCTGTACTCCTCTTCTCTGAAACAAGGTACCATATTTTGGGAACTGGGACTTCCTGCACTGGACTGTATATTGCTGCCACCACTGGACCCCACCCTCACTGGGGAATCCAGAAAACTACAACTGCACTCAGGGGATAATCTACCCTCCCGAGCTAATTTCTCCCTGGCGAAGGCCCTCTCAGCCTCCGCCATCCTCTCCTGCGCTAAGACCCTCTCGGTCTCTAGCTTTGTCTCCTCCATACTCAGCTGCGCTAGCTCCCTGGTATGCTCTAACCTGAGCTTCTCCAAAGCCAGCTGATGCTCCCTTTCTTCCCTCCTATCCACCCACTCCTCTGGGGACAGGAAAAGGGATGGGGCACTGCCCCCGACACTGGACCCAGCAAGGGACTCCCTATCCATGGGGTCCTCACTATCTACTGGCGTCCCTGTCCTGTCACTTTCTTCCTCCTCTTCAGACTCCTCAGGGCCCCCTCAGACCCACCACCCTCCTGGCGTGCGGCCAGGGCCCTCTTCTCCTCATTGCGCTCACAGTCCCATTCATCCTTTTGCCATTGGATCAGGTTGTCCCTCAGTTTTGACTGGGTGTCTGACCCACTCACTGCTATGTCTCTCTCCTTACAGAAGTCCACCAACTCCCACATGCTGTATCTAAACAGACCACAAAAATTAAAAGCAGACTCCATTTTGGCAGGACGCTCAGGGACACGTGCAACACAGGAGACCTAGGTTTCTGAGCTGAAGCAAGAGTATACAATTTACAAATGACACTTTTAGGAGAAGAATTAAAACAAAACTCAGAACAATAATCCCCACACACGTGATTATCTAAATGTAGAGTTTGTAGTGCAACCAGTTGTCACTGTGGTACTGCGCAAACGCAAGTCCTATCCTCACCGCTGACAACCAATGTTAGAAATGGGATCTCTGGTTGGCTAAGGCTTGCGCCAAAGCCAGGCAGAGACCACCACTCTAGTCAGGGCGAGGGAGTTACACGCCGACGATAACCCCTGCTCACCCCTTGGTAGCTTGGCACGAGCAGTCAGGCTTATCCCGGAGGCAATGTGTAAAGCGTTTGCGCAACACCCACTCCGCAGCAACACACTAGGCACACCACAAAAGGAGACTCCACACAAGGTTATATAAAAATAGTCTTTGTATTATAAAAACACATTAGAATATAATCACACAAGGTACACTGTGCCAACTGGCACTAGGCAGTATTTACAGGGGATTATATACAGGACCGGGCCAATCAGGCCACGGTCAGAACCATCAGAAAAGGTAAGTACATATAAAACACAACCAGTCACTACTGGCACAATAATGACCTTAGCCTTATCACATTGGGCATAAAACCTATTAGGCCCACCTCATCAGCATAAATCACATTACGCAATAACCTCCTAATCCTGAATCACGCTAGGGGCATAAATCACAGTAGAAAGTAACCTCCTCACCTAGACCACAGTAGAGGTATAAACCAGGGTGCATAAATCACAGTTCCAGCGCACCACATAAATCCCATGTAGAGCCTGGCGCCCTAACAACCTAGCGCAGCCCCCCTGGCCAACTGGCCTTCTCGGAGGGCTCCAATGCCCTATGTCCCAATAGTCAGGGCGTAGCTGCCAATGCAGCGATGATGAAAAGTGCGCAATGCACTTGCCTAAACGTAGCAGCTGCCCGCTAATTGCGGTGCAGCTGTGCAGGCAACACAATGTGGGCACTGGAGAAACGATGCTGGGGCCCTGCTCTGGGGCTCTCCCAATAATTGTAGCCCAATGGGCACCGACAATGTGCCCCGATCGGCACCACTGTGCCCTTGTGAAGTCCCACTCCGGGACTTTGCAAAACAAATGCCCCCAACACGTTGCAGCTGCCCTCTCAAAAGTGGGGCAGCTGTAGCAAAAATGGCCAAAGAGAGGTACGGGCACCACGGGCCCTGGGGACCCCCGGGGCCCTAGAAATAAAGATGCCCCTCGTTGGAGCGGCCCGCTGCCAGGCGGGGCCGCTCAGACTCTGTGCCTTGAACAGGCACTACCAATGCTTAAGTGAAGCCCCACTCACCGGCTAGTCTGCGGAGGATCTCCGGACTTCACCCGGGCTTCTCCTCTGCTCGAGAGGTTCCGGCGGCAGCACGTCTTCCTCTGCGGCGGGGGCAGGCACCGACCATGTGCCTCGGGCCCCCTCCGCCTCTATTGGCAGATGGCTGCAGCACTCGCGGGGCTCTCCTCAGTGCATGGGAGCCCCTGCTGCCTTCACCGACCGCCACTGCAGCCTCATGCCGGACCACTGCCTCTTCTTCCTGCGCGGGCTCTCCCTGCTCACGGGAGCCCCGCGAGCCACAGCACGTCCGGAGTCGGCCCCACCCACATCGAGGCGGGATCTCCTTCACTTCCGGGTCGCCGCGGGCAGCGCGGCGGTGATTTTCCTCAGTGCGGAGGCAACACAGGGTAGGCTCCCGTTTTTACTAACTACCAAAGCGGGGTGGGCACCCGTATTAAGGATGCATAAACATGCGGGGTGGGCACCCGCTAAATCAGCACAACAACAAAAATACACTACGATGCGGGTTGGGCACCCGCCTTCAAGGCACCGATGCGGGGTGGGCTCCCGCTCGGTTTTCAGCATAAATTAGCGGGGTGGGCACCCGCTCAGAAATGAAATACCAACGGCGGCGATAACGCGGGGTTTCCTCCCGCTTTCCCCACGCCAAGTAGGGGGAATCCCACACCAGGCAGCTTCACGCTGCAGGCCACCAGCAGTCCTCGTTCCGGGCCAGTTGAATATAGCGCTTACGAGGCGCTATGCCCCTCCAAGTTCCTGGGGTATAGCTGGGCAAGGAATCCAGCAGGTAGAGAATACAAAAAGTCCTTGGGGCTGGGGGGACCACAGCACAGCCAGGCAGGCCAGCACGCAGGGACTCCCAGGAAACAGCAGCTGGGTCCCGCGGCGGTTCCTCCTGGCAGAGTGTCCCCTCAAAGTCAGCACAAGCACAACTGAGCATTTTCATGGGGTCACAGCCCCTTCTTTTATACACCTTTTCCTTTGTCTAAAGGTGCAGGGTTTAGGGAAAACCAGATGCAGCTGGTTTGGGGGAGCTTTGGAGCACTTTGTTTTGCTCAGCTCCTCTCTCCTTTCACAGGACAGGCTAGGGACATCAGACGCACCACATGGGGTGGAGCCAGCATTGTGGAGGGAAGGCACAGCCCTATTCAGGTCCCAGGTGCAACTCCTCCCTCCCATCTAGATGCAGATCTCCCTATTCACCACTGCGCTGACTCACCCTGCCCCTCCTGGAGCCACACACTCCTCCCAGCCCCTGTCACTCACAAAGCCAGACATGCAATTCACATCAGGCAGGCAGACACAGAGCACACATAAATGCCAACTTCTAAAAGTGGCACTTCCCCACTAGTCACAATAAATCTGCGCACACCATTGCGCAGCATTTATTCTCACGAGTTCGCACATACTAAACTCGCCCCTGCACTCCTCTCACACCAGGAATTACCATGGACACTCATATCCCCCATGCATTCCTATGGGAGGGCAGGCCAATCTCACCACACGCACTCAGAGTGCGCCCGCACTTTACACTGGGACACAGTGCTAAAGTGCGCGGAGGCCTAAAACCACCAACACTACACAGAAAAAAGGCTAGGAGACAGGCAAAAAGTTTAGGGGTGAACCTGCCAAAAGGGCCAAGTCCAACACTCCCTTAATGACTACTTTAAACACATCCCATTCCAGCATCCGGATGGACCCCGTTTTGAGATTTTCAGTAAAGTATTGTTTAATGCACGTCTCTTGCTCCCTCCGGAATACATGGTCTTCGAGGCAACCTTGGGGTATTTTCCAGGTGGGTGTAAGTGGCGGGGGAGAGCCCAGATGAGGTCTGTGACGTGCGCGTCATGATCAGAGATTATTTGGCCCAGATAATCAGCATGCTGTATTGAGAGTACCAGTGCAGGAGAGCAGAGGAAGCAATCAAATCTTACCGACAGGTTATGCAGGATGGAATGGAAAGAGTAGAATCGCTTTGTGGTGTGACAGGAGCGCCATGCATCTGTGAGCGCCCACTGGTTTACCCATGGGCAGAAGCATTAGCCTGTGTGTGTGAGGGATGCGGGCAGGGGGTTGTGATCTGTCTAGAGTCAGATCGAACACGCAATTGAGGTCCATGCCCTGTATCCATGGTGTTTTCGTGGCATGGGCAAGTGTGTTAGAGAGAGTCTCCCAGTAAGTCCCCTGTTCAGTGTTGTGTGCATAGATGCTACAAAGGAGAATGGAACAACCGGCCAGGTGCCCCTCTAAGAGGGCATAATGCCTGTCCTTGTCCATTACCCTATTGATTTCTCGAAGGGAACCCCAGGGCAGATCCATACCATGGCACCCCTCGCATATGCTGAGTATGTTGTGGCACTCACTATGCCTCTCCAGCGCCTACACTAGCGTTCAGACTCTCCTGCTGTGACATGGGTCTCTTGTAGGAAAGCTATCTGTGCTCGCTGGCGTTTAATGTAGGAGTAGACTGCATAGCGTTTCCTGGCAGTGTGCATGCCACGGACATTTAGATTGAGAAATCGGGTATTAGTGATTGAAGTCATAGTAAGGTAGGTGTGGATGGTGACTGTGGGTAGCCCATTCCACTGATGTTCTGCCCATGCACCGAATGTGAGAAGTTGTCTGCCCACCTGGGTGTATGGGTAGTGAGGAAAGAGGTAGTAGGGGGAAACCACAATAACAGGGAAGCAAAGCAATTCAAATACAGAGAGCATATCGCAACTGGCAATACACCCAAACAAGACATGTCTGTCATACAGTAGTGTATATTGCGAGGAGAGGCAAGCAAGTGTTCCAAGTGGTGCAGTTCAGGTGCCCTCGGAGCATTGGGGTCAATGTATGCCACCAGCGATGGGGGGCTGCCAAGGAGGTACTGTGACAGTAAGTGGTCTCCAATTTATTGTGTCACTAGGAGTAGCAGGAGACTCAGATGAGGGTATCTGCTGTCTGTGGAGTCACCAGAGGGGGAGACTGCGATCCTGTATGGGAATCATCAGATTGAAGGGTGTCATCTCAGAGGTGAATATGTGCTGGCCATTCTCATTGTCTATGAATGTGGGAGTAGGGCCCAGGTTCGCTGCTGCCTTTAGGGCTTTCCTGCGGTCCACAATGATTTGCTCGAGGTTGGGAGAGCTGTCTGATGAGATGCAGGAGGGTGGCCTCATTCGGGCTTCATTTAGTTTTCTGTTCCACCGGGCGTTCTGTGTTCTCCGGGTGCTGGATGGGCGGGTGGTGTGACTCGTCGCGGGTTTGCCACCATGCTGGTCTGCCCAGTCGCATGCTTCTTTGTGGTCTTTGAAGTAGATAGTCGTGTTTCCGGTACTGATCTTGAGTCTGGCAAGGAACAGTAGGGAGTACTGTACCTCCTGTTGGCAAAGCCGCTGCTTAATGGATAAGATTTATTGATTTGGAAAGGGGATGAGAAATCTGCTGCAAGCTTCATTGAGAGCCTGAATACTAATGACTACAATCTACACTTCACAGGTCATACTAGCAAAACAAGCATCAAATTCCTAAATGTGGAGGTCTCTGTAGTGGAAGGTAGATTAGAAACCAAATTGTTTCGTAAGCTTACACCGGGCAAACGTCTCCTCTTTGCCACCAGCGCACATCCGGTGAATCTAGTCATTCCTTATGTAGAGCTATTGAGAGCAAAGAGAAACTGCAGCACATCTACAGCCTTTGAACTAGAGAGCAAGTGATGCAAAATTGATTCCGGGAAAGAGGTTGCTCAGCCAAGATTGTCAAATAAGCCAAAATGAGGGTAGATCAAGTCACAAGGCAGAGCTTGTTATATCCGAGAAAAGTCCTGTCAGAGTCATCACAACTTTTTTTGAAATCATGCACACAGTGTGAGAATTCTCTCTGAACACTGGCATTGGCATGTGCTAAAAACAGATGACAATTTCAATACATTTGTGGGCAACTCACCGCAGATCACATTTAGAAGTAGTTCTTCACTAAAAGATACCTTGAGTCAGAATTCCATTACCTGATCATGCCCAGTATACAGCGGGGTGGGTTCTATTGTTGTAAGAGCTGTAAGTCATGTAATAACAGCCACAATGGCTCCAATCTCAGCCTTCCCAGTACATCCAGACAATTTGAAATCAGAAAATTCACCACTTGTAACACCGACTTCTGTGTATACTGCCTAATCAGCCCTTGCAATTTTTTGTACATAGGAAGCACTATACACAACGCTAAGAAACTTGAACACTTGAGAGCTGTAAGACGCAATGACCATCAATACCCTGTAGCCAGGCACTTACCAACAGTCATTTTAGCAATGAAAATCTACTCCGCTTTGTGGAAACTATCAGGCCCAACAGTAGGGGGAGGTTTCCAGAGAAATGGCATTACCCAAACTTGACTCCAGATACATTTTGGATTTTGAAACTCTAACTCCTGGATGGAATCCAAATTTAAGGAGACCAAACAAAGATTCCTACAAAGAGGGTATAAATTCAATGATATTCACCGTGGAGAGGAAAAAGCGAGATGCCTAACACGAGCTCAAACCTTGGTGTACAAAAAAGAGAAAAGAAAGGAAGATCAAAAAGACGATACAATCAGAATGATCCTAACCTACAGCAAGGAAAGCTTTAAAATTCGAAAAATATTGAATAAATACTGGAATGTACTAACTAAAGATCCGGACATTGGAGAAAAGTTGGGTACACAACCACAAATAACATTTAGAAAAGCACCATCACGATCTGATAAATTGGTAAATAGTCACTTCGTGATGAGGAAATCAGGAACTTGGCTACAAAATTTACAAAAGGGATTCAGCAAGTGCAGAAGTTGCAAAGCCTGTAAAATCGATAAGAACAGGAGGACCATCAGTGATCCACGAGGAAAAGTATTTAATATCAATGAAACGATCACTTGCGAATCTACCTATGTAGTATATCTGATTGAGTGTCTATGTGGGAAACGCTACATCGGCAGTACAATATGGCCACTAAAGAAACAGATGTTATAACACATCAGGGCAACTCAAAACAAGGATACTACTTATGCAGTAGCTAAGCATATGATGACACAAGAAGGAAAAATGTGGCAGAATATGACATATTCAGGACTTGCAACGGTTCCGATCCATGAGAGGGGAGGGAACAGGACTCTGAAACTAAGACGTTTGGAGTCACAACTCATTATGAGGTTCAAAACAACGACCGGGACAGGGCTGAATGGGGATGAAGAGATGTACATACACCTGTAACTTTGTTCATAGAAATCTATAATCATCGCTCTTGGAAAAAATATACAATGAAAATATACAATGTATATATACTTCTGTTTCTGAACTAAATGAGGGATTTATTAACTGGTTATACCGATGTAAAATGTGGGCCTTACAGGAAATTTGACTAAAGTGCAAGGATTAGAATGTCCTAGGGTATGGATAATATCTTGTTATATGACTCCATGTGCACAATTGGGGCACTCAGCCTTAAAAGAAAAACCGTGAAAAAGACACTTAGGGGCCGAATTCGATTCGGGCCGGAAAAAATACCGACCGACTCGGTACGGGATTATAGTCCGACCGACACGTACCGGCATTGCCCGACCTGGGAAGTACGATGAAATGCATGTGAATCACGACCGACTCGTACGGAACTCAAGGCGAACGACCGACCTGGACTGAAACAAGCTATCCGGCCGGAAAACCACGCGAATCGAACCGACCGACACGCACCAGGAAGAAACCCGAACGTAACGTACCCGCGAACTCCGACCCGCGCAGTACGATGCAATGGGTGCAAAAGCAGACCGATTCGCACGGAGCCCAAGCCGTACGACCGACACGCATACAAAACACAGCCGAACAAACACAATACACCGCGACCGACGCGTACGCCGCATATGAAACCGAGCTGAAACACAGCGGGAACGACTCGGAGAGGCGCGCACGAGATAACTGCAACGTCCTACTCGGTCAGAAGAACGACTCCAACATGCACAATAATCACAAATGAAAAAATACAAAAAAAGAGGGCCAAACAAGCAATGACAAAGCCAATAAATACAGGGGGTGACAAAAATGGAACAAGGACACACCCCCAACTCCACCTACATAAAGGCCACAAATCCCTACCATGATCCTTTGCAAATTCCACTGACCTGCCAGCAGAGAAACCATCACACAGCAAACACAGACACACACACAGCTCATCCAACACAAAAGCCACACACCATTAGCACCTCAACAAATAGCACCCTCACACACACACAGCAAAACCTACACTCACACACCCTCACTTGCACACACACACACATCAATCACCACCACCACCATGCCCCTAAAGAAGAATCCATAGTTCCTAGATAGTGAATTGGAAGTCATGGTAGACGAAATCCTGAGGGTAGAGCCACAGTTGTTTGGCACATTGGTCCAACAGACCCCCATGTCGCAGAAAACCAAGATGTGGGCGAGGATCGTCGACAGGGTGAACGCACAATCACCATGTTTGCGCACAAAGGAAGACATCCAGAACAGGTGGTATGATGTGCGCAGGAGGGTCAGGGACCTACTGAAGAAGGATTACCTCCTGAGCCAGCACACCAGCAGTGGCCCTCCTGCCAAACCAGTATACCTCAGGCCCTGGGAGGAGAAGGTGCAGGCCATCCTACCACCAGTGAGCGTATATGGACTAACAAACATCCCAGAGCATGGTGAGTACACAACTAATATACACAATATTGTGTGCCAATACACACACATCACTGTCAAGGGGACAGTAAAACCATGCACCCCTAGCAAATTAACAGCAAACAAAAGATAATCATCCCAAAAAGTGTATGTCAGTCAGATAAACACAATACATGCCATCTCATAGTGATATGTAACTGTGTCATGACATGTACAAATCCAATACCAAATTGAGCTAGGCAGTGGCACAAATCTAACCAAAAAACACTGTCAGATATTTAGCCACCACTAGAACACCACCTCACAGGGAAGCTCACAGAAAGGAAGGAATCCTGTGTATGCTGGTGAAGTCAGTGTAGCCAAGAGCATGATGGGACTCGTAGTTACAGATAATGGGCAGCCTCACATTTGGACCATCAACACCACTCTGAACCATGCTCACAACACAGGGAGTGGAAAAGGCCTGACAATATGGCTGACACTGGGTACTGCTGTGGGGAGCACAAGGCCCTGCTGGGAACTGGGCACCAACAAACAACAGGACCACACTGTCAGCCATCTTGCCAATACTGTCACACTCACACACAGTGAAGTCCACTCAAAAGGAAGGAAGTATGGGCATGCTGGGAAGGGGGGTGTAGGCAATAGCATGATGGGAGTTGTAGTCACAGATAATGCTCACCCACACAATTGGCCCATCAACACCACTCTGAACTATGTTCACATCACAGGGAGTGGATAAGGACTGACAAGATGGCTGACACTGGGTACTGCTGTGGGGAGCACAAGGCCCAGCTGGGAACTGTGCACCAACAAACAGCACAACACCATTGCCTGACATCCTGAAAGCCAACTTGCACTCCCTGCAATGCAAGCACGTTGCATGGTGGGATATCTGGCTGGGTGGGAAGGAGGACTCACAGCACTGACCATAGTTACAAGCAGCTCACCTCACACACCCCCTCAACACAAACTCCACATAACCCACCAGGGAGAATGCAATGCCTCACATACCAAATGAAGATCCCACAAAGAACCACCACCCTGGGTAATGCCGTGTGAAGCACAGGGACACTCTTGGGACTTGTAGCCAAACAAACGCAAGGACAACACTGTCAGCCTTCCTGTCAGCACAGGCACACTACCCCACAGGGAAGCAGAGTCCAAAGGAAGGAAGTACGGGCATGCTGGGAAGGGGGTGTAGGCAATAGCATGATGGGAGTTGTAGTCACAGATACTGCTCACCCTCACAATTGGCCCATCAACACCACTCTGAACCATGCTCACATCACAGGGAGTGGATAAGGACTGACAAGATGGCTGACACTGGGTACTGCTGTAGGGTGCACAAGGCCCTGCTGGGAACTGTGCAACAACCAACAGCAAGACACCACTGAATGACATCCTGAGAGTCAACCTGAACCCACTGCAAGGGTGGCATGCTTCATGGTGGGATAACTGGGCTAGGTGGAGAAGGATGGCCGGATGTCCACCAAATACAACAAATGCTGGCCATGCACACACCTCAACATTCACATTGAAATGCCCCAGGTATGCATGACAATGTGCTACACCAATATCAACCTCTTACTGTGACAACTTAGGACAATGCAATGTACATGCCCGCATCCAGAGGTACAGTCACAACTGTCAGGTGTGTGAACCATTGATGCCTGTAGAAACATAACATACAATATGTGTCTCTTCCAAATACAGGTGATGATGATGGGGACACAGCAGCAGGCGAGGAGGAGTCCCTGTCCCATGCTCCGGGGGACACAGAGCTCACTGGTGTGGAACAGCCTCTGCCCTCCTCGGATGGCAAAGACCTACCTGGCACCTCTGGTGTGAGTCATCATGCAGCACCAGCTGGACCAACACCTGCACCCCCTGCACCCACCCCTCCAACAACTGCTAACACACAGACCACCCCCGCCGACACGGACAGACCAAGGACCACCGATGGCAACAGCACAGGGCCCCAGGCCCAGCGTGGAGCAATGGACGACAACACCACTAACAACCCCCAAGGGGGCCTTGGGTCACCTGTGCGTGCCACCGCAGGTCCTGCACGTGTCGCCAGGGGTGGTGGGAGGGGTGGTAGACATAGGTCGCTGCTTGCAGAGGGGACTGGACTGCATGATGACCCAGAACTGGCACGCATCGCTGATGCGTACCAGGATAGCACCGGAGAGGTCAGACAGGTCGTGGGGATCCTCAAGGACATACAACAGCAGCAGGCTGCCCATCATGCCCGCTTGGACTCCCACATGTCCCGTGTGGAGACACACATGTCTCGCAAGGAGTCCAAGTGAGACACATTGCAAGAACTCACAGCGGTGCATAGGGACATATTGACATGCCTCCGCCAGATTAGCACCAACATGGCCACACCTCCCTGTGTGCCCACAACATCTGGTGCTGCAACAACTGACACCGCCACAGGGAGGGAGGAGGACTCTGGCGGAGACTCCCCTGCACCGCCGCAGCGTGCACGTGAGGGTCCCCCCCCAAAGAAGAGGGGTCGTCCGAGGAAGGAAAACTGAGAGGTTGATGGCCACATACATCCCCCAGGAAGCCAACACCTGTTCCGGAAATTCTCCTTTGTGTGCAAACGTTTCACCCTGTCGAATGCAACACTACTCTCCCACATTACATGGGGAGTTCAAGTTGGACTAATGTATCATATGATTGTGGACTTCACTCAGGACATTTCTGCTACCAAGACTTCCAACTCATCTGGGAACTTTGGATCATAATCCCAATGTACTGCACCCACCATCCTGTGCACTATACACACACACATTTCTGTAAATAAAATCACTAGTACACCATACTTGCCTCTGTTGTTATTCAAATGTGGATACTGTTATGGTGATGATGATCTGCTAAATTACACTGTGTATGCTAACTGCTACAGCAAGTACAACACCGTCGTGTGAGTCATGGTGACGTGACACATATGAGGGAGACACACCACTAGGGCTACACAACACAGAGACACCAGGGCCATCGGACTCATCGCCCACAGTGATGTTGCCAGGAAATACAGTGGAATGCACAGACACCACACCTATTCAGAGTCTGTGTCAACTAGCCCACAGGTGCAGTAAGCAAATGTCAGTCAGATGTGTGACCACAGACAACACACATCCCAAAGTGAAGCACAGGTTCATTACACATTTGCAACATGTTGTTTCCACTACAAATGCAAGGTTTACCCACGTGGCAGTGGCCACACAGTCAACAAGTGCAGAAGATATGAAGTCCAGGGGTGTGTGGCACATCACTTGTAGGCAAACTACTGCTGCCACCCTGAAAGCTGAATCATGGTGTCGGGGATCCAAGTTGACCAAAGTACTCAGTAAGCACCCTGTGAAGGACAGACATGACACACAGTTAAAACCACTGAAGAACAGGACAGAACTGCAATACTCATGCCCAATACATGTCACAAGACAACTACACAAAACCAAGTTAGCATGTCAAAACTGTTGGGGAGTACAGACTACCTGTAAGGACACATTGCTGCATGCATCCAGTCAAGTAGCACATGGCCACAATCAAACAGCACCAAAGCACCACCCACACATATCATGCAAACTCACATCATTCACATTACATCTCCCTGGATACTCACATTCAGCTGAAGAAGTTGGTGATGAGCTGTATGCGGACATCACCATCATCATCATCATCATCACTGGCATCGTGGTCCAGGCCAGGATCCTCCACAGGTGGCGGACGTTGGTCATCGTCATCCAGGATGAGAGGCAACTCCTTCCGCACTGCCAGGTTGTGTAGCATGCAGCAGACGATGACAATCTTGCACACCTTTGCTGGGGCATATGGGAGGGCCCCTCCTGTCTTGTCCAGGCAGCGGAAGCGGCTCTTCAGGAGACCAAAGATCCGCTCAATCACTCTCCTGGTCCGACCATGTGCCTCATTGTAGCGCATCTGGGCTGGTGTCACAGGGTTCCTGAGGGGTGTCAGCAACCACGGCATGTTGGGGTATCCGGAGTCACCTACGGACAGACAAGTGCACCTTAGCTGAGTTGGAAAAGTGGGTGGAATACTACAGATCAGAACACACACAATGGTACAAAGTCAGTACACACCGACAAGCCAGGCACGCTGGTTCTGCATCTGTGCCATCATCCTCGGGATGCGACTACTCCTCATCACGTAGGCATCGTGTGCTGAACCAGGGAAACGGGCACACACATGTGTGATGCTCATATCTGCAAGACATACCACCAGAGCATTGATCGAATGGTAATGTTTACGGTTCCGGTATGCCTGCTCATGTGCCTGTGGTGGTATCAAAGCCACATGTGTCCCATCAATGGAGCCAATGACATGTGGCATCCTCCCCAGGGCATAGAAGTCACTCTTGACGTCAGTGAGTTGCTGACGTGTTGGGAAATAGATGTACTGGTTCAGGCATCTCAACATTGCCTCCAAAACATCGCGTAGCACACGGCTGAACATAGTCTGTGACATCCCACCGGCAGTCGCCACAGTGTGTTGAAAGGTACCGGTGGCAAAGAAGTGTAGGGCTGCCATTACCTTCACCTTGGGGGTCAGCGCCGTAGGGTACGTCCTGCCAAGTTGCAAATGTGGTGCCAAGCGCACTGCCAAATCATCAATCAGCTGCCTGGTGAAGCGGTACCGTCGGATGCTGTCACGTTCCACCATCGTTGCCAGGTCAGGGAATGGTCTATGGACAGCTGGAGCCCTGCAGTGCATAGGTTGAAGAAAGAAAGATTGTCAGTCACCCCACATATGTGCCATTCACCATACTCAATTTCACATGATACATCATTACGAGACACAAGTACTTGATGTGTGTGCCGTTCTGTTTGGACATAACTCACACCTACATGCCCATCATCTAACTTCTCAGTACAACATGTGTGCACAACAGGTACCAGGTTGTGCTATGGGAAACTCATTAGGCTGTGTCACAGTACCCATTTCCTGCTGTCACGTTCCACACACACACCACAGTGACATGTCTGGACAGATGCGCCACAGGCATCACAGCTCATTGGCAGGTAGATTCCCAGTGACCCTGTCTTGCCACATGGACACTGGCATGACATGGCGTATCATGTACACGTCAGAAAAACAAACATGACTCCCACAGGTAGTGGCCCCGGTCGCCTCCGCAGGACAGACATGGACGCCAGTGACGCACAACATCAAAGTCCATGCACAAACAACGTTGATGTGGAGACTGTCTCCCATCGTGCACATGGAATCAGAGACATCGGAAACACAACATGCACACAGACTGTGGAGGGACATCACTATTGTGGCAATGGGTCATCCTGTGACGTACATGCCTTCCCCCATGGGACCCTGGGGGTATGTGACATGTCACACACATACACAACCTGGAAATGTGACCATGCCACATGCTCCAAAATGAACTGTTGCACATCACAGTGGTCATGTGCACAACACACAAAGGACCCTGTCCCCATTAACACATGCACAGCCTGGGTGTGGCTGCCCACAAGTGCCACCACAGAAACCACATGTTAACCCCCATACACAGAAAAGGTAATGCAGCCTTACATGCCTTAGGAAACAGTGTGGACTGGGTGTGGTGTTGTAGGTGTGCCCCTGTGTCTCTGGCAGGTATATGTGGCTGGCATACGTTCACCAGTGACAAGCATGGTGACATATGTGACTGACCTGTACAGGTACGCGTTGTAAAGCAATGGACCGATCGGTGTGCCCGGCCGGCCCATTGCATCTGTTGAATCCCGAAATACGCGTTGTACAGCAATGGACCGATCGGTGTGCCCGGCCGGCCCATTGCATCTGTTGTGAGCGGGTTCGCGTTGTATCCCGAAATACGCGTTGTACAGCAATGGACCGATCGGTGTGCCCGGCTGGCCCATTGCATCTGTTGTATCCCGGAATACGCGTTGTACAGCAATGGACCGATCGGTGTGCCCGGCCGGCCCATTGCACCTGTTGTATCCCGGAATACGCGTTGTACAGCAATGGACCGATCGGTGTGCCCGGCTGGCCCATTGCATCTGTTGTGAGCGGGTACGCGTTGTATCCCGAAATACGCGTTGTACAGCAATGGACCGATCGGTGTGCCCGGCCGGCCCATTGCATCTGTTGTGAGCGGGTACGCGTTGTATCCCGAAATATGCGTTGTACAGCAATGGACCGATCGGTGTGCCCGGCCGGCCCATTGCATCTGTTGTGAGCGGGTACGCGTTGTATCCCGAAATACGTGTTGTACAGCAATGGACCGATCGGTGTGCCCGGCCGGCCCATTGCATCTGTTGTATCCCGGAATACGCGTTGTACAGCAATGGACCGATCGGTGTGCCCGGCCGGCCCATTGCATCTGTTGTATCCCGAAATACGCGTTGTACAGCAATGGACCGATCGGTGTGCCCGGCCGGCCCATTGCATCTGTTGTATCCCGGAATACGCGTTGTACAGCAATGGACCGATCGGTGTGCCCGGCCGGCCCATTGCATCTGTTGTGAGCGGGTACGCGTTGTATCCCGAAATACGCGTTGTACAGCAATGGACAGATCGGTGCGCACGCATTGGCTGGGGCCTGGCATGGCAACGGACGCATTTTCAAAGCTCCAACGAGTCTGATGCAGTGAATTCAGTTGGCCAGCCACAACAATGTTGCAAAATCATGGGTGTCATGAAGTTGAAGATTTGAAGGATGCTGTGGGCGTGTATTAGTGGTGCTATTCCATGCATTGGTCAGATTCAGAAGATGCAAACGACTTGGACCTATCACTTTGGACACATGGGACAGTATCTGCCTCTGCAGCACACATATAATGCTGGCTGTTCCCCTGAGAGCTCACTTGCCTGCACTACATGCTCCAGGACGACATCTGCCACCAACACTGCTGCTGTCTCTGCATCCTCTGGCTACTGCAATGGCACGTACTGTGGAGAGAGCCCCAGCCTTCAGCCTTGAGGAGAACCAGGCCCTGCTGGACAGCCTATCTTCCACAGTACAGCAAGCTGTATGGGACACCAGGGGAGCAGGTGAGTGTGCTGTCCACTGCCTTTCTAATTTTGCATGTTGTCTGACTAGCAGGACTTACAGTGTGCACACCACTGGCTAGCATGCTCACTGAGTAGTTCTGAGCCCCCAAAGTGTGTAGTTACATGCACTGAACAGGTACAGTGCAGTAACAGTGCATTCCAACAAGGTTTACTTTCCATGCAATGATACCATGTAGTAACTGCTGGCAAACTGTTCATAGCCATCGTTGCACTGCCTGTGTACATCATGTGCCACAGTGATTGAGACATGTATATCCAACTGTGTGATGCACGGATATGTTGCATGTGTAGTAATGGCATTTTCACTTTGTCATCCCCACAGGTTGATGCCCACCAGAAGCAGAAAATCTGGCTGACCATCGCCCGGGCAGTAAGATCCATGGGAGACTACAAGCACCGGATCCGCAACTGCCAGAAGAGGTGGCAGGACCTTTGAGGCTGGACCCGGAGGATCGCAAGGGTCCAGCTGAAGCTGTCGCCTACTCGCAGGAGGGGCGGACACCGGACCCTGACCCCCCACATGCTCAGGATCCTGGCGGTGGTCTTCCCTGACCTGGATGGGCAGCTGAAGGCCAGACAGCAGCAAGGAGGGGGTGAGTCCATGACAGCACTATGCACTTTGTCTGACATGCTATGTGCCCTCCTCTGGCCTGGTTAAACTTCCACAGTACATCAGTCTTGTGGTCCAGGACCCATGTCCCTCTATTGTGACATGCCCACTCCTCATCTGATACGCATATGTGTGGCCCTTACAGTCAGGAAATTGTGTCACTTGGGGACTGTGTCATTGCATTTTGCTTTGCTCAAGGTGGGGGACAGCATTTGTTCCGGTGACTATGTTGTGGGATTCATGGGTGGGTCAATTGCTCACACAATGCCCAAGTCCTGACATGTAATCTGGGTGTAACTTTGATATGTGGTCCACTTGCTGATCTGATTCACCACATGTCCCTGGGGTATTTGGCACACCCCCATGCTGTGGGTGGGAACAATGTTTGGGCCTCAGGAGTATGTATATCAAGTGTGTCACACATGCTTAGACACCTGCCTACTGTCCAGGACTCATCCCTCTTACAGGTGGAGCTGGACAGTCATGCCTACTCCAGGGCATACAATACACTCTGTACTCCCACTCCCGTGGATCATCTGACATGTTGTGATCAGTGACATGTTCCCTCAGGTGTCTGCCTCTGTGTCATTGTGCTGTGGCTTCGTTGTCAGGACTACTGGTATGTTTGTCGGTTAGGGCTCAGCATGCCATCTGAGATGTGACCATGAGAGACGATACTTCTGTGACTTATAGGTGTCTGATCACTTCACTGTGCACACAGGTGTATGCGACTGTGACTTTCAGGCAGCTGTTTTTCATTCACAGCACACTGTGAGGTGCTCATGTTCAGAGAGTTGTGTTTCGTGTCCCCCATATGTCCAATTGGTATGACGTGGACAAATAGTAGTTCAGATGATGTTGTTTTTGGGGGCTGGACATGTGCACTTGTCAGTTACATAACTTGCATTCCCCATGTCCTAGGATTGTGACACAGTGCAGACTGTTGTTGGCTGGCTGCCATGGCCATGTGACTGGAGACAGTGATGTATGACTTTGCACGCATGCCTGTGTCATGGCATTAAACTTCCTAAGACTGATCCTGCAGGGGAGTGACATGTGCAACATGCACCCCATTGTGGCATTAACTATCCGGACATGGGTGGATCATGGTGTCTGTCCCTTACCCGATCCACCTCGTCACTATCCCTCCCTGGTCTCCCCCTTCCCCCCCACCCCCTTCCTCCTCTACGTTCCCCGCATCCCTTCCACTTCTATATAGGCCCCTTGCACCTTCCTCTCCCTCCGGCTTTACCCCTCTTCCTCCATTTATACACTCTTCCTCCGACTACCACTCCGCTTCAAGATGGCCGCCGCTCTAGCAATTGCATCTGGGCCGCCCATTCGCGCGTAACTATCACGCCATTCCCATTCGCCGTCAGACCTCTGAGTACTTTCCTGGTCCTCCCAAGACGCATTCTGTCTTCCACTGCCAACCGACACTGATCGGACCTCCGCAGTGCGGCTCGCCTACCGGACCCTCCGGCCTTTCGCCACCCACCCCGCATTAGGTAAGCTCGGCCGAGTATTTAATTGGTTGCCGGCATTGGCTAATTCCGGCACTGGCCCATCTAGGCTTTTAACAGGCGAACGCAGACCCCCTGGTTGCACCCCTTATTTATTGCTTTCCTGGCTTTTCCCACAGATACTGAGCTGGCGAATGGCACGCTCCAATTGCTCCCCTTTCCGGTCGATCGCTGACCGTTGGTGACCACTCCAGCTCACGGCAGACAGTACCTTCCCACTGTTCCAGCGCTTGCGCATGGCAAGCGCTCAATTTACACCGTTATTATCGCAGGCTCCCGGCCGGGAGCCGCAGCCTCTGAGAGCACGTTGACCGCACCTGTGGTCTTCTTGCTGCCCCTTTTGGTAAGATTCTGTCCACCTTCTGTCCACTCCTTTCTTTCTACCCTCGGCGCCATTTCTACTCACTCTGGTTATCTCTCTTTATTTCAGAACTGTCGCTACTCACCCGGATACCGTGGCTCTGTATGCTTATACCCACTCTCACCCGTACCCTCTGGCCAATTTCCTGCGTTCCTTTCCTTGCTGTAATTCTGGTTAGTCCCCCTTCCCTCTAATTTCCCCTTGGACTGTCTTATCACTTGTTACCCTCCCTTCTCTATATTTCCTCACAGCCTTACCATCACCTCTCATTCTCTTAGCGGTTCAGCTGACCCTTCTGACACCGACCTTCCCTCTTCCCTCTTTTACACTGTTCTTTTCCTGCTGTAATTTTGGTTAGTCCCCCTTCCCTCTGGTTTATCCCTTGGACTGTCTTATCACTCGTTACCTTTCCTTCTCTATATTTCCTCACCGTCCTTCTATTCCTACATCGCCTTACTATCATCTCTCACTCTCTTATCGCCTTAGCTCACCCTTCTGATACCGACCTTCCCTCTTCCCTCCATTCTACCTGATCTCCCTTATACCTCTATCCATTTCCACTCTCCTTTCAACACACCATCCCCTCCTCCTATTACCCCTCTTACCCTAATTTTACAGGTTTTAATCATTTTTCTTCCCCCTCTCCCTTTTCCCCCTTCCCTTTCCCTACACTTATCCAGGCAACTTTTCAGGCACTTGATCTATTGTTAGTCCTGTTGAGATCCCGATACCCTCTCCGGGATTGAAACGTCATCGACACATACATCTTTAACTCTATACCATTATCTATATTCTACTGTGGAGTATGAGATGTAACCCCAACTGTGACTTTTTGTTTATCTATATTCTCATATACTGGAAAGTCACTTTTTAAAGTCACTTGCCTGTGGTAAGGAAATCGGCTGATTTCCCTCTGCCTTGTCACGTTTGGCTCACTTTATTTTTTCGTGTTTACTATTTCTACGTTTTATTGACCTACTCATTAAATAGCTTATTTGTGTATCAAGACATTTGTTAAATCCGATTTTTATTATAAAATTGTGATATCTCTTTTAAACATTCTCCTCGTGTGGGACCCCTGTTCTACGAAGCATAAATCTACCCTTGGTCCCCGCTGACTTCCAGGGTCTCCTTGTTCCCCTTACTGTACTTAAGCGCAATCGCTGGATTGCAAGGAATAATTACTTTATTCCACCCTACTAATTGCGTTAGTGGGCCCAATTCCTTTTCCTTCCCTTTTCCCCCCACCCCCCACCTTTCCCCCCTTCTCCTCCTAGGCATGGCACAACACGCTCCCTTATATTCAGATGAATATATCAAAAAGATTTTAGAGGGCCCCTCCCTCTTCTCAGAGACATCTGACACCACCAACACAATTGAAAGTTCTATTTTTGACCAACTTGAAAAATCAACCAAAAAATTCATATTCGTATGCTTACGGAATATCTAAAGACAGACACAATTCCCGCTGGGTTACAAGTTCAAAATATCCCAGGAGTCTTCACTGAAATTAAAAAATACCTCACAGGTTTTAGCTACATTGGTACTACATGCTCAAGACATTGGATGGTCTTGGGCATTGATATAGCCAACGAAGAGGCCAAAAAACTTGAGATAGAAATCAAAGATATTGAGAAACAAATTAAAGAGAATAGTAGTATCGAAGACGCCAAAACACTTCTAGATAAGGTCGAGAAAACCCTGTCCGAATTTCACAGAATTGAGCAAAACAAGAAAATCACCAAAGTAAAACGTGACGTGAAAAACTATACAATAGAAAGAACGTACCCTTACTTAGCTGAAGATTTCTATACAAACAGATCATACTTAGGTCCCAGAACACCACGTCCCTGGGGTAGGTTCAATAAACAACAGACCATAGTAGGATTCTCTGATACCTCAGCAGAATCATCCGATAACTCAGACACTGCTGAAGGCCCTAGCACATCTAGGAACAGGGGTAATAACCCGAATTTTTTAGGACAAGATCAGGGCCGCCAGACCAACCGGGGGACGTCACGGCCTCCACGTTGGTACAGCGCGCCAGGAGACAGACAAACACGCCACAGGTATTACCAATGGTAAGACAACGAATACCAAACTTTAACCCTGTAACTGACATCAACATTAACATCATGCCTGACATTGACTCTTTCCCTATTTTCAACCTCTCAAATCACCAACTGTCCGAGAAAGAAATTACTCTACTGAGTAAAGGCCTCTCATTTGTCCCCACTGTGAAACATGACCCCCTCCAACTCCAAATTGAATTGTTACGTTTTTTTAGAAAACTGCGTCTTCATGCTTTTTTTATTGACAAACCGTATATTCCATCTGCAGTTTTCACTGCATTCCGCCCACCCTCTACCTTCTCTCCTCCACAATGCAGCATACCAGCTGAGATTGTCACGTTCGAAAAGTTAGTACTCAAAGACATTACTGACCAGGAAACATCACGAAGATACACTCCTTACAATCTCACACTATCTGAGAAGACTGCGCTACATAATCTGAAACAGATTGATAATTTAATTATCAAACCAGCGGACAAGGGTGGTGGAATTGTTCTCCAAGAGATCGATACCTACACCCAAGAAATTCTAAGGCAACTCTCCAGAGTAGACCATTATCGTAAGCTTCCATCCGACCCGACCAAGGAGATTCAGAAACTTATCCTTGACATCACAAACGAAGGACTTACTCAGGGCTTCCTCAGCAAAAACGAATTTCTTTACCTCAACACTAAATCCCCCCGCACCTCAGTGATATACACCCTGCCCAAAATACACAAAAATGCAACAACACCACCCGGACGGCCCATTGTTTCTGGATGCGGCTCTATTCTTGAGCCACTCAGCAGATATATTGATCCCTTTATCAAAGACTTTGTACCTGGCACCCTCTGTTACATCAAAGATACCATGGCCATGATTAACCTTGTAGAAGACCTCCCCTTTGATCCCCTTCGCTGTCTTCTATGTACTCTTGACGTAGAGTCACTATACACCAACATTCCCCAAAACGAGGGCATTGAGGTTATTGAAATGTTCCTCAATTCCAGACCCCAACCTCACCCAGTTCCCACCTCCTTTCTACTTCATCTTCTGAAAATATGCCTCACACGTAATTTTTTCCTATTTAATGGCAATTTTTACCAACAGGTCAAGGGCACCAGTATGGGCGCAGTTTTTGCTCCAAATTTTGCCATATTATATATGGATTGGCTCGAGACACAAAGAATACTATCCCCTCACAATCCATTCAGAGCCAACATTCTTGAATGGAAGCGATATATTGATGATATCTTCCTCATTTGGGAAGGCACAGATATCAATTTGCTCGACTTCAAAGACTGGTTGAACACCCATTGCAATGGCCTTAACTTTACCATAAATATGAGTAAACAGGAGATTGCATTCCTTGATTTGTTGATCATTGTACATGATGGGGCACTCTACACTACCCTTTACCGTAAACCCACTGAGAAAAACACATTGTTGGCATACAATAGTAACCATCCTAGGGCTTTACGTGATTCCCTCCCATACTCCCAATTCCTTCGTTTACGCCGCAATTGCTACCGTAAGGAGGACTACTTTATGGAGGCCAAACTCTTATCCAAGAAATTGGCATCCAGAGGCTACCCGCGCAAACTTGTGAAAACAGCCGTGAAACGCGCTTGGTATTGCCCCAGGGACACCTTGTTGAGCCCCAAAGAAAGAAACAACAGCGACAAATTAGTCTGTGTCACTACATTTTCCCCCATTTCCAACTCAGTGAGGAAAAGCATCCTCAAACATTGGCCCACACTCAATGTGGGAGTCTGAACTTAGAACGTCCATTATTCGCGTTCAAGAAAAACAAAAGTATAAGAGATCACCTTGTCAGGGCAGCCCTCCCTAGTACCAACAATAAGACTACACTTAGACAGATTTGGGGTCTACCACCTGTACTTGGGCACTTCAAATGTGGCGGTTGTAGTGTCTGTCACCTCACGAATGACACTAAGAAGTTCGTGCATGCCAATATTGATGTTACGTTATCGAATTTCTCAAACTGTAATACTGTCAATGTTATATACGCAATTTTTTGCCCGTGTAACTTAATTTATGTTGGTCAAACAACACAAAAAATCAGGATCCGGATCTGCCAGCACAGAAGCCGGATACGCTGTGGGACACCCAATGCACCCCTTGTTGAACATTTTGCTGCACTTAATCACACGGAAGACCAAATAAGGTGGCAAGTAATCACAGTAATCCATCAACCACCAAGAAGTACGAACATTTCAGGCATCCTTAACAAGGAGGAGTTAAAATGGATTATACGAACGGACAGTCTCCACACAGGACTTAATCGCCTGGAGGACTGGTCGAACTTGTTGTGATTATACCTAGCACCCGGTGTGCAACTATCCTTCTGATATATTGCACTACCAACTGTAATTCTATTTTCACCATTGATGCAACATAAAATTCCCCTTTTATTAACACCCTCCTTCCTCTATTCCCCCACAATTTCTTGCCCTGCCTCTCTGTCACCGGTCTCCAATCTAGACACGTACAGTATGCCTTCTGTACAATCACCATTACTTCTTTCCCTTCTGTCCTTTTCTCCCCCTTTTTTATCCAGTAACTCACCCCTTTCTATTTCCCTCCCTATTGTTTTAAGCTCCTTTCCTCCTTGATCCTACCCCCTTACCCGATCCACCTCGTCACTATCCCTCCCTGGTCTCCCCCTTTCCCCCCCCCTTCCTCCTCTACGTTCCCCGCATCCCTTCCACTTCTATATAGGCCCCTTGCACCTTCGTCTCCCTCCGGCTTTACCCCTCTTCCTCCATTTATACACTCTTCCTCCGACTACCACTCCGCTTCAAGATGGCCGCCGCTCTAGCAATTGCATCTGGGCCGCCCATTCGCACGTAACTATCACGTCATTCCCATTCGCCATCAGACCTCTGATTACTTTCCTGGTCCTCCCAAGACGCATTCTGTCTTCCCCTGCCAACCGACACTGATCGGACCTCCGCAGTGCGGCTCGCCTACCGGACCCTCCGGCCTTTCGCCACCCACCCCGCATTAGGTAAGCTCGGCCGAGTATTTAATTGGTTGCCGGAACTGGCTAATTCCGGCACTGGCCCATCTAGGCTTTTAACAGGCGAACGCAGACCCCCTGGTTGCACCCCTTATTTATTGCTTTCCTGGCTTTTCCCACAGACACTGAGCTGGCGAATGGCACGCTCCAATTGCTCCCCTTTCCGGTCGATCGCTGACCGTTGGTGACCACTCCGGCTCACGGCAGACAGTACCTTCCCACTGTTCCAGCGCTGGCGCATGGCAAGCGCTTGTCGTGGCCTTGAATCCTCAGGGTCGTATGTTGCTCTTTATGGTCCACCTCTCGATACCACCACAGTCTGGATTAATGTTACAGACTCAATGGAGTGATCAAGCGGGGGAAGGGAAGGATGGGGACAGCGGGGAAGGAGACCTGCAACAAGAATAACAACCATGTAACTCAAAATATATATATATATAGATCTGTATACATACATACACTGGTAAACATATAGGTACTGCTGGTGTTTCCTAATTATACCTGTAAAACAAAATTCCTCCGTAATGTAGTCATAGATCGGAAATCAAGGCTCCACACACGGCCAAAGTATGCAGAGTTTTTCTGTGCTGGGGGTGCAACGCTGACGTGGGTAGGTTCTGGTTCTCTAGTGGTGAGATAACCCAAAAGGAGGCCCCTGCGCGCATGCAGGTATTAGAGACAGCTTAACTACGAAGGATTTTCAAATCAAGATGGGTTACTCACACTACTCCACTGCCATAGAGTTTTTCTAGTGGATAGTGTTCAACCCTCAGTGTCTGATAAAGTCTCAGTATAAGCAACAATAGCGTTTGAAGATAATCTTCTAAGTTTCTGATAGGAACTGACAAAGCAACAGACAGTACACGCACTCTCACAATTCCAACGGACAGGAGTTCCTAAGGAAATATCCAAGTCAATGCGCTACCATCTAAAGGATTGAAAACGCCAAGAAAACTACAGTCTCCTATGGCGTATGCGTTCTCTCTGCATGAGTTCAACAAACTCTCCAACATGAGAGAACGCCGATAAAGTAGGGAAGGCAGCCGCCTCCCGACTCCTACTCCATAACACTATACCGGGGTATAACCTCTTGCCGGCTTTCTTACGGAGAATACTCTGAGTTCGTTTGCACCGCAAGAACCCGGAAATGGGTTCAGCCAACGGTGCAAGCGAAGCGTCGATAAATAAACCACGGGAGTTTGCCACATCCGCTGAGTGCCTTAGTTAGTACAACAAGGGAAATGTGGTGCAAAATGCACCCTTACCAGACCTTCATGGAGCTCCGGGCGTCTCAGCGGCAATAGTAAACGGCACCCGCTGTGGCTTCGGAAGAGCTGAAATACTTCCTTCCGTGAACGGGATGACGTCAGTTACGTGGTCCCCCATTGATCCATGGGAACTGTAGTTCCACTGGCGTACGTGGCGTCTTGCGGTTTACCTTGGCTTCGTCAGTGTTCTCCGGCTGCCCCTCTGGTGAGACCTGACAGCGCTCAATTTACACCGTTATTATCGCAGGCTCCCGGCCGGGAGCCGCAGCCTCTGAGAGCACGTTGACTGCACCTGTGGTCTTCTTGCTGCCCCTTTTGGTAAGATTCTGTCCACCTTCTGTCCACTCCTTTCTTTCTACCCTCGGCGCCATTTCTACTCACTCTGGTTATCTCTCTTTATTTCAGAACTGTCGCTACTCACCCGGATACCGTGGCTCTGTATGCTTATACCCACTCTCAGCCGTACCCTCTGGCCAATTTCCTGCGTTCCTTTCCTTGCTGTAATTCTGGTTAGTCCCCCTTCCCTCTAATTTCCCCTTGGACTGTCTTATCACTTGTTACCCTCCCTTCTCTATATTTCCTCACAGCCTTACCATCACCTCTCATTCTCTTAGCGGTTCAGCTGACCCTTCTGACACCGACCTTCCCTCTTCCCTCTTTTACACTGTTCTTTTCCTGCTGTAATTTTGGTTAGTCCCCCTTCCCTCTGGTTTATCCTTTGGACTGTCTTATCACTCGTTACCTTTCCTTCTTTCTCTATTTCCTCACCGTCCTTCTATTCCTACATCGCTTTACTATCATCTCTCACTCTCTTATTGCCTTAGCTCACCCTTCTGATACCGACCTTCCCTCTTCCCTCCATTCTACCTGATCTCCCTTATACCTCTATCCATTTCCACTCTCCTTTCAACACACCATCCCCTCCTCCTATTACCCCTCTTACCCTAATTTTACAGGTTTTAATCATTTTTCTTCCCCCTCTCCCTTTTTCCCCTTCCCTTTCCCTACACTTATCCAGGCAACTTTTCAGGCACTTGATCTATTGTTAGTCCTGATGAGATCCCGATACCCTCTCCGGGATTGAAACGTCGTCGACACATACATCTTTAACTCTATACCATTATCTATATTCTACTGTGGAGTATGAGATGTAACCCCAACTGTGACTTTTTGTTTATCTATATTCTCATATACTGGAAAGTCACTTTTTAAAGTCACTTGCCTGTGGTAAGGAAATCAGCTGATTTCCCTCTGCCTTGTCACATTTGGCTCACTTTATTTTTTCGTGTTTACTATTTCTACGTTTTATTGACCTACTCATTAAATAGCTTATTTGTGTATCAAGACATTTGTTAAATCCGATTTTTATTATAAAATTGTGATATCTCTTTTAAAGATTCTCCTCATGTGGGACCCCTGTTCTACGAAGCATAAATCTACCCTTGGTCCCCGCTGACTTCCAGGGTCTCCTTGTTCCCCTTACTGTGCTGGTATGCATCACATGCATTTCTATTTAGACTCTGGCCATCCCTTTCTCTGGACACCTGCACTGACTCAGTGGCAAGAGATGTGATGTGTGCATGTTCACATACTTCACCGTGTTCCCTGCAATGTCCAACAACTGTGTAGGTGGTGCATGTGTCCACACTGGGGTCTTACCATCAGACAGGCACCAGACAGGTGGGTGCAAGGGCAGGTGGGGTGTGAGTCCCATGATTGACCATCAGACTGACAATTGGCTTCCCCGAATCTGTGTGAGGACATTAGGCAATGTTCAACTAAGGATGCCAGGGCTTGCTCTGTGATGTGCTGTACTTACTGTGGTGTGTGCGGTCAGTGCAGGTGACTGATGTTTGTCTGTTTCCCTAATTGTTTGCAGATACATCCACGGCCACAGGAGGGGACAGCTCCACGGACCAGGAGGAGCAGCGGAGCCAGACTGGGTCAGCATCCGACGAGTGGTCAGAGGGACCCAGTGGCACAGAGGGCGAGGGGAGCCACACCGAGGAGTCCTCAGCACCATCCACCTCAGCTGAGGACCACAGCAGCTCGGAGGATGACTCCCTTGTGGAGGCGGGTCTCAGCAGCCACCAAAGGCCAGCTAGTCTGTCTGGCCCCGCCACCACCACCACCACCACCGCCCTCCCATTGGCTCCCATTCCTGAGGTCCGTGGAGGCTCCCGTGCTCGGGAGCGTGTCTCCTTCGTGCCCTGCCCCTGTGTCCACTGCTGCCCTGAGTGAGGAGTCTGTGTACCTCCTTCGGCAGCTCCATGTAGGGCAGACAGCAATGCTGAGTGTCCTCCATGCACACACCACTCTGTTGACACAGCTGGTGTCGTTCATGGAGGGCATCTCGACGGGTATGTCTGCCCTACAGAGGAGCAATAAGTCCATGGACTCCTCCCTGACGGCAGCCGTGTTCCTCCTCCAACAGTCCCTCACCCCTCCCACCTCTGCCCCATCCACACTTCCTGCCACCCTACCTGTCCAAAGCACATGCACACCTGCACAATCACCCAGGCACACAGACATGAGCAGCACAGACACACCCAAGAGAAAGGCAAGACGTGCACACAAGCATCCTCAGGGGACTGATACCACACACACAGGGGATGGGGAACAGACACACACACAGGCATCCACAGTCACTCCGCAGTCCTCCAAATCCTCTCCCTCCAAGACCCCTTCCCTTGCCTCACCTGCTACCCCACCTACACAGCAGATCTTCCTGTGTGACCTCGGCCTCTTCCCCTCCGATCCTGCTGATCCAGCATACCGGGGGAAGAGGAAGTCCACCCACACAGAGGGGAGTGCCCCTCGCCCCCGGACACCCTCCCCCAGGCGCAGGCAGACACAGGACCCCATTCGGAAGTCCCCCGGACCAGGAAGAGCAAGACCCCACCACCACCACCACGCAGCTCCACCACCCAGTCTCTCTCCTCCATCCCCCAGGCCACCACTCCACAGGTTCCCCCACCACACCCTGCCCCAGGTTCCCCCACACACCAATACCGCATCCCCAGACTGCTTAGGCCCTCCCCCTGCCACTTGCTGTTCCACCCCCAACCCAGACGCTCTGCCTGTTAGTGCCACTGGTGTGGAGACCGGGTCCCCCCTCTGTCCTGCCCACCTCATCTGCCCACCCTTCCACTCCCTTGGAGTCATGCACTGCAGTGGAGTCCACAACCACCCCGTCTGACTCGGGCACTGCAGTGGGGACCCAGTCCACTACATCAGACCAGCCCACTGCAGTGGTTGCAGCACCCACACCAACTGACTTGTGTACCACAGTGGTGCCGGCCCCCCCTGAGTCAGACACCTCCACTGCAGTTGCCGGTGACACTCCTGCAGCCACCACCCCTTCACTGCCTCACTCTGCCATCACCTGATCCTGTCCATGCGGTGCCTGCCCTGCCCCTTGTATGCCCCTCCAAGGGGGATGTCCCCTGTCCGTACCAGTGCAGGCAAGCAATGGGTGACCAGTTGTCACTTATCACCCTGTTGGGACTGTGATTTTGGACTGGCCATTGGCCTTAGTTTCCTTTGGACTTCAGAGTTTTCCTTGACATTTGCTGAATAAAGCCTCTTTTTGTTTAATTGTGGGTTTTCTTTTGATGTACATGATGTGGATGAGTAGCATCCTGCATTTGCAATTGTAATAGTGTTCATATCAGGAAAATGAAGTGTTGCTGTGATGGACTCCATGTGGTCCATGGGATATGTGTCCTGTTGTAGTCTGGATCTATGGCATCCTTTGCTGCAGTCTGAGGGTGTAATGTTCAGCATTTGACACAGGGATGTACGTTTAGCATTTGTAAATGAACATCTTTGTCTTACACTGATGCACATCTGGTGGGCTTACCACTGTTCAATGTTCCGATTTCCCTGACTGTGTGCCCATCTCCACTGGACATGCAGTTTTGCACATCAATGTCGAAGGACTCATCTGTGTATACAGTGCAACTTGCTTGACACGTGTTTTGGGTGTATGCAGATGACTGACGTGACACTCCCGTACCCAGGCTGATGTGAGCAGAGCCTTCTGTGTGTTGTAGTTGTTGACTCACTGACGGAGTGTTATGCTGACATGTTTGGGTCGTGCACAGACATGGTTTGGCACAGCGGACCTTCCACAGGAGTGGAGTGCCCTCATGGCAGTGTGTAATCCGGTGACATTGCGTGGGCCTGTGTTGTGTGTTGTGTAAGCATGTCTGTGCGTGTTCCCTTCCCTTTTCCTACACAGGCTGTGTCCCTAGGGATGTTCCTGTTTGTGATGCTTGCTGAGTTATTCTGTGTTCATCCAGCATCTTGGACCTGGTTTCTCTGTGATGTGGGTGCATGGCAAACTAATGTTCATGAGGTTGTCATCCCAGGTTGTCTTTGTTGTCAGGGCTGGGGATGTGGTCAAACGCAGATGGGACACATTCAGGATTCCCCTTGGCACTTGTTGTTTACACAAGTCATGTGATTTACAGTTTGTGGTAGCTTTCAGTGATTGTGACATGTTGTGTGTGTGACTGCTGCCACTCCTCAGGGTCAGAGCTGCAATGTTGGAAGTTGTGTACGTGTGTTCTTAGTGTGTCACCTTGGCTTCTTCGTTGGTGTGTGACTATGGCCAGGATCCCATTGATTGTGGTGGATTTCACATCATGCCCATGTACAGCGTGTGTCAGACATTGACGAGTCTTGTTGACTGGCCATGTGTGATGGCTTTCTGCACCTTAGTTCCCACCACCACCCCTGGTATTGTCATGGGTGCATGTGCAATGTCACCAGACCATGTGAGCTTCACTGCTGCACATTGGTGGAGATCAGGGTGTGTGGTGTTGAGTGTGTGCAAATGTGAGTTGTTGCACGGCTAGACCCCTACCTCCATATTGGCCTTGGCTTGCAGGCCGTGCTGATTGATTAGAGCTTGTGTAGGTGTGATGGTAGTTTGTTGCTCAGGACACATGGCTGTGGTTCACAGTGTGAACGACATCTACCTTTGTCATCACAGTGGGATTATCATGCAGGCTAGTGTCAGCACAATGTGGGGTCCCTGGGGGTAGTGCTGTGGTGGGTCTGTCTCTTGCTGTGTTAGTTGCTGTTCCTACAAGCTTGTGTGACATGTGTAATTTGGGCTCCCTCTCATCTAACAATGCCTGATTGCCCACATAGGGGTATCCGATCCATGAGTAACTTTTGTATGGTACTGTATACACATCTGTGTAGTTGGAATTCAGGCCTCCTCATGTGTTGTGTGGTTGCCTGGGGACACTGGCACACCCCCCATCACCCGTTGTGTTTGATATGCAGTGTGAGTCTGCCTGTTTGTGTTTGTGCCTTAGCACCACTGCATTGGCATATCTTGAGTGTGCCATTGGCTGTATGTTGTTTGGTGGCTTTCCCCTGCTGTCCCTGGGACTCCTAGGTCATCAGTCAGCACAATAATCATGGTTTGTATGTCCCATTGCTGCCATGGTATGGTATTTGTTCACCTCACATCTACAGTCTCCACAGGATATCTACATTTGTGTGTCCATTGGTGCAGATATGTGGGTCAGCATTATGATGGTCACTTCTGTCATTGTGTTATTTGTGAATGTTGACAATGTGGGACCCCATGGGTGATGTTTGTATGCACATGGCCAAAACGATGTTTCAGTGACACTGCACTGTTTGCCTCGAACAATCTATGTTGCTATGGGACACAAGCACTACTATGCCACTGATGTGTTTGTTGTTGTGTGACCAGGATTCATCCATGCTGTTTGGCTTTGGCAGCTTTTACCATGACTACACTTACCTTATGATCACTGTGGTGATGGTGCTTTCGGCCCCATTGCCACATCAGCTATGGACCCCATACTTCCCTTTTGGTCACTGTGGTGATGGGGCTTTAGGCCCCATTGCCACACTGTTCAAAAATGTGCATCAGCTATGGACCCCATACTTCCCTTTTGGTCACTGTGGTGATGGGGCTTTAGGCCCCATTGCCACACTGTTCAAAAAGGGCATCAGCTATGGACACCACACTTCCCTTTTGGTCACTGTGGTGATGGGGCTTTAGGCCCCATTGCCACACTGTTCAAAAGGTGCATCAGCTATGGACCCCATACTTCCCTTTTGGTCACTGTTGTGATGGGGCTTTAGGCCCCATTGCCACACTGTTCAAAAATGTGCATCAGCTATGGACACCACACTTCCCTTTTGGTCACTGTGGTGATGGGGCTTTAGGCCCCATTGCCACACTGTTCAAAAAGTGCATCAGCTATGGACACCACACTTCCCTTTTGGTCACTGTGGTGATGGGGCTTTAGGCCCCATTGCCAACCTGTTCAAAAAGTGCATCAACTATGGACACCACACTTCCCTTTTGGTCACTGTGGTGATGGGGCTTTAGGCCCCATTGCCACACTGTTCAAAAGATGCATCAGCTATGGACACCACACTTCCCTTTTGGTCACTGTGGTGATGGGGCTTTAGGCCCCATTGCCACATTGTTCAAAAAGTGCATCAGCTATGGACACCACACTTCCTTTTGGTCACTGTGGTGATGGGGCTTTAGGCCCCATTGCCACACTGTTCAAAAATGTGCATCAGCTATGGACACCACACTTCCCTTTTGGTCACTGTGGTGATGGGGCTTTAGGCCCCATTGCCACACTGTTCAAAAGTGCATCAGCTATGGACACCACACTTCCCTTTTGGTCACTGTGGTGATGGGGCTTTAGGCCCCATTGCCACACTGTTCAAAAATGTGCATCAGCTATGGACACCATACTTCCCTTTTGGTCACTGTGGTGATGGGGCTTTAGGCCCCATTGCCACACTGTTCAAAAAGTGCATCAGCTATGGACACCACACTTCCCTTTTGGTCACTGTGGTGATGTGGCTTTAGGCCCCATTGCCACACTGTTCAAAAATGTGCATCAGCTATGGACACCACACTTCCCTTTTGGTCACTGTGGTGATGTGGCTTTAGGCCCCATTGCCACACTGTTCAAAAAGTGCATCAGCTATGGACACCACACTTACTTTTTGGTCACTGTGGTGATGGGGTGTTCGAGCCCATTGCCACAGTGGCCATGGTCGGCTTGCATTGTGGAGGCCACACACATTTATGTGTGACACATATGATAGGGGGTCACATTGTATATTCAATGTCATGTTCAGTCTTGTAGGCATTTGACACAGACTGCACACGCTTGTCAGGGTGTTGGGGGGGATGTAATTTTCTGTCATTCCTTATGTGGGAGTATGCTGGTTGTGTCATGCATTACCCATCCTATGAGTAAGGGTGGTGTTAGTGGTAGGCATCCATCCCCCCATGAGTGGGGATGGTAGTAGTGACATGCATCCAGCCCCCCCTGAGTAGGGGTGGTGGTGGTGGCAGGCATCCAGGCCCCCCTGAGTAGGGGTGGTAGTAGTGGCAGGCATCCAGCCCCCTAAGGGTGGGTATGTTAGTAGTGACAGGCATCCAGGCCCCCCTGGATAGTGGTGGTGGTAGTGACAGGCATCCAGGCCCCCCTGGATAGTGGTGGTGGTAGTGGCAGGCATCCATCCCCCTAAGGATGGGGATGGTAGTAGTGACAGGCATCCAGCCCCCCCTGGATAGGGGTGGTGGTAGTGGCAGGCATCCATCCCCCTAAGGGTGGGGATGGTAGTAGTGACAGGCATCCATGCCCCCCCGAGTAGGGGTGGTGGTAGTGACAGGCATCCAGCCCCCTAAGGGTGGGTATGGTAGTAGTGACAGGCATCCAGGCCCCCCTGAGTAGGGGTGGTGGTAGTGGCAGGCATCCATCCCCCTAAGGTTGGGGATGGTAGTAGTGACAGGCATCCATGCCCCCTTGAGTCGGGGTGGTGGTAGTGACAGGCATCCAGGCCCCCCTGAGTAGGGGTGGTGGTGGTGGCAGGCATCCAGGCCCCCCTGAGTAGGGGTGGTGGTAGTGGCAGGCATCCATCCCCCTAAGGGTGGGGATGGTAGTAGTGGCAGGCATCCATCCCCCTAAGGGTGGGGATGGTAGTAGTGACAGGCATCCAGGCATCCATGATTAGGGGTGGTGGTAGTGGTAGGCATCCATCCCCCCATGAGTGGGGATGGTAGTAGTGACAGGCATCCAGCCCCCCATGAGTGGGGATGGTAGTAGTGACAGGCATCCAGCCCCCCCTGGATAGTGGTGGTGGTAGTGGCAGGCATCCATCCCCTTAAGGGTGGGGATGGTAGTAGTGACAGGCATCCAGCCCCCCCTGGATAGAGGTGGTGGTAGTGGCAGGCATCCATCCCCCTAAGGGTGGGGATGGTAGTAGTGACAGGCATCCAGGCACCCATGATTAGGGGTGGTGGTAGTGACAGGCATCCAGGCCCCCTGAGTAGGGGTGGTAGTAGTGGCAGGCATCCAGCCCCTAAGGGTGGGTATGGTAGTAGTGACAGGCATCCAGGCCCCCTGGATAGTGGTGGTGGTAGTGGCAGGCATCCATCCCCTAAGGGTGGGGATGGTAGTAGTGACAGGCATCCATGCCCCCGAGTAGGGGTGGTGGTAGTGACAGGCATCCAGGCCCCCTGAGTAGGGAGGTAGTAGTGGCAGGCATCCAGCCCCCTAAGGGTGGGTATGGTAGTAGTGACAGGCATCCATGCCCCCTGAGTAGGGGTGGTGGTAGTGGTAGGCATCCAGCCCCCCTGAGTAGGGGTGGTGGTGGTGGCAGGCATCTAGCCACCCATGAGTAGGGGTGGTTGTAGGGTGGTGTTGTTGGTAGGCATCCATCCCCCTATGGGTGTGTATGGCATTGGTGTTGGCCATCCCACCCCTATGGTTCTGCTGTTGCTTGTGTACGTCATTTGTGCATCCCTATGTGTGTGTGACATATTTCGGGTACGTGTAGTTTGTATTGTTGGTGTTTGACTTACCGTCTGCGCCGTACGCGTCCGTGCCGGTTCCGGTAATAGATATAGAGTATAGGTAGGACCTGCGCAATGGGATTCATGCTTGCATCGTCTCGTTCGGGTTTCTCGTGTCTTCGACTCGTACTCGTCGCTGGCTTGTTCATCTCGTAGCCTTGGATCGTCTTGTGGCGCACAACGGAGCTTATGTACGGCTCGCCCGGATGCTCAAACGTGCCGGACGTAGCGACGGGATCGGCGCGTACGGAATGCGCATCGTACTAGTCCGGCCGGAAGGTGCTGTGTATTTGCTTCCGTGCGGCTCGAATCGGCGTTTACGGATCCGGCTCAGGTGGGGAACAGGAGCTGGATTGGGTGAGTACGGCTCGTTCGGTAACTGGGTTGTTATACGCATCGTACTTGTTCGTCCGGACGAGTGTACGATTCGGTCGGGAAACACGCATTCGGCTTGTATTTTTTCCGGACAAATACAGTTAGGTGCGCTTTCGGCCGGGATCGGAATCGACCCCATAGTCTAAAGTTTGAATTAGCATGGTTTATACTGGTTGCTATTGTGTAGAGGCAAGCGTGGGTAAGAACCCACAAGTGTCACTAAGACACAATGCCATGTGAATCGAATCACTCATGACGTATTGGGAGTAATAGAAGTAATATGTATTCATACCTAGCCTTGGCATATAAGGCTGTATGCCATGAGAATATGTTTATCCAATGGTGAAACCACTCAAAAATGTGAATAATGATGCTTTATTTATTCTTTATTGATGTTTTTTTTTTATATATATGACTACCAATCCCACAATGCCTCATAATCGGCTAGGTGGGAGATTGGTATAAAAAGGTAAAAGCGAAGATGGACTATCGCTATGTACCGTGACCAAGACCTGTGTGGTTGAAATGCGTAGGAGAGTAAGATGTCTTGAAAAATAAAGAAAAGAAAACCCCAAGGAGAGTGCTGTGTTATATTTTGAAATTGGTGGAAAATATATTTTCAAGGAGCAGGCCAGCCTTGCCGCAGGCACCAGCTGTTAAGTGCGCCCTTCATGATATGGACTTTGTTGTTGGCTCTAAATATATATATATATATATTACCTACTGGCGGTCGCCAGTAGGTAGTTATAGTTAGGACCTCGTTTCTATTCAAAAAGCGTTTTTTCTTTTCCCAATAACTTTGGCGCCGGTTGACGAATCTTCGCGAAATTTTCAAAACTAGTGGGGCGCTCCGGTCAGCTGCTGTCTTAAAAGTTTTGGGGTGATTCGTCAAGCGGGGACCGAGAAAAAAGGGGGTTCCCAAAACGCGTTTTCCCCATGTTAATTTCCATAGGAAACTTTAGACAAAGCTAAAGCCCGAACTGCTGAACGGAATTACACCAAATTTGGCAAAAAGGTAGGTCTTGGTTCAGAAAGATCCCTTTTTGTTAAATGGTGTAAATCCGTTCAGTAGTTCCTGAGAAATTAGAAAAAGAAAAAATATCGATATCTGTGGGCGCGGTGGGTTCGCGAACCCTCCAGAGCACGAGCTTCACTCTGATTGGCTGCCAAC
Source organism: Calotriton arnoldi (assembly GCA_963921515.1). Taxonomy (NCBI): domain Eukaryota; kingdom Metazoa; phylum Chordata; class Amphibia; order Caudata; family Salamandridae; genus Calotriton; species Calotriton arnoldi. The sequence continues at coordinate 673,432 of CAWUFW010006692.1, read as the reverse complement.
ACTCTAAACCAGGAAGTGTTGGCAGCCATCTTGTGACTCGGTAGAACAGAGTCACAAGAAAACAGTAAAAAAAAAGGTTAAAAACAAGAAAAGGGGGCAGGGTAGAAACACCCTGACCCCCTAGGCCTGCTCAGGGGGTCCCACAAGGACCCCCAGGGCCAAAAAAAGCATTTGTTTTTTTTATAATTTCGGTGTAATTCACGTTGGGGTCGCGAATCCTGCCGAAATTATAGAAAAAAAACAAAGCACGGGCTCCCGAGCTTCGTTTTCAAAAAGCCCCCGGGTGGGCCAGGTCCCGGGGGCACTGCCAATTAATTAGCGGGGTCCCACGGGGGCCCCCTTAGCCCCAGGAACCACCATCTCCCCGGGGCTTATTACATTGTATGCGGGGGCACTGCGGCCCCCCGCAGCCCCGGGGACCGCCACCTCCCCGGGGCTGTGAAAAAAATGTGTGGGGGTCCCAATCCCCCCCACGCTGCCCCAGAGACCGCCACTTCCCCGGGGCTTTCAGAATAAACCGCGGGGGCACTTGGACCCACCGGGGACCGCCACCTCCCCGATGCTCTGTTTAAAAATTTGAATTGATGTGTGGGGGGGCTCGAGACCCCCACATGCCCCGGGGACCACCACCTCCCTGGGGCACTCTATATTTAAATTCAGGGGTCAGCTATGGACCCCCGTGCCCCGGGGACCACCACCTCCCCAGGGCTTTGCAATTGTTGGGAGGGGGGCCGCGCAGCCCCCCTCCTGGAGCCCTTGATGGCCCTGGCCAATTAATTCCCCAACTTAAAATGCGCCACAGGGCGTGTTTGCACACATGTCACCTGAGGCCCCGCCCCCTCCCTTCACCACTGTGCAAACGCGACCTTTGGCGCGATTTAAGTTGGGGTATTAGGTCACCTTGAATCCTGAGGGTCCCTGGGGCCCAACTAGCCCACCAGGTACTTCCAGTAAGCGCCACAGGTCTGCGTTGCAGAGAGGTGGTCAGAGGCCACGTCCCTTTTTACACCTCTCTGCAACGCAGCTCTGTGGCGCTCAATGGAGGTAGCTGGTGGGCTAGTTGCACCCCAGGGACCCTCAGGATTCAAGGGGAGTTAATCCCCCATCTTAAAACACACCACAGGGCGTGTTTTCACACATGTCACCTCAGGCCCGCCCCCTCCCGTCACCACTGTGCAAATGCGCCCCGTGGTGCATTTTAATTTGGGGGATTAACTCCCCTTGAATCCAGAGGGTCCCTGGGGTGCAACTAGCCCACCAGCTACCTCCATTAAGCGCCACAGAGCTGCGTTGCAGAGAGGTGTAAAAAGGGGCGTGGCCTCAGAACACCTCTCTGCAGCGCTGCCCCCTGGCGCATACTGGAGGTTCCTGGTGGGCTAGTTGACCCCCAGGGACCCCCAGTATTCAAGCGGAATTCATTCCCCATCTGCAAACGCACCAGGGGGCGCGTTTGCAGAGTGCTGCAAGGAGGGGGCGTGGCCTCTGGCGCAATGCCGGTATTTTTTTTTTTTTTTAGAAGGGGGGCCGTGTGGCCCCACATCTTTTTCTAATTTATTGACCCTGGGGACCCCATCCCCCAGGGTCTGCCCTCTAATATATATTTTTTTAATTTGGAAGGGGGCCGCGTGGCCCCCCTCCCGAGGCCTTAATCGGCCCCGGGGACCCCATCCCCCGGGGCATGGCCTTTTTTTTTTTTTAAATGTTTTGGAGGGGGCTGCGTTGCCCCCCTCCTCAGGCCACTTATGGCCCGGGGACCCCATCCCCCTGGGCCGGCCTTTGTTTTTTAATTTACATTTTTTTTAATTAAAAATTTTGGGAAGGGGCCGCGTGGCCCCCCTCCTGGGCCACTTGTAGCCCCGGGGACCCCATCCCCCGGGGCTGGCCCTCTCCATTGGGGACCATGGGGGGTCCCCAATCCCTCCACGGTCTCGCCGGCTCCCCACGTCCCTCAGCAGCCGGCATTGCTTTTCCACACGGGGAACTGCTTAGATGCAGCTCCCCATGTGGAAAAGCAATTTGCTTTGAATTTTGGAAGAGAAAGCAGGTTTCCTGCTCTCTCTTCCAAAATTCAAAGCAAGTTTGCTATGACAGGACGGGAGCCGCGAGCCGTGAGGCTCCCGCCCTGCCATAGCAAACTACAGTGTCCCGGGGGTGGGCACCCCGGGACACTGCAGGAGCCGGCCCTAGGGGGTGGTGGTCCCCAGGGCCATCACTGGCTCCAGGAGGGGGGCCGTGGGGCCCCCCTCCCAACATCTTCAAAGCCCCGGGGAGGTGGTGGTCTCCGGGGCTCTGGGGGTCCGTAACGGACCCCCATATTTAAATATTTAGTGCCCTGGGGAGGTGGCGGTCCCCGGGGTGTGTAGGGGGCTCGAGCCCTCCCACACAGGTAATTGTAATTAAAAAAAGAAGCCCCGGGGGGTGGCAGTCCCCGGGGCTGTGGGAGGGCCGAGTGCCCTCCTGCACCATTTTGAATTGAAAGCCCCGGGGGGGTGGCGGTCCCCGGGGCTTGGGGGGGCCTTAGAGGCCCCCCACTAATTATTTTTATAAACCCCCGCATACCCCCGGGACTTGGCCCACCCGGGGGCCAAATAACAATGAAGCGTGGGAGCCCGCGCTTTGTTTTTTTTTTCACGCCGGGATCCGCGCATCCTACGCGCATCCCGCCGATTTTGCGCACTTGTTTTTCTCTTTTCTTGTGCCTCGGTTCTACCGAGGCACAAGATGGCTGCCAACAGTTCCTGGTTTGGAGTGTTGACAGCCAGTTAGTATATAGCTCGTGATCGGGAGGGTGCGGGGATCCACCGCGGCCATAGATATATATGTGATTTTACTTTTGATTTTCTCAGCAACTACCGAACGGATTTACACCATTTAACCAAAAGGCATGACTCTGAACCAAGGGCTACCTTTTTGCCAAATTTGGTGTAATTCCGTTCAGCAGTTCGGGCTGTAGCTGCGACTAAAGGTTCCTATGAAAAATTGCATGGGGAAAACACGTTTTGGGACCCCCTTTTTTCTTGGCCCTCACTTGACAAATCACCCCGAGACTTTCAGGATAGGAGCAGACCGGAGCACCCCACGAGTTTTGAAAATTTCATGAAGATTCGTCAACCGGCGCCAAAGTTATTGGGAATAGAATGTTGCGGATTTCCTATGGAAAATAGGTCCTAACTATAACTACCTACTGGCGACCGCCAGTAGGTAATATATATATATATACACCAAGGTGTATTGAAGAAAGAGTAGGTGTATAAGTATCTGAAAGGATTATTTAGTAGGTGCATGACTGACTGTATAAGTGAGTGATTAAACGTGTCTTACTGAATGCATGGGTTAGTGACTAAACTGTGTGAATGTCTGTATCAGTCTGTCAGTTGGTGTTTTAGCGGCTGCATGGGTTGGTGAGTATCTCCATGAGTGTCTATATGGGTTATTGATTGGTTGTCTGAGTATCTGTATGGGTGCCTGGGGGGTGTGTGACTCTGTGCATAGATATATGAGTGGGTGATTCACTGGGTGCATGGGTTCAAGAATGCATCTGTAAAGGGCTGTATGGGTGGGTGAGTGTGTGTATGGGTGTGTTGGTGAGTGAATTGATGTCTCAGTGGTACATGTGTGAGTAACTACATATGTGAAAGGAACTATATGTGAGTGTTGGAGTATATAAATGACTATATGTGAGAGTGAGTGATTGTGAGAGTGGCTGTATGGATGAGTGTGTGCTCGTATCAGTGATTGTATAAGAGAGTAAGTATGTGTTAGTATCTGTATGAATTAGTGAGGTGGTTCGTGTATAACTGTATAGGTGAGTAAATGGGAGTGTGAATGATTCTTTGCATGATTGACTTGGTGTGTGAGTAACTCTATGGATGAGTGGCGATGTGTGAGAGTCTGTGTAGGTGTATGAGTGCAAATGATAGTGCTGTATTGATAAGTGACTGCATGTGTGAGTGACTGTATGGGTGAATGAGTAGACGTGTGTAGACCTAGGAATCAGTGAGTGGATATGTAGTAACTGGTATTGGTGTATCTATGGTTTCGAAAATGGTAGTCTGTATTTTAGAGTGGGTGTATCAATGGTTTTATTAGGGTGTGAGGAGGTGTATCAGATTATCACGTGGATGATGTCATCAGTGATGTAATTTGAGATGTCATGAGTGATGTCATCAGTGATGTCACTGACCATGTCATGAATGATGTAATATGTGACGTCATCAGCAGTGCATTGTGGGGGCGCGAGTTATAGTTAGCTCAACTAACCATAAGAGCAGAATTTCTCTGGTTTTGTACGAGTGAAATGTCCAACTAACTATAATGTCCATGACACCTATGGTTTTTTCAGTGATTTTCTGTGGTTTTTAAATGCTAATTTCTAACTATAACGTCCCTGAAACCTATGTTTTTTTCAGTGACTTTCAAATGTTTTTTAAATGATAATTTCTAACTATAAAGTCCCTGAAACCTATGGTTTTTTCAGTGACTATATATATATATATATAGTCACTGAAAAAACCATAGGTTTCAGGGACGTTATAGTTAGAAATTAGCAATTAAAAAACCTTAGAAATTCACTGAAAACACCATAGGTTTCAGGGACGTTATAGTTAGTCAGACATTTCACTCGTTAAAACCAGAGAAATTCCGCCGTTATAGTTAGTTCAGCTAACTATAACTCACGCCCCGCAATGCACTGCTGATGACGTCACATATTACATCATTCATGACATGGTCAGTGACATCATTGATGACATCTAAAATGACATCCCTGATGACATCACTGATGACATCATCCAGTGACTGTGTGTTTGTTTAAAGTTTAAATATGTTTTATATATATGCCAAGGTGTATTGAAGAATGAGTAGGTGTATAAGTGTCTGGATGGAGCATTTAGTAGGTGCGTGACTGGCTGTTTAAGTGAGTGATTAAATGTGTCTTACTGAATGCATGGGTTAGTGACTAAACTGTGTGAATGTCTGTATCAGTCTGTCTGTTGTTGTATAAGCTGCGGCATGGGTTGGTCAGTAGCTACATGAGTGTCTATATGGGTTATCGATTGGTTGCCTGAGTATTTGTATGGGTGTCTGAGTATGTGTGTGGGTGGGTGGGAGGTGTGTGACTCTGTGCATAGATGTTTGAGTGGTTGATTTACTGGGTGTATGGGTTCAAGAGTGCATGTGGAATCAGCTGTATTGGTGGGTGAGTGTATGTATGGGTGTGTTGGTGAGTGAATGGATGTCTCAGTGGTACATGTCCAAGTAACTACATATGTAAAAGGCAGTGTATGTGAGAGTTGGAGTATATAAATGACTATACATGAGAGTCAGTGATTGTGAGAGTGGCTGCATGGATGAGTGTGTACTTGTATCAGTGATTGTATAAGAGAGTAAGTATGCGTTTGTTTCTGTATGAATAAGTGATATGGTGTGTGTATAACTGTATACGTGAGTAAATGGAAGTGTGATTGATTCTTTGCATGACTGACTAGGTGCGTGAATAACTCTGGATGAGTGGTGGTGTGTGAGTGTCTCTATAGGTGTATGAGTGCATATGATAGTGTTGTATTGATGAGTGACTGCATGTGTGAGTGATTGTATGGGTGAATGAGTGGATGTGTGTGTAGACCTAGGAATCAGTGAGTGCGTATGTAGTAACTGGTATTGGTGTGTCGATGGTTTCGAAAATGGTAATTTGTATTTTACAGTGGGTGTATCAAAGGTAATATTAGGGTGTGAGGAGGTGCATCAGATTTTCACGTGGATGATGTCATCAGTGATGCCATTTGAGATGTCATCAGTGATGTCATCAGTGACGTCATCAGTGAGGTCACTGACCATGTCTTGAATGATGTAATATGTGACGTCATCAGCAGTGCATTGCAGGGGCGTGAGTTATAGTTAGCTGAACTAACTATAACGGCAGAATTTCTCTGGTTTTGTACGAGTGAAATGTCCAACTAACTATAATGTCCTTGAAACCTATGTTTTTTTTCAGTGAATTTCTAAGGTTTTTTAAATGCTAATTTCTAACTATAACATCCCTGAAACCTATGGTTTTTTCTGTGAATATATATATATATAGAGAGATATATATATATATCTTCTTTTTTTTCACTGAAATAATTAAAGGTTACAGCGACCTTATAGTTAGGTTCATATTTTACACACACAAAACCATAGAAATTCAGCAGTTATAGTTATTTCAAGTAACTATAACAAGGGCCCTAAGTTAACTATATCTCACGTCCCCACCATGCTCAGTTTTCTCATCAATAATTTCACTGCAAATGTTGAAGTGATATTATCAATGATGTCATAGAAGATGTCGTGAGTGATGTAATGTGTGAGGTAATTATCGGTGCATGGTGAGGGCGTGAGTTATAGTTACCTTAGGGTATGAGCTACATTTACTTGAGATCACTATAACTATAAGTGCTGAATTTCTATGGTTTTGCGAGTGTAAAATCTGAACCTAACTATAATGTCCTTGTAACCGTTGGTTGTTTTCAGTGAATTTCTAAGGTGTTTTAAATTTTATTTCCTAAGTATAATGTCCCTGTAACCTTTGTTTTTTTCAGTGAATTTCAATGGTTTTTTAATGCTATTTCCTAACTATAACTTCCCTGCAACCTGGTGTGTGAGTAGTTGTGTGGATGTGTAAGTGAGTGTGTGAGTGGGTGTGTGAAAGCTGTGTGGGTCTGTGAGTGGGTGTGTGAGTGGCTGTATAGGTGTATGAGTGGGTGTGTGAGTGGTGATGTGGGTGTATGAAAGCTGTGTGGATCTGTGGGTCTTTGAGTGGGTGTATAAGTCGTTTTTGAGTGTCTGAATGGGTGTGTGTGAGTCTGTGAGTGGGTGTGTGAGTGGTTTTATGGGCCTGTGAGTGGGTGTGTGAGTGACTTTATGGGTGTGTGAGTGGGTGTATGAGTGGTTGTGTGGGTGTGTGAATGAGTGTGTGAGTAGGTGTTTGGATCTGTGAGTGAGTGTATTTTTTTAAATTGGAGTCTGGATCCCTAGATCCTCCCCAAATCCACCTGAATCCATGAGGATCCGGGTATGATCCACGGATCCTTGCTTGGTTAAAAAAAGGGGGTTTGGACAATTTCTTGTCCATGAGGGGTCTCTCACAGACCCCACCGTTAGTCCCATGGTGTAAGGGTAACTCTACCCTGACTGCTTCTATCACTTTTTAACTCTATTTTCCCTGCTGGGAACCGAGTCCCAAAGAACATAATGGCGGCCGCAACTTTCCTCTCAGGTTGCGGCCATCCAATCACAGCATTGCTGTTGGTGTGTGGATTCGCTAATCCGAGGAGGATCCGTATCCCTAGCTATACAAATTTGTTTTCCCACTAATATCTCAAAAACTCCTGAACGGATTTACACCAAATAACAAAAAGCGTGCATACAGGATCAACAGCTACCTTTGTGCCAAATTTGGTGTAATTCCGTCCAGCAGTTCGGGCTGTAGTCGTGATCAAAATCCCTATGGGAATTAGCATGGGAAACACACTTTTTTGACTCCCCCTTTTTCTCGGCTCATGCTTGACAGAACGGTCCATGCACAATAAAACCCACTGGCGCACTTTTTTTGGAAAATGTCATGAAGATTGGCCAACCGGCACCAAAGATATAGGCAAGTCTTTGGCCAATATTCCATTCCAGCACGGAGAAGCTCTGTCACTCTGGTACTCCTAGGATTTTTCTACAAACCTCCAAGCTGCTATCCCCAGAGATGTGTTAGCCCAGAGGGTGCTTCAACTGATCTACAGTTTTCTGCCAACATCAGCGGCTGCTCCCATTTTTCCCTCCAGCCCACTAACCACTAAGTGAAATATCAAGGACTTCCCTGCAATGCCCTGAAGTCACTTTACAAAAAGAAAAATTGATGGAGAGAATGCAGAACAATGTCTTACATTCACCCCAGTACAGAGATCTGGGCCTAAATCCATCATTTTTTTTGCTCCCCATGCCATTCCAGTTTGAACCCAGCCATATGCAAAACAGTCTTGACCCTGTGCCCAATGGGAACAGTGCAGCCCGAACTGCCAGGCCAGGTTCTCCATGGACTGGAAACAAGCATCCTAGGACAGGTTTCGGGGTTTCACCCCTCATCAGCCAGGATAGCTTGACTCCAGTGGCATGGAGAGCACGGGACCCACGTCTGGGCATACCCGTCCCACTCGGGGTGACAAATGCAAAAAGAACAATTGATGGACAGAATGCAGAACACTTTAGGGCAGCCAATTGCCCATTATTCGCTCCCTACGTCCAACATATTTGACACTCTTGCAAGTGTGGGCTGACTGTCAACTCCAATCTCCTCACACACCATCAATAGCAAGGTACAAGGGCCTCTCCTTGACATTGAGCTTGTTGGTCCCAGTGCTGCTCGTAACCTTTCTCTTTTGAGTTGGAATGTCGCAGGGCTCAAAGGGAAGTTAGAAAATCCACCCTGGAGGGCCTTCATTAATAGGTATGATAATGTTGCCCTTTAAGAGACCTGTGCCATCGCACCTACCTCCTTTTATGGCTATGCCTGCTATACCTGCCCAGATATGCCCTCTTCCCATGGAAGGGCCATGGGAGGCCTAGCGATTTCAAACACTGCACATAAGAGACAGCCTTTCTAGATTTGTTTTTTGTTTAATTAACTTTTATAATAGTGATTGTGTTAATCCTACATGTGTTCACTTTACTCAGGCGTTTACTTTTCGTTCTAATTTGTAGGCCTCTAAGGGTAATACTATGATGCAGCACCCCTACCTATTGTGTAGGGATTTAAATGCCAAGCTGGTTGGGCAACCAAGGAAGTGAGGGAGCCATGAAGGAGCATTGCACTGTGATCCCAGTGAAGCTAACCATCGGGCTGAACATGACTTGATTCATTTAGCCGACACGTTTAGTGAGGAAAAACTTCCCCCATCAACCTTTATGGGGCACGTTCGCTCATCCACCATCGATTATGTTTTTGTGACTAGGGACCTTATTAACTATTTTCTTAAAGGGAAAGTCGTGCTGACTGATTGGGGGGACCATAATGCCTTAGGAGCCTTGGTGCAGACTTCAATCCATTGCTGGTGTTATTCCCACTCAGCACTCCACTGACGGTCTTAGGGTTATATGGTGCCTTCCAGACTCGACAAACGTACTGTGTTTATTATTGATCCAACATCAGGGGCTATTCATAAACTGCCTAACAGAAGTGGGGGGGACATCTCATCAGCCCATTATGATGCACTAACCCAGGCAATCAAACAGCAACTTCTTAGACCCCTGAAGGCAAATAAGGAGGACCCGCGTTGGGTTGACGAGCACTGCTCGGCAGCACACAGGGGATCAAGATTAGTTTTGTCTGCATCCCCACAAGATCAGGCCAAAGCCCAGTATGTGTGCCTATGAGCATGCCCTTAAAGTTAGAAAGGAGGCCTTGCACAAGGTGGATTTGGAAATTTTGGAAAACGTCTCATTGAGCAAGAACATCAAATGATCAGAAGATCTCCTGAAAGCCCCTTGTTGCAATGTAACATCTTGGGCAAAGATTGGGCAGCACATTTCTCCTCCATTTGTCATCTTGAAGAAAATACAGAGTTAGCCAACTCTTTATCTCTTAGGTTGGTCAAGTCATCCCCAGTATTAGTGAACCTTACAGAAGTAGATCAGGCCATACGTCAAAGTACCGGAGGCAAGGCGCCAGGCCCCCACAGAACCCCAACTGATTTCATTAGAGGTAATGTTACACTTTGTGGCCCCTTGATAACTGACATTTTTAATTGTTTCTTAAGTTTGCACATCCCACACTCTTGGAAACTTTCCACCATTGTGCCCATCTTTAAAAAAGGCGACCTTATGTCGCTGAATTACTATAGGCCTATTTCTTTGTTAGATAGTTCAGTAAAGATTATTGGCAGGGTGATATACAATCACCTAGTTGAGTGGGCACAAGAGCGAGATATATTATCCCCCTTCCAGTTTGGACTCCGCCTAAATTTGAGTCTCATTGTCAACAAATACATCAATGCTAGGCGCTGCCCTCTGTACCTAGCCTTCATGGAACTCTCTACAGCGTTTGATTCTGTCAACAGGACCAAGCTTAGTTGCATTACCCAGATTGAAATCCTGTTTTATCCTCCAGGCTGTTTGTGACATTCCCGTTGGGGTGAACACTGATGAAGAGCTACATGCACATTAGTAGTTGGCAACATTTTTATGAGTCCCCACTTGCGACACAGTAAGGTTTGTTAATTATTTATGACACAGTAGGGTTGTTTATTTGATTGAGGGGGAATTTGAAGTGTGACGTGAACTAGTCAGGAGCTCAGTCCTTACAACCACTATGGGTCTATATCCACACCAGACCAGTGTTGTGCATGTACTGTTGTGATCTCACGCCTTTAGCTTGTAGTAACGGATATCATAGTGACATTGTGCTTACTGTTTTACAGGAACATTTGGTTGAGAACATCAATATTTGGAGATTAGCCACATACAGAGAGTTAATCGGCACACGATAAGTGTACTATGCTATCGTGGAACTTTTTTTCCAGTGATTGAAACTAGTCAATAGTAGTAGGACTGCTGAATGCTTGGAATTATGTTTTTTTAGCACTTGGCTAGGTACTATATTTTGTTGTTGTTTTTCCTCATGTCTCATCAAAAGTGCCAGATTATTTCTATATATTACGGGTACTATACTCTTACTAAGAAAGCGCAGTCAGCGATATATACTGCTCTGTATGAACTGTACTATACATGGATTTTTCCATTATCAAGCATAGTATCTGTTTTCCTATATTAAATCATTTGGGTTATCTAGGGCTGTAAGGTAGTATATGTCACAACAGCGCTGTAGAATTGTGGAACATAGAGTCTTTGAGCTATTACAGCTATTAATTTTGCTTCTCCTCTGTGTATTCATGTCACACCCCACATTTTCATACATTTCTTTTTACTTATTCCTTTTGATTTATTTTATTTTATGCATCCTATGATTGACATGATGTTAATGTCTAACTGGATCCATGTATCATTCACATTAGGCATAAGTTTTGGAAGTGTTTTCACTGTAGCTCATTATGGTCGCGTCCTGTGTGACGTCAAAGCCATACAAAAAATAAACAATTGAATTAAACAATTAATATCAACAATAAATACATTTTAAGTTCAAAAGTTTTTTATTGGTTGTTCAAGTGTACAGTGACAGAAACGTAAATAATATTACACAAAATAAAAGGAAGGCACAAATGAAAAGAAAAATAGCGTTCAGTATAGATACCTTTTGATCAATACGGTACAATACAGTAAATAACAATACCTAAAAATAACTTAAATTGGAATTATAAGGCACAGGTGACATACTGAAAGCAATGAACCTGACGTCAACAGATATACAATCTAACAGTTTCCCCAGGTTTGCAATAATGACTAGGTCAGAGGAAGATCACATACCAAAAAGTACAATACTGTCTTATATTAATTGTGTGTATTCTTGTTCAAGCTGGGCCTAAGGGACAACTAGGGGTCTTGAAGGGTTTGATATTAAGGTTGCTATAATCGACATAAGCGAAGCAAAAGTGATTACCGCCGGTAGGTGTTGTGAACGGTTATATATTAATATATATAGTCGGTGGCGAGAAATCACAGTGGTTTATGCGATCCAAAGAAGGTGTCAAGAGGATGCCATAGGTTTCTAACTGGGTTCTTCCATGGCGAGTTGTGAAGCACAATGTTGTCAGCTCCTCTCAGATTGGTGATCCAGTTTAACCAGCATTTAAAGGACGCTTTACTGGTGTCTTTCCAGTTATTGAGGATGATTTTGATAGCCGCTATTATGAGAAGGTCAAGGAGAGCTTTGTCATTTTCACTCAAGGGGTCTGTTATTGTGGGAGCAAACAAAAGTGACGAGAGGTCCTTACAAGCGGTAACGGGAAAGAGATTAGAGATGAATTTGAAGATCTTGTCCCAATAAGATGTTACACAGGGACAAAGTAATAGTAAGTGCCTTAAGTCGCCTACTGAATCATTGCAGTTCCAGCAGATATCATCCTCTCGAAGATTATGTTTGAGTAGGCGGGAGGGTGTCCAGAATACTTTGTGAAGGAGCCAGAATTTAGTTTGGGACAATACAGGGCTAATTTTGTTCTTAAATACTGAATTCCACGTCCAGGTCCAGTCAGAGTCTAAGAGCGGGGCGGTGGACTTCATATTCCAAGAAGATAACATTTTCGCATTGAGTTTAGACTGTTTGGGGCCTAGTAATTTATAAAGTCAGGAAACTTGGTGGCCAAGGGCATTTAGTTTTGAAAAATATTGTGGTAGAGATGGTGATGAGGTTGAGATTTTTGCTTTGGATAGGGCGGCTTTTACTTTCAGGAAATAATAGAATTCTATAGGTTCAAGATGGTATGTGGTTTGTAGTTCTTTAAAGGTCAGAGGTTGTGCATCAGTATAGAGTTGGTGAGGAAAGAGGATTCCTTTCTTTATCAATAAATACATTTTAGAATTGAAAAATCCAAAAGATACATTTACAAAAAAACTATAAACATCAAAATAAATTTAAAAACAAAACAAATATAAAATATAAAAAAAATAAACAATGCTATAAAATCTATTCAACTTATATTATGAAAACTATTAGAATCTAAGAATATTAAATATACTATTCCCACTCAATTCTTTTGTTTGAATCTGTTATATTAGTTTTTAATGAACAAAGCAGACATTCATATTACAATTCTCCATTTGTTTAGTTTACATCCACTCTTTGTTGCACATAGATTCGGCTCTTACATGGAGTTAATTTGCACATAATAATTACATTGTGCATATCAAACACTCTGTCATTATGTCTCATTGCATGTGATTCATTTAGTCCCCATCTGTACTGTCAGGTGAGAATCAGCTATTGGGGTGTTTCATCGGTATTGTGCTAGTGCGTGAGTTGTGGGACAGTCTGCCAACTTGGGAGGTGGGTAGTAACGTTCGGGACAACTTAAGCAAAACTAGGATAATAATACGTTTTCTAACTCAAACTAGAGCAACCCTTCCTGTTCCCCATTTCAATAGGCGCATGTTCGCCTCCCTGTCGCAGTCTGCAAGTATATGGTGCAAGGTCCACATCTGGTGTTATCTAGCTGTGGGTCTCAACGGTACACCTTGGGTATTAACTCGTGTCATCTTTTCTCACTGTGTGATGGTTATGGGTGCCAATATGTCATCAATGTCAGCATCTTGCCTCTGCAAGTCACACAAAATTGCGTCCCAGTATGTTGCAATCAGGATTATAGGTAGGCCTAGTGTGTCCTCCCTGTGCAGTGCAACACTTTCTGCTTTAGCCCATACCTGCAGGGAGCGTTTCCAAGCCAGCGCCTTGGGGGGTTCAGGGGACTTCCACCTTTTTGCGATCAGTCATTTCACCACTACTGGCCCAAGTGCGATAAAGCAAGAGGTCACTTTTTGACTTTTGTTCCTGCGATAAATGTGCAGGATGCACGTTTCCCACTCTAGGGGTACCGCGCGTTCTGTGCAGTGGGTCAGGGCATCAGTTACTGCTATCCAGTATTCTTCAAATCGTGGAAATCTCCACAGCATGTGCAGTAGGTCCGCGTCTGTGGTATGGCATCGCGGGCACCCAGCGTCCGCGCGATTGAAGTATTTATTCATTTTGGCCGGGGTGAGATCTGCTTTTTGCTTTATGTAATATTGTATTAATTGGAAGTGCATGTTCCGCGGTACGCTAATGGGACCCCCTAATACAGTGGCCCACTCCGAGTCTGTGAAAGGACGCTGAAGATCCCCCTCCCAACTCTGTCACAAGGACGATCATGCTATCGCTGTGTGGTGCCTAAGAGATGCTGCAAACCATTTTGTGAGATGCTGTCCTTGCCCCATAACATGTAGGTATTGTATCGTTAAGTACATCGGAGGCTCCTGAGTCATGTCACCCCAGTGTTTGCTCAGCGCTGCTGTGATTGCTTGATGTAATAGGAACTGGCCCGGTTGGATTCCATCCCCTTCAACCAGTGAGGCAAACGGTATTAGGACACCTTCATGATATAAGTCTCCGATTTCATGGATCCCTCCTCTTCCAAATGGCGTAACTCCAATGACGTGATGGTTGTGTGCCCTCTGGGGGTGCCACTAAGTGGCAACGCAGGTGCACACGGTTTTGTGTTCCGTGTGATGTATAAGCACCTGCGGTAGCAGAAATATGCTATGTTGAGCAGTCGTGGGTTTGGCCCCTCTCCTTATTACATGGGTGGAACAAAGTGAGGAGGGCGCGGAGGTACCAGGGCAGGGAGATGGTCACTGTGTCAGGTAGGTGACACCCGAAGAGCCACCGGGCCACCCATTGCAGTTGCGCAGCAAAATAATACTGCTCTAGATTGGTTAGTGCCAGTCCTCCTCGGTTTGTCGGTAGGTAGAGTTTCTGAAGAGCCACTCTATTATGAGAATTTCCCCAGATGACCCCCTCATTGCTCCCTCGAGGGTTCGGAAAAAGGGCGGTGTAATAAAACTACCATTTTAATCAAGGCCACACGGCCCATAACCGTCAAAGGGAGTGCGCCCCAGAACGACAACTGTGAGTGAATAGATGTCAGCGCTTTACCCAGGTTGCGTCAAATAGGTTTTCTTGCTGATGGAAGACCCTAACCCCAAGGTATCAAAATGTGTCTGTCTGCCATTCTGTGTAAACATTATTGAGGTGTATCTTGGGTTGGGGAAAGTTCTATCAAACGGATATAGACACAACTTTGAATCATTCACTTTTAACCCTGACAGATCAGCAAACTCCTGCAAAGTGTGTGCCAGTGATGGTGGTATGTCCTTGATGTATATGAGAAGGTAATCTGCGCACAGTTGAATTGCATGTGTGTCGTCTCCCAACAGGATACCCCAGTCCACCCCCTGCACTCAAATGGCCGATGCCAAGGGCTCGATGGCCAGGGATATCAGCAGTGGGGATAACGGGCATCCTTGTCTGGTCCCTCGCTTCACTCTAATTGAGGCCAAGATGTAAGGCCCTGTCTGCACTCTCACAGTCGGTTCGTTATATAACAGTTTGATCATGTTGAGAAAGGCGCCCTAAATTCCATAACGTGGCAGCACAGCAAATAAGTATCTCCACTCTAGGGTATTGAAGGCCTTCTCTAGGTTCAATATTAGACAGCTAGAGTAGGGCCATTGATCCACTGAGTACTTGGCCACTCTGAAGAAGCATCGCAAGTTCAATGAGGTACTGCAGGCTGGTACGAACCCGTTTTGGTCAGTGTGAACTAGGGATGGGACCAGAGGTGCCAACCGGTCAGCCAGTAATTTAGCTAATATTTTGTAATCCGTATTTAGTAGAGCTAAGGGACGATATGAGCCCAGTTCTATTGGATCTCTGTCGTTTAGGGAGCGAGACAAGGCGGGCCTCATTTAGTGACTTGGGAGAGCGGATCCCTCCAAAGTAGTGGTATATAGGGTGTGCAGGTGTGGGGTCAGAGATACTGCATAGGCTTTGTAGTATTCTGCAGGTAGGCCATTGGGGCCAGGGGTTTTACCTGTTGCCAGAGCTGTAATGGCTTCTCAGATCTCATCAGTGGCAATCGGGGCATCCAGCGTTTTGTGCTGCTCCGGTGTTATGACGGGCATGTGCACTGAGTCTTGAAAGGTGTCCACACGCGCTTGGTTGTGTTGGGTCTCGTCATTTCCGTATGTATCTCATGTTGCGTATATACTGTGTGCCCTGCTGCTGGGCATATAGCATGTATGGGGTGTCGAGGTTGCTCCTGGCGTAGTAGCCACGCCAACAGTCTCCCCGGTCTATCTGATGCTGCATGCATGCGTGTGTAGCGTAGTTTAGGCACCTCAACTGTTTCTAGTAGTTCCAAATGTTCTCCACACACCGTGTCCAACCGCAGCATGTCACCCACACCGGACCCCACCTGGTTTCATGCTGCAATAGCTCACGTTCTACCTTACCTATGAATGAATGAATAATTTTTATTGTATCAATTAACAAAAATTGTTACAAAAGTTCCAATAAAATCTCAGCAAAACTTGCCTATTTCGTACAAATGCATGCCTAGTTAATTAATATCTTATGTATATTCGCTAAATAAAATATATATATATTTTTTATGTACTATGCTTAAAACAGAATAAAAACAATAAGATAGTATAGAACCAATGAAACAGTTCAATACTAATGAATCCTTCCTATTATATAGTGGTTTTGTGCAAATCTAGTGGACCACAAATTAGAAATGCGTTCATCATGAGATTAAAGGTATTAGCATATGCGATACCAAAGCTAAGTGGACAGCACAGTACCATTTCAGTAAGATACACAGTATACAATCCTAGGTAAAACACAAGTACTTCCTACAAAGTGGATTCATTTAAAACGATTAAGATCTATACTTCTTTTCTTAAGAGTTTCTTAACCTTGTGTACAAACTTAGCGAACCGTGCCAAATCCATTGGAATTTCCAAATTAAAAAGGAGTTTCATAGCTTCAGCGCAGGTCCTCACTCCATATTTCAAAAGAGAGGTTTCAATAAAGTGCGTCGTGCAAATAATAAACATTGACATGTGCAAATTATATGGACCAGAGATTCCTCATATTGATGACAAAGTCTGCAAGTTGTTATTTCCGCTAAGGTATTCCAGCGCCTATTAATATCCTTAATGGGCAGAACCATAAGTCTTGCTATGAAGATTTGCTTCAAAATCGATTTATTTAAAGGGGCGTCAAGATATGGCTGCCATGATTGATCTTCATAAGAGCTTACAAGTATCCTAATATTACTACTGGAAGCGTTCAGTTCCTTCATATCGTCTTCTTTTGATAAAAGTCTTACTTGTTTTTTCAATATGAATTTTAGGATACCAGGCTGATGAATGAAGTCCGTTAATTTAGACTTATCGGGGCGCAATTCGGAGCAAGCTGTGTGCAGGCCTTTGCTCCATGAGTTGTTTCCTTCCATAAAGATTAACTTTAAAATTGCCTTCATTGTATGCGGAGGTGCAGTGCACACCCCGCGATAAAACCGAACCATGGAAGCCCAGTGCTCGTAGCTCTGTCTATTCAGTCCAAATTCCAATCGCACCAGAACGTTTCGGGCATAGGCGGGGATCTGAAATATACGCTTAAATGCGCGACAGTTGAGCTGCTCCATAGTGTTGGTGAAAGCCGCTGGCAATGCTATCTGGCCATAAGTGATTGATGGTAGCATTTTGGCGTTTATGACCTTTCTGATTGGTTTCGTCGATGGGCTGCATAGCTTAGAATGCAGTTTGCAAAGGCAAACGTCACTGCTTTAGCTTTTGTTTCCACGGCCGCAATTTGCGCTGTTGGCTTCCCATTGCTCATCAGCCATACTCCCAGGTAGTTGTATTTGGTCACTGTTAGTATGTTTAAATTACCCAATCTCCATTGTTGTTTAAGTTTGTTGGTATATTTTCCAAATATAACTACCTTTGTCTTTCCTGCATTTGCTTGAAGTTCATTATTGTTGTTGTAGATGTTTAAAGCATCTAATAATCTTTGCATGCCCACTTTAGTGTGATCTAATAACACCATATCGTCTGCGTACTGGACTAGAGGTAATCTGTATGAGCCTATTTTAGGGGGTAAGAGATTCGCTTTAAATATCTTTTTTCCGAGGTCTGCCGTATATAAGTTGAAGAGCAAAGGGGCCAATACACAGCCTTGCTTTAGCCCTCTAACTGTTGGAATCTTTCTGGTGGCGGAATTCATCGTGATTTTTACCCGTACCCACGTTCCAGTATAAAGGCTGACTATTGCTTTCAGCAGGCTCGCCGGAATACCCCAGTCTTTCAGTTTGCGCCACAACAGACTCCGATTTACGCCATCAAAAGCCGCAGTATAGTCCACGAAACACGCGAAGAGGGGAAGCGCCTTTTTTTGCATGGACTGTTCTATCAGATATGAGAGAGCTAAAATGTTGTCCGTAGTGGATGCTCCTGGTCTGAATCCCGATTGATACGCAGGTAAAATTTCATTTTCATTAGCCCAGTCCTGCAGGTCCTGTAAAAGAAGGCTGGCATAGCCTTTTGCCTCGATATCCAGGAGGGCAATGAGCCTATAATTCGCAGGGTCCCCGTGATCTCCCTTTTTGTGGATGGGTTGCAATATAGAGCCTTTCCAACTCTCCGGAACTGTGGTGTTCATCAGACAATGCTGGTAGAGTGGTGTGAGTACCGGTCCCCAAAAGTCGCAGTCTTCTTTGGGGCCCCATCTTTTCTTATGTTTTTTAAGATTGCCCTCACACGGTTTTCTGTGATTAATGGCTCAAACGTCTCCTCGAGGGTTGCCGTCACACGGTTTCCCAAGATCAATGGCTCAGACGTACCCTCAAAGATTGCCGATCTACCCTCACTCCGAGGCCCGAGTGTGTCTTCTGTTAATGCTGGATGTTTGTCAGGGGGGCCAGCTGATATAGGGAGCTTTTGCGGACCAGGTGTTGATAAATTAGGGGCTCCATGGTATAATTTGGTTACGTGCGTTATCCATATGTCGCTAGCAACCACATTCCGTCGATCGTGTCCACACCCTGAAAGCTGGTTGATATATGACCAGAACTCCGCTTGTTTGCTCGGAGTCAGCAAAGTAAAAACGTGGAGCCATTCTGCGTCTTGTAGTTTTCTTTTATGATCCCATATATTTCTCCTGTGCGTTTTCCTGGCTAGCAGGAGATTCTGGTATGTTTCCTTTTTTCCCTCTTGCTTATGGGTGCGTGTAGCTGTTCTAAGTTGCCTCTTACTTTGCTCTACTTTTATGCACTGTGTTTGTTTTTTGCAAGGGCTTACTCTGGGTTTTGATAGATGCCTTCCTTGTTTTCCCATCAGAAGGGAGTATACCTTGGCTGCTAATTTAATCCAGTTCTCGGTGATATTACCTCTTGAGAATTCCTCTACTATTCTCGGCCAATCGCTTTTCCACCCACTTAGGGCTGATGTGTCTATTTTGTTCCACTTTATTCTCCGTGGTAGAACATATAATTCTTCCCCGTTTGTTTTGCCCAAAAGGGCAGTGGGCTGTGGCCTGACCGTTTGTAGTGCAATAGCGATAGACAGTGGCAAGTGATCGCTGCTCTGGATAAATGGCTTTTGAAATTCCTTCACCTGGCCATACAAGGTACAGCACACAAATATATAATCAATTGTTGATTTGATCCTCCCCTGCGGGTCTTTAAACGGAGTGGCTGCCGTCTGATGACTTGTTTGTATTGATTTTAATCTATACGTGTTTAAAAATGAATTCATTACAGTTCCCACCTTATCTTTAGGCCATCTTTCGTCCAGTTCCATCCCGAGATATTGGGTGTTGAAGTCACCAGCCATTATGATCCAGCAGTTTGGGTTGATACTAAGTAATTCTTCGAGCGTATCCACTAGTCCTCTCATATAGCTCAGTCTAGGGAACTCTTTATTATTGAAATAAATGTTCAAGAGTACAATCTTTATTGGGCGTCCATTTAATTTCATACCTTCCAATAGTACTACTTGAAACATGTCCGTTTTGAGTAGAGATTTTGTTTTTATATTACTGCTAATACGGATGTATGTCGATAGGGCCCCCGAAGGTCTCCCGAATATATTAAATTTTTTTGCTGCCTGCTGAAATTCCATGAACCCCGGAATCACCTCAGGGGGTAACAGCCAGGTTTCTTGGAGGCATAAAAGGTCCCCAGACTGTAAAAATTCGAATGCTTCTTTGTTGTGTAGAGTCGATTTTAGCCCAAAAACGTTCCATGATATTACTTTCAGTAAGTTGCTCGAATTGATGCTGGGATGAACATTACCTTGTGTGCTAGGAGCACATTTGCCTTATTTGTCTGGAGTTAGGTGAGGAGTATATCCTTAAATTGGGGAATGCTGTGGTTCGGGCAGCATAGTTTGCCCCCCTTAAGATGGACTTTCGTGGACTCTTTATTGGTTTTGGGTAGAGTACCCTTTTTAGCATAAATGGATATCTCTCCACCTTAGGCATGTGAACATTGATTCCCCAAGTCGCGAGTTGCTCTCTCTCTTTCATAATTCTTTGTGGTATGGATGCGCTATTCCATTTTAGTATGGTTGATTCTCTTAATGTGTTATTGCCTACCTTTTTAAATTGAACTTGGATGAGATCTTCCGTTGTGACGGATGAAAGTTCTGGGATATATTTTAGAATTTGTAAAATGTTGGACCTATTTAGTGTATCTGCAATTCCATGTGAGGTGTATTCTGGTGTAAAAATTATGGTGTCATTCTCCGCATTCTTATATTCTTGTGGCGTTTGTCTATTGACTGAGTAGTGTGTTGCCCCACTTTGTATAGGTGTTGCCTCTATTCCTAAATCGTTGATAACATTTTGAGATCCCAGAGGCACATTGTCGAACGTTGATGTTATTGGTGGCATTCCTCCCTCTGGGGCTTCATGCCAGTTTTCATACTGTGTCCCCTGTGACTGCTCTACCCTAAGACTGTCTAGGAAAATTATTGGCGGAGCCAATTTTGGTTCTTGCTGTGGTTGTTCCTTTTTATGTTTAACTAAGATTTCCTCGATGTTCAGGGTTGCAGTTACTTTGGGTGAATACTTGTTATTTATTTGGTTATCCTTTTGGAAGATCGGAAAGAGTTTCTGTGGATCCTGGTTGCTTTGTGTTATTCCTTTTCTGACATTTGTTTTTTGGCTCTGGATGTCAGTTGGAACCTTCAGGCCCGGCAATAATTCTTTTACTCAGTTGTTTTTTTAAATATTTTTAGCGTGTTTTTTCAAGCGTTTTTTTGCCCTTCTAGAAAGGGTTTTGGAGGGTTCTGTGGCATACTCCAAGTCAATAACCCCGTCTGCGTTGGTATGCCAGATGTTGCCAGCTATGTTTTCCTCATTAACAGCTGTATTTTGGCTAGACGTTACTGCCAACTGCGAAGAAGTTGGGGGTGTATCCAAGCACAAAGTACGTTTGTTGGTGCCTGTTGGAGTGTTTTCTACTGGGCAAGTATTGCCCACAAGATGAATTGCTCCCTTCTTTTCCATTGCCTTTTGATGTATCACAATGAGAGCGCTGGCCGCGTCCATGGGATTATTCATTCCTTTTTGTCCACTCTCTTTTGAAGGGCTTTCGATTATACTTTGATGAGGTTGAGTTATAGTGGGTCACTGTTCCTTGTAAAGGGAAATCAAAGAATGAAGTTTTGTCCTGTGCTACTCTATGTGTGGGGATAGTGTGTCCTCGGCGGAGATGGAGAGAGGCAGGCAGGTGTACCGGCACAGCTAACTGGGAGAACCCTCCCGACTGCCCTCACCAATCTCATGAGGCATTAATTGTAAAAATAAGGGGGACGCTACTCCCTCTCATTAACCTAGCAGCACGGGTCAAATCCAGGCCGCTAGTGATACCTAAACTTACCTTGGTCCTGAAGAAACGCTTTGGACCTCCTGAGGCCACAGAGAGCGTGAAACATGTCGACCACCTTATACGCCCATTAGAGACGTATATCTAGCTACCTAGGGACATAATATCCCCCAGAGCAGCACCACACACCTTTTATCAATGACAGAGGGATCACCTTAATAAATAATATTCACTCCCCCTCCAGTCATTTTTTAAAAAACACTACTTGAGACCTCACTACCACTCACACGCACGCACCCATACAGCTTCTTCATCAAAAGATCTCCGATAAAGAGACCCTTCGGGGGACCCGTAGGGCATTGCAGCGCCGGCCCGATGAGGAGCAACAAGCCCTATGATGAAGCATGACATCCTTCGGGGTGTGTGAGGGCATCATGATGAGGACACACTATCCCCACACATAGAGTAGCACAGGACAAAACTTCATTCTTTGATTTCCCTTTACAAGGAACAGTGACTCCCTTTATTGTACTAGTTATCAATCGGGAGCAAGGGTCACTGGACCTAACAATCAGCTCCTACCGTCCCCCCCCTCTCTATAAATAGGAAAGTTGAGTTATAGTTGCCTGCTGTCTTTGCTTTAGTTCTGCAACAATGGATGTTAAAACCTCAGGTAATGAACTGAGCTTCTCCACAATTGGAAGGCACATGCAGCTGATGGTTGGTTGTGACGTCGATGGTTCCAGTTTTTCATTTAAAACATCGATTTTAGTTTCAATATTAATCATGGCTATTGCTAGCGCCTGCATTGTGTCCATTTGTATTTCCAATTTCTGTGTTTGCCACGTGAGCGCATTAATGGCTGTTGTTAGTGTGGAGTTTATTGAAGACAACAGGGAGTTTTGGTTATAGCATCCACTATATGGAGTGCATTTTGTTTCAGCCATGGTATGCAGCAGGTTTTGTACACCTGAATAGTTGTTCTCTACTTGTTCCTCTTGCGTCGCTTGCAAGCTTTGATTAAAAGTGAGACTTTTAATTACTGATGAGCTTTGTCGCTGATCCGGTGACGGGGGCACAATGTGCTGGTAAGTTCCACGGTCCACTTGTGTGGGCTCTGTGGTCCTCTCTTGAATTTTTTCATTATCTCCGTTTATTTGCTCGAGTGTTGACGAAATCTCCAAAACTTCCAGTTTTCCCTCGATTGTTCCATCTATCGTTTTACCCCTGGAGTCCGGATGGTCTAGTACTGATGAAATTTCCAGGATTTCTGGAGATTCCTGCCCGGCTGAGAATTGCTCTTTTCCATTAAGTAGGGAAGGGCTAGATGTTTCCAGTGACGTATCCTGCTTCTTCTCCTGTGGGTCCTGTGGATCTGGATGCTCAGTCTGTCTTAATGGTTCAGCCCTTTTTTGGTCTCCAAGTCCTAGTCCAGCTCCCCCCGTTTCTCTGCTGTTCTCTTGGACAGAGAATGGTTTAGATTCCTTTGTTCCAGACTCCCGGCCCTGGGTCTGGGTCTGTCCTTTGCTGACGCGTGGAGTTGAGTGTGCTAATGCCCTGCTGTTAGTGTCACTCATTCCCTGTTTTTTATGGCCGGGTATCCGACCGGGTGTTGTCGACATAAAGTATTTACGGATTGTATTGCTTTTTAATTTGGAGTTTGGTGCTGAATTTGAGAATGGTAGTTGCTCTATAAGCTCGGCCCGTTTTCTGCCCCTTGTTATTGGCTTGCTTCCACTGTCTATATTGATTAGCTTCCCCGTCCTGGTGTTGAGTTTTCCCTTTGTCATTTGTTCCCCCAACTGTAAGGCGGTTTGAATGTTGCTGTGCCTGTGGTGGCTTTTAGCCGATCTGTCCCCCAATTTGTAGGGGAGTGTATGTCTTAGTTTATAAGGCAATTTCCAACACTGTGGGCGGTATGACAAATTAAGCCTTCTGTTCCCCTTCTTGCGTTGGTCGATACCCAATGGCATTGGGTGAAGCGGACTAGTTTGAATAAATTAAGTAAAATATCCTTTTGATCCTCAGTTTTACAGCGTCTTGTGCCGCCTAGGCAAATAGCAGTTGGCAGTCGCAAAGATGTAGTATGTAATTAGAACAACAGAGGAGCTGGCTTCTTGGTGAAAGCAGTAATGGCAGTGGTAAGAATGACCAATCGGATAAACGGTCAGGATATCAAAAGGTCAAAAGTAACAATTCTTGCCTAAATCTAAAATGAGTGCAGCGGGGGGAGGCAGCGGGGGGGCGAGGGATCGGGGTCAGGGTCTGGATCCGGAGCAGGGCACACTGGGGCGCCACAGCCGCACCCAACCTAGTTGGGCCGCCTCAGTAGGCGCACCCGGGCACAACACTCAGCGGCCTCCGATAGCGGGGCCGCACTCCCGTGTCTGTTCACACCACACCCGCCCGTGCACACCTTACCACCAACCGCTGCCCGGGGCCGAATGGCTATCGAAAGGACGCCGGGCTTGGTCCGAGGCTCAAATCCGTTGCTGCGACCCGCCGACCGCCGACCGCCGTCCGCGGGTCGAGAGACTCCAGCCCCCGGGCTGCTCAGGCTACCGTAAACCGCTAGGTCTCCGTTTCGCTGCTTGTTTCGCGGCTTCGCCTCCTTCGCTTCCTTCGCTCACTTGCTTACTCCTCCTCCTCCTCTCCGCGCAGTCTCCAAGACTACACTGTGCGGCACCCAGCAAATAATCTGCGGCTCCTGCCGCGTTTAACGACTTTCGCCGGGTGCTTTGCAAATATTTTGCGGCTCCTGCCGCGTTTGACAACTTTTCGCCGGGTGCTTAGCTAGTAATCTGCGGCTCCTGCTGCGTTAAACAACTTTCGCCAGGTGCTTTGCAGTAATCTGCGGCCCCTGCCGCGTTAAACAGACTCTCACAGCTCCCACCGCGGCAGACGGGCTGCCGCGTTAAACAAGCTCCGCGCCGGGCAGCACACAGAGAGTCTGGTAGCCTCAGGCGAAGGCGGGCCAGGTGGGGGCCAGGTGGGGGGCCAGGTCGGCGGCCGAGCCAGTCCCGGCTTACCGTCTGCGGCTTTCCAGTGGCCCCTCCAGCAGCTGCGGCGGCGTTTTTTGCAGCACTCAGCGCTCACAGCTGCTCACCCTCCGCTCTGTTCCTCTGTTCCTCTCTCTGCTCTCCGGCAAAACATGGACTGGACTGTCACAACAGCTACAGCTACAGTTCAGTGAATCTACCTATGTCTACAGTCAATTGTTTGCGCATGTTCCACGTGAGTCCCATACTGTGTCCCCTAATAGTTACCTTAAAAGCCTCCCATTCAAGATGTGTATTACTTATGGAGCCCGCGTTAACGTCAAAGTATTCCACTGTGGCAGTTCCCAAGGAGGCCCTGAATGCCGGGTCTTCTAGCACTGCTGGCTGAAGGTGTCAGGTAGGAACAGGTGGTGGGCCTACATCCTAGCTAAGTCGCATGTGTTGTGATCGGAGTGCGTGCGCCTCAGGTAATCGATCTGCAAGGGGTAACAGTGAAGGTGAACCTCCAATGCGGTCTAATCTGACATGTAGATTGTGTGAGCGGCAATAGAAGGAATATATGCGTGTATCAGGGTTGTGACCGTGCCACACGTCTGTTAGGGACCAGTGGGCGAGTCAGGTGCTCAGCGCGTGAGCATTCGATAAAGCAGTAGTGCCTGTCAGAGGGGGGACTGAGCAGTCCAAGGTGACGTCAAGCACAGAATTAAAGTCTCTGCCCAATAGCCAAGGGATCCCACTCCAGGAGAATAAGGCGCATGTGAGCTGATGAAGGAATGCTGCCTGCTCATTGTTGGGGGCGAATATGGACCCTATCAATATGGTTTGGCCATTTAACCGGCCCCTTGCAAATACTTATCTGCCTCCCTCATCTGCTTTCACCTCCTCCATTTCAAAGGGGGTCCCTGCTTTGAGCCATATCGGTGCCCCCCCGTGCCTGAGAGGAGAAGTTAGTGCTAAACACCTGTCCTCGCCAACATCGGCGTAGGCGGATTGCCTCTGCTTGTGTTAAGTAAGTAACCTGCAGGAGTGCTATGTTGGCGGGCTTACGTTGAAAGTATGAGTATATGCAGTAGCATCTTGCTGGCGTGTGTATGTCCCTCATGTTCCAAGTAATAATGTTAGCCTGTGCCATGATGTGGGTTTATGAATGTGTCTATCATTCCTGAGCAACATGTGGCCTGGCTTTACTGCGTCCAGCGAGAATGTTTGCTCAAATGGGGTTCGGACGTTGTTTCCTACCTCTGTGGGTACAAAAAGAAAAATGGGGTTCAGCACTACAACATGTGCAACTTGGTATGCAGACATAATATCGATGTTTAAATATCGATATATCATTATATCGATTTTTAAATATCGATCTGACAGAATATTGGCCATCAAGAATATCGTCGACCAGAATATCGACATGTAGGTAAGAAATATTGTTTTAATTAATATCAATGTTAGTAATATCGTTAGTAAAAATATCATTGTTAATAAAATTGATTTTTTTTAGGATTTTGTATGCTAGTATATGTGTTAAAAGTATAGCTTATTTTTGTAATGTATGTTTGAATTATTTACAAGTAATTAATTTTATGTTAATTAATTTTTGCGTATTTTAGTTCCGTAGTGGGTTGTTGGTTTATTGAGGAATAGGGTGGGAATTAATTTAATTATAATATATTTAATAATAATTTTTTAGAAGTTATAAATTAAAAAAAAAACATAAATATTGCGTTTTAGTTCCGTAGCGGGTTGTGGGTTTATAGCAGAATAGGGTGGGAAGTAATTTAATTTAAATTAATTAATTAATAATGTTATCAATTATTATTTTTGTATTTAATAATTTATATTGTTAATTGTGTTAATTAATTTGTTATTAATTAACTATTAACTGGTTATTAATAATTAACAATTAATTGGTAAATATTGTATTGTATTGTATTGTAATTGCATTTATATAGTGCTTAGGAGAAGTGTGGCTCAATGGTTAGAGCGGCAGACCCTGATGCAGAGGTCTAGCCCAGGACCAGGGTTCAATTCCCGCCTCGGCGGGTCTTGGGCTCAATTTCCTCGGACCTGATAATTCTCGCCTCGGTGCCTATTCTGATCATGGGTCCCACTCTGCAACTCTGGGCAATAGCTTGCTTAATCTCCACAACGGCCCCCACAACGCTAGGATGCCTGGCTTCACCTTGGGGGTGCCCAGGAGTGGGCATCTCACAGGGAAAGGCCAGGAAGGGTTCCACAGCGGTATGCGTACAAGCGCCTGAGATACCCCTTCGGGGGTCGATTCGGGCGCTATACAAATACTACTACATTTACATTTTACATTTACTACCCCTGACGAGGCGTCGAAGCGCTTTTTCGGCAAGTAGCACGCTACTCCGGGACCCATAGAGGATTAGTATAGTGAAATATGAAAGTAATTTTAAGTGGTGGATAGGTTAGTCAGTTATTTGGATTTGGAAGGATAGCAGAAGGATAGAAGAGGAAAAAAGGTTTGTATTTATATAGCGCTTGTCACCACTAATGGGGTGTTGAAGCGCTTTTTTTTGGGGCGAGTAGTATGTTAATTGTGTAATTTTTTGAGGAGCGGGTTGTGGTTTTATAGGGGAGTAGGGTGGGAAGCAATTTAATCATAACTAATTAATTAATAATTTTATTAATTAATATTTATGTAATTAATATTTTATATTGTTATTGTGTTACATTTTTTATTAATTATTTATTAATTGGATATTAATTATGAATAAATAATTGGTAAATATGTTAATTGCGTAATTTTTTTATGAGTTGGTTGTGCATTGATAGGGGAGTAGGGTGGGAAGTAATTTAAATTTAATAACATTTTTATTATATTTGTATATACAATATTTATTTAAAGTTATTTTATAGTGTTAATTGTGTGAACTAATTTATTTTTGATTGTTTTTAATTTGCTTGTTAATTGTTATTAGTTAATTAATTAATTGTTAAATAATTATGTTAATTGTGTAATATTTTACAATATTGGTGGTGACGTTTATAGGGGAATATAGTGGGAGGTAAATTATTTTTGAAAAATTAATTATTTGTTAATTAATGTTAATTATTTTGCAGGAGTGGGAATACTAAATTATTCCCCTCCGCTATCCAACATTTTCCCTACTGTTGCACTCGCTGGAGTGGGAATAGTAATTTTTACCCACCCGCTATCCAACACTTTCACTACTGTTGCACTCGCTGGAGTGGGAATAGTAATTTTTACATACCCGCTATCCAACACTTTCTCTACTGTTGCACTGACTGGAGTGGGAATAGTAATTTTTACCCACCCACTATCCAGGAGTGGGAATACTAAATTATTCCCCTCCGCTATCCAACACTTTCCCTACTGTTATACTTGGTGGAGTGGGAATAGTAAATTATTCCCACCCACTATCCAACACTTTCCCTACTGTTGCACTCGCAGGAGTTGGTATAGTAATTTTTACCCACCCGCTATCCAATACTTTCCCTACTGTTGCACTCACTGGAGTGGGAATAGTAAATTTAACCCCCCGCTATCCAACACTTTCCCTACTGTTACACTCGTTGGAGTGGGAATAGTAATTTTTACCCACCCGCTATCCAACACTTTCCCTACTGTTGCACTCACTGGAGTGGGAATAGTAAAGTATTCCCCTCCGCTATCCAACACTTTCCCTACTGTTGCATTTGCTGTAGTGGGAATAGTAAATTATTCCCCTCCGCTATCCAACACTTTCCCTACTGTTGCAGTTTCTGTAGTGGGAATAGTAATTTTATCCCCTACGCTATCCAACATTTACCTACTTTTATAGTTAATGTAGTGTAAAATTTTTTTTTTTAAATAAATATTAATTTTAATATTTTAATTTATTATATATATATTTTATTTTTATATTTATATTACAGGTTTATGTATATATATATATGTATTTATAACTTGTCTTATGATTGTAACATTTTATAATTAAATAAAATAATTATTTATTAATATTATTAAGTTAATATATATTTTAAAAAAATATTACATTTATCATTTATCAGTTTTTAAATTTTTTAAATAATTCTAACTATGTTTTTATTAATTATATTTATTATTTAATTATTTTTATATTATTTTTAAGACATTTAAAAAAAAACTTTATTTTAAACAACGATATTTTAAACAACGATATTTTGGTTTCGAAATTTTTTAGTACTTACCATTGTAGAGATAGGCTGTCGATATTCTGTCCATCGATATTGTAGACTCGATATTCCTGTAGCTCGATATTCTGTACGTCGATATTCTGTCTGTGATCCGTGCAACTTCATTAGAGTGGACCCAAAACGAGGGCCCTCCCAAAATATAACATCGTGTCATCCCTCTCATTCCTGGTGGCTATTCAGTTTTCCCTCCAAATTTCTCCTTTGCTCTGTGCTAAGACCTGTATGTTAAACAGTGCACCCCCAGCCACCATTTTGTGTTAACAAGCCAGTGCCTCCCCCCCCAGCAACAGGGATATTCTACATCAGAGGGTGCTTCTGTGAGCTGCTTAAACTGTGTTTAATAGGGACTGTGCACTTCGTTTTTTGGCCAGGAGAGGGAGTAAAGTTTTATTCAAACAGTAGTGTTAGATTTCAAGTTTGTGAGGCCTTTACCTGCAGTAGTCCAAAGTGTGGATTGAGCCTGTCTGTCTCCTAGGAGATTCTGAACCGGAGAAGCAGATCCCCAGTCCCCAGGCCAGCAGGCCTAGGACTGGGGATTGGCTATTCAGCTACCAGGCAACTTTGAGCCCTCCCCTCACACCTGCCCAGGCCCCTTAAGGCTTTGCTGGGTGCACCCCAAATCATTCTCCTCCATCTTGTGAGTTGCAGCCTACCTGTGCCCCAGATTGCAGTGAGCAGAGTCCAGGAAGTGGTAAGGAGGCAGACTAGTGCTGTCTCTTCCCCCCAAAAGTGTTTAAAAAAAAGATTTTCCCTTTCTGTGATTACCGTCTTTGCCTGTGGTTGTTACAGTTTAAAATTGTAGTTTTAACCTGCCTGTGATTGCATATTTTATCACCTGTTTTGTGTTTTAAACTTGTGGTTTTCCTGCCCATGATTGCTTCCATTTAACGTGTTGAATTGTGGGATTTGCAGTCCAAAATCTGTAGTTTTTCCCTTTCATTCCTGGTGGCTATTCAGTTTTCCCTCCAAATTTCTCCTTTGCTCTGTGCTAAGACCTGTATGTTAAACAGTGCACCCCCAGCCACCATTTTGTGTTAACAAGCCAGCAAAAGCAGCCCCCTCCGCCCCCCCCCCCAGCAACAGGGATATTCTACATCAGAGGGTGCTTCTGTGAGCTGCTTAAACTGTGTTTAATAGGGACTGTGCACTTCGTTTTTTGGCCAGGAGAGGGAGTAAAGTTTTATTCAAACAGTAGTGTTAGAGTTCAAGTTTGTGAGGCCTTTACCTGCAGTAGTCCAAAGTGTGGATTGAGCCTGTCTGTCTCCTAGGAGATTCTGAACCGGAGAAGCAGCTTCCAACTCCCTGGCCAGCAAACCTTGTCTGAGGTTGCTGGGACCTTATATAGTCTGCTAGTGGTTGGTACATGTATACACTGATTGGTGGTTGTATCTGATGTTTCTACTGGATTGGGTTAGTGTCCTCATTGGTTGGGTATTTGAGGGTTTTGATTGGTTTCTGGGTCTGTGATTCAATCAATGTAGGGTTGGGACTAGGGCTAGGGTTATGATTTCTATTGGAAGTAGGGACTAGGGCTTCCTGTGATATTTGTTGTTGGGACTAGGGTGGAACTACGGTTAGGGTTTAGCCTTTAATTGGAAGTAGCGATTAGGGCTTCTGGTGTGATTGGTTGCTGGACTAGGTGTGGGACTAAGAGTAGGGTTAGGCTTTCTATTGGAAGTAGGGACTAGGGCTTCCTGTCCCATTGGTTGCTTGGACTAGGGTTGGGACTACTGGTAGGGCTAGGGCCTCTATTGGACGTAGAGATCAGGGTTTTTTTTTTAACTGATTGGGTGCTTGGAATAGGGCTAAGATTGGCTGTACGGTCCTGATCTCCTATTGGTTCTAGCTTTTAGGGCTAGTGTTGTGATTGGATAGTATTAGGGCTAGGGTTCCCATTGGCTGACGGGGTCACCTGGTAGGGCTATAAAAGTCCAGGGTTAGGGCGTCTCAGCCCGGGCGTCGAGGCTAAGGGCAGAGAGGACAAGGGCAGTTGCCTGTTTGAGCCTGTTCGAGACTGGCCAGGGCCAGAAATGCTGCACATCTTCCCCTTAATTATTGTCTGTTACTTTTCTCCTGAAAAAGCATATCCAATGCACTACCCTATTTCTCATCCGCTACCTCTATCAATATCTTTAATCTATATATACACTTACCTCCTTTATGCATCTATATACTTTCAATGTACTTATGGATCTATATATTTATCACTTTCTTCTAATTTAGCATTTCCAATGCACTACCCTATTTCTCAGCTTATACTTCCCTCAATATATCTCCTAGGCCAACTTTCTGACTCATCTCAAACTTCTTTCTACTACTCTTTCCAATTCACTACCCTATCTCACCCTATACATCTATCACTATATCCTCTACACCCACTCTCTCCTTTATCCCAAACGCCATACCACTACTATGTTCCCCAAAATAACCCTTTCTTGACTCTCTCCTACTCTACCCCTCCTTGCATCTTCTGACACCTCCTTTACTGTACCGATCCCAAAAACAAACCTTTCTAAACTCTTCCCTCTGACTCTTCCCCTCCAAAAACCCTTTTTACTCATCCAAAAGCCTCCTCCTACTGCTATGACCTAAAAAAGAAATCCTTCACTCTTCTATCCCTCCACTATCCTTTTCAATGAAAATAACAGACTAGCATGTTCACTTCTCTAATTCCATATTCCACTATACTAATTCACCACTAATCCTTTATGGGTTCCAGAGTAGCGTGCTACTCGCCAACAAAGCGCTTCAACACCCATCAGGGGTAACAGGCGCTATATGAATGCAAACCTTTCTTTACCTTCTATCCCTCCACTATACTTCTCACTCCAAATAACTGACTAATATCCACCACTCAAATTACTTTCATATTTCACCATACTAATTCACCACTAATCCTTTATGGGTTCCAGAGTAGCGTGCTACTCGCCAAACAAAGCAATTCAACACCCCATCAGGGGTTAGAAGCGCTATATAAATACAAACCTTCTTTCCTCTTCTATCCTTCTGCTATCCTTCCGAATCCAAATAACTGACTAACATATCCACCACTTAAAATTTCCTTGCATGTTTCACTATACTAATTCAACACTAATCCTCTATAGTTCCCGGAGTAGCGTGCTACTCGCCGAAAAAGGGCTTTGATGCCTCGTCAGGGGTAGTAAGCGCTATACAAATGCAATTACAATACAATACAATACAATACAATGGGAAATACTGAATGCGTCGGTGCTTGTTGGGGTTCATGTGTATGGTGGTATCCGCTCTCAGGTACCCCTATAGTGTTGCAGTGAGAGAGCCCTGTGTAGTCAAGTGTGTGATGGATGGCACCCTCAGACTTCATGCAGCGTGGCAGCCTCCCTTCGGTGCCACCTCTGGTTGTGTCCCAGTCACATGAACTGATCCTCGTCTGTTCAGTACAAGCATCTAGCCCAGTCAGGGCGGGACCCTCATCCAAGTCCATGCGTCTTCATCTGATCAGCCACTGTTCAGCAGTTGCTTATATTATGTCGTCAGAGGTTTGCGGCGTCACCACCGGCAGAGCTGGTGAGTCAGGTCCCTCGGGTCATGAGCGGGTGGAGTCTTCTTCATTCATTGATTTGGTGGATTCTGTTTCTTGGTCTGAGCTGCGCATCCGGTCGCTGATTGCCGCAACTACCTGTAGAGCTTCGTGGCACTCTAGTATTATTTGTTCCAGGTCGGGGACAACTTTTGGTGTGATTGGTTGAGTCGCTCCTTTGGTCTTGGCCTTTCTGTGGTTGCCTCTGTCTCAGCGTGGTCTTGCTTGATTATCTGGTGGTGGGCGCTCGGTTGCCAGTCCTAGACCCTCCAGCCAGTCCCAGGCATCCGACGGGGAACCAAAGAAGTATGTAGTTCCCTTCGCCGCCACTCAGAGCCGAGCCAGGAACAGCAGGGAGTAACTCATATCCAGATCACGCAGGCGTTGTTTCACTGATTGAAAGGAGCTCCTATGCCTCTGTACCTGCGTCGTGTAGTCAGGGAACAGCCTGATGTGCACATTTTGTATTTTTATGTCTGACAGTTTGTGGGTTTCTCTTAGGACAGTGTCTCTGTCTCTGTAGTTCAGTAGCCGAATCAGTTGCGGCCTGGGATTTGGGCCCAGAGGTGATTTTCGGGTTGGTACTCTATGTGCACGCTCCACTACAAACTGGGGGGACAGCGTGTTCTCGGGTAATAGCTCCTTTAGCCAGATCTCCATGTAGGCCACCGCGTCCTGGCCCTCCTCGCCTTATGGCAGACCCACCACTCGTACATTGTTGCGGCGCGATCGACCCTCTGCATCTTCCAGCTTTCTGATAGGGTGCTCACTCTGTCCAGTAAGCCTTGTAGTGTAGCGTCGTTCAAGCGTGTGGTCGGGGAAAGCTCAGTCAGTGTGAGTTCATTAGTTTGCACTTTCTCAGCTAACTTGCGATGATCTGCACGCAAGAGCGTGAAATCCTTCGTGACTTTGTCAATTTTAGCTTCCAGGGACGTGCACGTTTGGTCCAGGGTGTTAAGCCGAGTTTTCAAATGCGCTTAGCACTGTGTCCATTTTGGCAGGTAATGTTAGTTGTAAGGACTCAGGGCCTGTGATGAATTCAGTGTGGGGTATCACATCCGCACCAGGTTGGGGTACCGTCTGTGACGTGGTTGACCGTAGGCGACCCATGGCTAACTGCTGAGCTGTAGGCATGCGAACGCTGTTCTTCAGGTTTTCAGCTTATACTGGATGCGGCTTGGTCATGTCTGCGTTACAGTGTCTTGCGACTAGTATTCTCGCTGCCACTTTTGCAGTCACTGCAGTGGAGTTGGCACCGCGATCATATCTTTATGGGGTTCCAGTCTCAGAAGTGCTTAACCCATGTCTCCAGCTCAGCTATCCAAAACCATGCAGTAGTTTGGTAGCAGTCGGAGTCACAAGGCCCGAGGCTACAGCTTCTTCCCTTGTGGGCTAGTACTGTGTTCTCTCTTGGTGCCCTGACTGTTTCTTCGGCTGCCAGTGGTGTTTCCCTCAGGGCAAGCGGTCGGTGGTGGAATCGTCATTTAATGTAATTGCTTTTCTCAGGCCTGGGGCACCTCTCTTCTCCTCTGCCGTGATTCTGTGCGGCAGTGCCAGGGGACTTTGTTCTCAGTTTTAGTAGGAGCTAATCTAGGGTCATCTTAGTGCTGCAGTTTGGTATAGTGGCACATCTTCTCTGCTTATTTGTTTATCTCAGTTCTCACCTCCCAGTACACCAAAGCTCCCAGGTCTGGGCCCGAACCCGACCCTGGACCTCTCCCAGCCACCTCCGGTTCCAATGGAATCAGTGGGTTCCCTCCTTGTTCCTCACCTCATGTGCCTTCTTGCGCTCGGTTGTTGCCTCTGCGGTCAGGCCCTGCACCCTCCCTCAGGCACGTGTAGGCCGCTGCAGTGCTCGCCGGGTCCTTACATGGTCTTGCTGACGGGGCGGGAGGTGACGCGATGCACCGCCACCTCCCAGCTCAGGATGCTTTGTGTCCCAGGCCTGATCTGGCCTCCGGGGCTAAAAGGGGTTTTTCATTGCAGTTGGGTCAGGCCAGCCGAGGGTTAAGGCCGCATATCAGGCCCGCCTCATCTTTTCCGCTATCAATCACTTTCCCAGTCCGGCAGTAAATCGCCACATGGGGCCGGTTCTCTTCAAGTACACTTGCAGGCCTGTTCTGCCTGTTGTTTTTCGGCCTTGACCTACTTGTAATCGGCTGCTGGTGATTTCTTTTCCAATGCCACAGGACCGGCCCCGTTCGTTTTAAGCCTCTGGTGCTGCTGCAGTGGCGAAGCGAGAGGAGACGCGGCACACCGCCACTGCCCAGTTCAGGTTCGTCTGAACCCAGGCCCAGGCCTGGTCTGAACCCAGTGGCTCCAAGGGGGTTCTCGCTGTGGCTCAGCTGGGACAACTAAGGGCCAAGGCCGCAGGTCAGGCCCCGCCCCATCTTCACCGCCAGCAACCGCACTCCCAGTTCTGTTCCAGATCGCTGTCCGCGGGGCGTATTGCGGGCTGGATCTCTGCAGTTGCGTTCGTAGGCCCGTTTTGCCTGCTGTTCTTCCGTTTTCAACCTGTTTGCAAGCGGCTGCTGGTGGGTGCTTTGCAGACACCACAGGGCCACCACCCGTCCGCCGCAGGCTGCCGGCTCTCCCTCGGTATACACCGACTCACACCCCCGCCGACACACTTTTTCCTCACTGTCGGGAGCGCCGACGTGCTAGTGCACTTTCGCCATCAGGTTGTTTATGAATGGCTTCTCATAACCAGGGTAAATTCAGGATAATAGGGGCAGGTCGCGGAGCTCCTCGAGATTGTGTCCGCCATTTTGGCTACTTGACCACACCCCCCTACTATTTCCACTCTAGTTTATGCAACAGTAGGGAAAGTGTTGGACTTTGTAGGGGGTTAGATTTACTATTCCTACTCCAGTCACCACAATAATAGGGAAAGTGTTGGACTTCAGAGGAGCTGATTTATAATTTCTACTCCAGTCAGTGCAACAGTAGGGAAAGCGTTGGATTTTGGGCTGATGAAATTTAGAATTCCCACTCCAAACAGCACACCAATAGGAAAAGTTTACTATTCGTACTGTAGTCAATCAAGAATAGGAATACTTCATTTCAAACACATTACATATATGTCCAACCGCATGAATGTGGAAAAAATATTAACCTCTTAATAAAAATATATTAAATTACATAAAAATTATAGATATATGTATTTAAAAAACTAAATCCAATCAATCAATTCACATAATCACTATTCAATAGAAAACTTAATTATAAATTATTAAACAATTATTATTCAATTATGAATTAACTTCCTACCATATACCCCTACATACTTAGCAGTCCACACCTAAAATATAACTAAAAAGATAACTGTTCCATAGCTAACATATTTAACAGTAATTAAATAATTATCTAACAAATAATAATTCATTGTTAATTAATTATTATTTATTTAACTTCCCACACTTTACTCCTACAAACCTAGAGTCCTAGAAAACTAAAATAAAATGAAATTTAATATGTATTCCATAATTTACATATTTAAAATACATTTAAATAAAATAATTTACAAATAATAGTTAATAGTTAATTAACTATTACTTAATTAACTTCGTACCCTATAACCCTACAAACCTAGCATCCCCCAACTAAAATATAAGTAAAATAAATCATTATTTCATATTTTACATAATAACTTAAACGAAATAAATAATTAATTAACTATTAATAATAAATTATTAATTAATTATTACTTAATTAATTTCCCACCCTACATCCCTACAAACCTAGCAGCCCACAACTAAAATATAAGTAAAATAAATAAGTATTCCGTAAATTACATAATAAAAAGTAATTAAATAATTATTTAATAAGTAATTGTTAATTATTACTTCCCACCTTATACCCCTACAAACATAACAGCCCACAAATAACATATAATGAAAATAAAGCAGTATTACATAAATTACATAATAAATACCTTTCATATAATTAAATAAAATGTATTAAGTCATTCTTTTTTTTTTTAAACTTCTTTTTATTAAACAAACTTCAGCGTTAGTACACAGCATTACTACATTCTCTGATTGGTAATACATATGTTACACTTCTGTGGTACATTGTCCTTTATGAATCTAAGGGGACCCCCACCCGAATTAACCCTAGTCTCCCACCTCCCCCCATCTAGGTAGTCTGACTTCCCTCATGCGTTCCTATCAGTAGCGGCTCGTGGAGGGAGTGCCGTGGGGCGGTGGGGCGGGGCAGGGCGGGGGAGGAGCAGGGTGGGGGGTAGTGAACTACGGCATGTGGCCGTACAGAGGTAAGTAAACAAATAAATAAATAAAACGAATTTCGTTGCGCGCGCTGCATTGTCAAATGCGATGCAGCGCGCGCAACGAAATTTGTTTTATTTATTTATTTGTTTACTTACCTCTATACGGCCGTATGCCATAGTTTACTACCCCCACCCTGCTCCTCCCCCACCCCACCCCGCCCCACCGCCCCGCGGCACTCCCTCCACGAGCCGCTACTGGTTCCTATATACATCCCACTGGCTCCATACTTTTTCCCATTTCTTGGGGCAGCCTCTGCTCTCATAAATTGTTTTCTCAGCTGCGCAACACCAATCCATATCCATTTTCCAGCGTGCCACTGTCGGTGGTTGAGTGGCTCCCCAGGCCCCGGCGATATTTCTCTTGGCCACCATCGCCGCTACTAGCAGCCAGATTTTTTGATATTTAGGCCATGTCTGCTCCCCATATACGCACAGTACATGCCACCTGGCCTCCATAGGTACTGTTTGTCCAGTAACCTCCGACATTACTCGCGTCACCTTCCCCCAAAACTGCCGTATAATCGGGCAGTCCCAAATTATATGGAAGAAGGTTCCCCTCTGTTTACAGCCCCTTTGACAGTCCTCCGTAAGGGTGCGACCCAGCTTAAACATAAGTGTGCTAGTGGAGTAAGACCTATGTAGTATTCTCAACTGAACTAGTTGGAATCTTGCCCTGATCGCGACCTCTCTGGGGCTTTGCGCAGCTTCCGTCCAGTCATCCTCTTCTAGTAAGCCTACGTCAGTCTCCCATGCCTCCGGTAGCTTTGTGAGGAGATCCGGGGAATTGTTAATAATCTTCCTATACGTGCAGGACAATGCCTTTTCCGGGATCGGATCTAGGACTAGTCATTCTTCTAATGGGCTATATTCGGGGAGGTGCTCCCCCTCTTTTATATGCTTGCACAGTGCATGTCCCAATTGTATGTATCTATACCGTTCTGAATCAGCTAGTTGATACTCTTTTTGCAGATCAGAGAACGGGATCAGGGCCTGTCCCCGTCATACATCTCCCAGACGCGCTATACCTATTAGTTTCCATTTACCGAACCCCTGTAGTTTGCCTACTTCTCGTAGCATGTCACTATCCCACAGAGGGGTCTGTTCCCTCAGTCTGTTAGCCCATCCGAGGAATCTGGTGGTCTTCATCCACACATTTATCACGTTCTTAGTATGTGGTGGCATATGTTTGTGCACTTCACGTGCATACAATGCACCTAAGTATCCTCTGGCCCCCATCGCCCAATGGTCCACACGGTATGCCGGGTCACTCCTGTCCGTAAATACCCAATCATTGATTACCATTAGCTGCGATGCCCAGTAGTATTTCTGGATGTCCACCTTCATACACTCCTCTCTGTAACTTAGCTAATGCGATCCTTGAACCCCCTCCGTCCCACAATAATGTCCTTAACTCACCGTCCACGTCTCTAAAGAATTTGTCGGGTACTGGACATGGGGTGTTCTGCAGAATATATAACATTCTGGGTAACGGCATCCTTTTGAAGAGAACCGCTCTCCCCATAAGGGATATTGGCAGGGTCCTCCAGTGGGCTACATCCCTCTTTAATCTTTCTAGCTGTGGCTGTAGGTTCCCCGCCAGAAATTCAGCATCTGTTTTGGCTATCTGTATGCCCAGGTATTTAAAACTTTGTCTAACCTGCAGGTTGGGTTCCGCACCGATTACCAGTGGTGGTCCATTTGATAACATGTACAGGAGAGATTTATCCCAATTAATCTGATATCCTGAATATCCCCTGAATAATTTAAAAATCTGTAATAGCCGGTTCACTGTGAATCGTGGCCTCGTCGCATACAGGAGGACATCATCAGCGTACAATGAGATTCTCTCTTCCCATTGGTCCCCCCGTAAATACCGGAGATCACTGGGTCACCTCTCACCCATGCTGCCAGCGGTTCCAATGTCAATGCAAATAATATCGGGGAAAGAGGGCACCCCTGTATCGTTCCCTTATGAATAGCAAAAGAGCTGGACACCGAACCGTTCACTTGGACCCTGGCCCGGGGAGCTTTATATAACAGTTTAATCCAGAATTTGTAGTTCCTATTTCCCTAATAGGCTCTGCGCATTGGAATAATATACCCTATAGGCTTGACATAGGACTAAGGTCAGTATGTCCCTATCGAGTATATTAAACTTAATTATTTTTGTGCCAGCTAACTCAGAGGCCACTAGAAACTCCTTGTAAACAAGAAGGGAGTAGTTTCTGGCAACCGCATAAACATGACAACTTTGTTTCCCTTTAGAATCGGAACACTTCTCAGAATCGTGGAAACAATAGATAACAGTTTCTCTCAGCTAATCGTGCATGCTTAGTTTTCTCAGAGTTACACAGAAAGAATAGACGGGCGTTTCAATAAAGAGGTTTTATTGAACAGTCTTGTTTCTCGTGTAAGAGATATGCGCTGTTATGATCACAAGACAGTATGCAAGATATATAATGTACAGCGTAAGCAGTAGAAAGAAATAATACGGCGCTAGCATTATCTTTTAGCATATATTCACGTACATAAATAACATGAGCTAAAAATGCGAGTACTCATACGATGCTTCTCTACGCTAGTTCTACCCCAGTGTACCTAACCTGATCTAGGTGTAGGGCAAGGTAAGAAGTAGGTGAAGTATTCTCTAGTATGGTATACTAAGAGTATGTTAAGTCTAGTATGCCAAGTCTAGTATGCCAAGAGTCCCTGTAGGTTCTAGTCAGCTCCATAACTTGAGAATGAGAGAGGTGGGAATCTCCTTCCGGATCTCCGAACTCTAACACCCCGCGAAGGGAGTCAGAACACTGGGAGCTGGATTCTCTGCGAGCAGTGATGACAGCGTCTTCTCAGTGCGTCAGGCCGGGATACGGGCTCCTCTGAAGTCGAGGTCTCCTCTAACTTGCTTGGGCAAGGGAAGGTATATTTATACCTGGTAGGTGCCTTGGAATGTTAGCATTGACGTGAAGTCGGACAGAGGAAGACGTCAGGAATGAACCCTTAAGGTATAGCGGTTCATGCATAATAAATGAGTTCTTGGAGAAATCAATAATCCTGTGCTAGGGGAACTCCCAAGAGCTTAAGGGTCTGGTTTCTAAGAACTCGTTGTGACGTTAGGGTGGACGGATGTCGGTGACCTTGCCTGTATTTGGAGTGCAATGCTAATGCCTAAATAAGGACTGGGATTCTATGCCTATATAAGGGCAATGCGAATTGTGCCTATATAAGGACATGTTTCAGGAAAACCTATATACGGACACCTAAAGCGGAATACAACACCCACTCCACTTTCGAATGAACGATAATACTAAATGCTAAACATGAAATGCTAAACATTAAATTGAGTACCACATGTTGCTAAAAACATTACTAAAAGCATGTTAAAAGAAGTTTTAAAAAACTGTTGCTAAACATGTAATGCAATAGGTACTGTACATTTTAAAGCAGTTTTTCATTCTAAGCATATATTGGAAATAAATGCAACATGAATGAATAAACAGAAATATATACATATGATGAAATGGTTGACAAGTTTTCAAAAATCAAAGCCATTGCATATCATGGTATTAAATGAAAGTTTTAGACAAATAAGGTGACAATGTGTCCCTGGAAGTATTCAAAGAAGTCCGTTTTATATGAATAGTTCTACTGTAAGCAGATTGTTTTGCCATGTATTTTCAAAAAATAAAGAAAAAGAAAAAAGTCAATTTTAGGAAGAGTTCCAAGTTTTGAAAATATGAAGGCCAAATTCATTGCGTCCCTGGTACACTGTGAGCCGAATTAAAGTCAGTGTATGGGTCTGGTGAAAACATGAAATCATCTATTTCTGTAGACAAAAGATCGTCTACCGAAGTCGGTGACAGTTGGAACACCTCGTGTAGAAGATTAATTGCACAGAGATGTGAAGCATCGCCTTCAGCATTGGATGCCGCAGCAATGTTCGCGTCCGTTGTTACCTGTGTGCCTGTTGATCCATCTCGTACCTCAGCAGCAGCAGGAAGCGTCTGTGAGATCTCAATGAATGCCGTCATCAGGATTGGTAGCCTCTGGGGACAACACAGAGCATGGGCCGTTATCGGGTCCAGCAGGGTATCGATATCCGTTGGCATGACTGATGGGAGTGTTAGACAGGTGTCTAGCACGCATTCTTCACCGCAAAGCAGGCAGCGTAGAACAGGTAAGATGCAATCTTGCCAGATTGGTCTTAACGACAGGAACCATGTTGTATTTAGTTCCCGTAGACGAGGTATGCCCAAAAGTTGGACTATGCGCTCACGGCACTTCCGTTCTAGGAGAGTTTTCTCCACATCGCTCGGAGTGACGTTGGTAAACAGGCTTGCCATAGCGTAGTAGTAGGAATAAAAACAGGATTCCGGCAACAAGTGCTAGAATTAATGGCACGCCACCAAACACCGATTGGGCGAAGTTTGGGATGATTCCGAGGACTGCCTGGAAAGGTACTAAAAGTCCTGAACAGATGGTCTTAAATACATGTACAATGCCGCTCGTATCAGACATGTTAAAGATACGTCCCAAATTCCTGCGAAATGTATAGGGCAGTTTGTACGAATTAAAGCCTGTATCTCAGCCGAAGTCCTTGCAATTTGTAAATCATAGATTTCTTTGGCCGAGGTCAGAGGCACTGTTTGTTGCAAAAGCATGGCTTCAGTCTGCTTAAAGTATCAAAACGTATAAAAGAAACATTCAATGAAGGCCATAGAGGCGACTCCCTGACTGTGTCTATTGGGGGGAACAATAATTGCATACAACAAGTGACCCTGGAGTCGACCGTTACCAGATATGGGATGCCTGGCAACATGCCACAACAACTCTGATCATTCAACATGAGGTAACTCCCGTTAGAAAGTTGGCGAAACGTTGGATTAATCACAGCAGCTGGTGTACCTTGCTGTTGGCAGGACAGATTTGCCACAGAACCATTACAAGCCCCGTGTAAAGAAATGTCCTGACATATGAGTGCACCGCTTAGTGCATTTTCACAGTGTGTACCGGTTAGAAACACTTCACGATCCCCACTCCAACATCTGTAGTTGTACGGTAAATTCCAAGATGTCTTAATGTATTCTTTACCCAACCTTTCATATCTGCCTGCTTGCATTTGTTTGAGGCAATACTGAAACTGAAAAGTGGTAACAGGCAGAGTGATTTTGCCATGGATAAGCCATTCTGTAGCTGGTTTTTCTGCTACCGTAAATGGAAATTTTTCCAGTTTTTCAATGCTCAGCACTGTATACTTTGCTCCCCTTTGTGCCAGTCCGATCTGTTTATCAGTTAGATTGTTTTCTGCAAACAGAGAAGACGTGTTGATAAAACGCCAAGGCACATAGCCCGCACGCAAAGATTGCAGCGTCCAGCCTAATAACATAATAGAACGTAACTGAGATGGCCTTGTTGTAACATGGCTAAATCTTGTTCCAGTATGTCTATAGCA
Source organism: Calotriton arnoldi (assembly GCA_963921515.1). NCBI lineage: Eukaryota > Metazoa > Chordata > Amphibia > Caudata > Salamandridae > Calotriton > Calotriton arnoldi. The sequence goes on along the minus strand of CAWUFW010006692.1, from coordinate 631,590 downwards.
GAGGATACAATGTTGTCCAATGAATAAATTCTGGATGACAAAGTTGTTAACCCATTGTCGACCACAGTGAGAGTTTTCTCTAAGTTAATACGATCAAGTTCACGTATTCTTTCTGCGGCCTCTGCCTGTGAAACCTTCCATACTTCATTATAAGCAGCATAAATGCCGGCATACATGAAACGTTTTCGACGCGGTTTTCTTGGTCCTAGCAAGAATTCCCTAAGGTCTGCGTCTTCTTTAAGTAAAGATAAGAGTTGTTTCACATCCTCGAGTGTAGATTTTTGTAGCCAGTCGAGGCACAATTTTCCTACACTGTATGTTGTTACTACCCCCGGATGTTGTCTTTGAACGTATCTTGGGTCTGGCATATGGATTGTAAAGCCCTGTCTTCTATTCAGGAATCTTTCTTGACAGATGTTTGTGTCTGTGGGCCAGAGTAACCATTTTTTCCAATCAGAATCTGTTCTGTTGTTTTGTAATATTGTGGCAACTGTGACCGATACCTGTGTAATGCTATTACGTGCAGGTGTTGGCACAGAAGGTGTGTTCATGTCTTTGATCTTGGCTAAACCAAGGCAAGATGTTTGTTGCACAGTGTCATTCAAAAACATAATTTGCTGTGGGATGATACAGGCTCTAAACAAAGCTTCTATCCCCTGTACTTGCCAATCTTTAGAACCCCAGACAGATTTTGTGTCTATAGTGTCTTTCCATAAGTCAAATCTATATCTAGACAGTTGGGTAATAAATGCTGCAGAGTAAATCTGTTTTGTATTTGTTAACATAATTTTCTGTCCTGTTTTGTTTACATTTTTATAGTAAAATGTTTCTGGATCAGACGTATTGTACCCTGAAAAATAGGGAAACTTTTTAGCAAACGGTTTTGAACTACCTTTTGGAGGTGTAGGACAATGTTCCCATTGGTTAAACATAAACACATTTCTAGGTATTGCAGATTTATGCAAGAAATGATGACCATAGTGATTATAACAGTAAAGCTGTTCGGAGTCTGATGAACCCTCTAAGTATTCATTGTAAGAGAATGCAGCAGACCTTTCTAGATCAGACATCATATCATTAACAGTCTCAAAGTCTCAATCATCAGAATAGGTACTAGAGGTAATAAAATCACTTAATGAAATTTTAAATAAATGTGGAATGTTCAACAGTTCCGTAGGACCAAAGATATCGTAATCGATCTTGTCCCACACTATACCATCCTGTATAGGAACGGCTGTGATGTTCACTGCTGACAAGTCTCTTGCTTCACGAAGGGATGATTTGTGTGGTTTCAAAAGTAAGTTCACATTTTTACTTTCAGTGTCCATATGGATGTATCTGCCATTTATAAGCATGCTGATAGTCATAACCAAAGCTAGCCAAAGCAGAAAGAAAAATATTCCAGAAATAATCCATTGTTCAATCCATGGTGAAACCAGATAAGTCTCTTTCAGGAAATGAAAAAGGTCCTGTACTTGTTCTTTGAAAGTTTTTAGAGCTGGCGTCGTTTCAGGCTCACTAGGATCCTCAGAAAACGTATCAAAGTTAATGAAATAGCCAGAAGCAGTTCTATCAATTGCTGGAATTGCATCAGGATTTGTTGAAATCACTGGAACCAGTTGATCACTTGTTACGTTGGTGTAGACAGGTGTAGCTGGACGAACTGTTACTTGAGTTTCAAGAGGGACGAGTTCCATAGCATTGTTGCATAGTCCTTCATCTGTTACGGCTGAATTCTCGATTGTTATGAGTCTTTCAGTCTGAACCTCTTGGATAGTAGCGAGAGGAGTGCGTCTGCTACTAGGTCGGAGTCCACGAGGCCTACTGCTTAGTATTGGCCACATACTGTGGTTTGATGAGGTCGATTGACACAAATCTTTTCTCCTTTTTTCCAGCAAGGGGCGGCAGAAGTACTGTTCTTGTTCCGTGGATGGCTAGGACAGGTACTGGTTGTCTGTAAGAAGGTCCAAATTCCTTCTTGTCCGCAATCTTCTCTCTGACTAGATCCCCAACTTTTGGGATCCAGACAGGCCTTGCTGGGACTGCCGGTCTTTCCCCAGTGGTGGTTGGCTTCAGGAACACGTTGCTTTGTTTCGATCTTAGTTCATTTAGATCCTGTAAAACAGCCAAACGATCTTTGATATCAAAGGGTTTATTTTCCACCACTGTGCCTTTACATTCGAGATCAGGAACCCACATTCTTGTCCCAAATAGGACCTCATACGGAGTGACCCCCCTAGAGAACTTCTTGGCAAATTATTTAATGAGCGTTGGACCCCATAAAGATGTTTGACCCACCCATCACCCGAACCTAATACTCTAGCTGTTATAGACCGCTTTATGTCCCGGTTTTTCCTTTCCACAACAGAATTTCCCTCAGGATGAAACGTAGAGGAGTACCACAATGCTACACCCAAATTGGCCATGGCTTCTTTGTAAGCCCGAGAGCTAAACGCAGGGCCCTGGTCAGAATGTAGTGTGCCAATTGCGTATGTGCCGATAAAGACTTGCAAATCTTTTATAACAGTTCGAGCGTCAGCCGAGCGCTGAGGCCATATCCATAGGAACCTTGATTTAGTATTTGTGGGATTGCATTTGTCCAAAAGGACGCCTGCGCGTAGATAGTCTAATGCTGTCTAACAATGGTGTCTGTACTGGGCAGGCTACTTCGTAGCATGGTGTCTGGTGGCATTCTGCACCACGCTGTATATTACAGTCTATGCAGTCATTGATGAAGATGTGAATCTGTGTACTCATTCCAGGCCACCAGTACATCTCTTTTAATGTTAATATTGTGTTAGAGATCCCTTGATGTGACAGACCCTCCCCCAGATGTGCTTCATAAATCAAAGCTGCTCTACGTTCCATGTTTGGAATTACCCTATCCCCCACTCCAGGGATTCGAGCAAAAGGAACGTTGTTTGCATCAATTACATAAGAGTACTTGAGTGGAATTTTTTTTGGTAACGCTGGACCACTGCCTTTGCTTGTAGCATTGACAGCCAACAATATCTCACTGTCTATTCTCGTTTTTGAACGAGTGATCGCAGCTACGGAAGCCGTCTGAACAGCCCCCTTTGCGGCTTTGTCAGCCAATGAATTCCCTGCAACGTGAACGCCATCACGTTGATGACTCAGCGTGTGTATCACGTGAGCCTTTGGTAGTTCATTTTTTAACTGAACTACTTGTTCCCAAAGCAGTTTATGCTTTATTGTGCCACCTTTTGCATCTTTGAACCCGTTTTCAAGCCAATTTTGTATATATTCATTATACGACTGCACACAGTAGAAAGAATCGCACACTATGAGTGTGGGGAATTCGCGATCTGTACTTTCAAGTGCCAGTTTGAATGCTTGTAGTTCAGCTCGCTGAGCTGTACAATCTCCTAGAGATTGAGTTTTAGTGACCATAGGTCTGAAGATACCATCGCGCATGCGACCTTTAACGATTGCGCATGCTGCACTGTAAGCTTGCTTACTCCCTGTAGCGGATTGTGCGGATCCGTCAGTGTAATTATGAATTCGTACTGATCGAGAGGCAGAATTTCAGTGGGCAGAGGACATTCATGTTCATATTGCAGGAACGCTTGTGTTTTTAAATCAGGATCAAAAACATATTCAACATCTGTTGCAGCAAGAGAATTAACCCATTGTATCCATCTATGATGTAAAGCTTTTGCATTTGGAATGCTCGCTTTTATAACCGCCTCTAAGGCCAGTACTGGAGTTACGACAATAATGCGTTTCCCTTGGGCTAGAGCTCTTTCTTTTGCTACAGCGGTTTGAACTGCTGTCAGTATTTTTTCAGTTGAAGTGAAGCGCATTTCTGCTTGTGTATACAAATGTGATTTGTACGCTATTGGTACTTTTTCACCTTCATTAAATGTTAAGTAGGTGAATCTGCATTGTCCCGAGATTATTCGGAACACTAAATTGCGTTGACTTACGCGTGTTTGTAAGTGATTTGTTGCTAACATGTTAGCTTGTAGTGAACGCAGGATTTCTGTGTGTTCTTGTGTCCAATGTTTGATTGAAAAATCAGGTTTGATTAATTCGTAGAGAGGTTTAACCCTTTCTGCGTAATTTAGAATGTAAGTTCTTCCAAAATTTAGGAAACCCAAGATGGATTGTAAGTTTTTCACTGTTTTTGGAGGGTGGAGCAGCACACACTTTTCTAAAACGTTAGCTGCCAAGCTCTTGCCTTCACTTGAAAGCTCATATCCTAGGAAAAGGACATTGAGATGGGCAATTCTGGATTTGGTAAATTTGAATTTGTAGCCCTCAGAGGCGAAGACCAATATAATGGTACTCACCCTGTTCAAGTGCCTATCTAGGTCATCGTCTGTCAGATAGATATCATCGACATATGACAATGCCTCATTATCATAAATTTGTAGTAACTCTGTTACTCTCGCTGAGAATAACCCCGGGATGTTTTTGAACCCTTGTGGGAGTCTACAAAATTGACGCTGGGTCCCCATTATTGAGAAAGCTGTTAAGTACCTGCTTTCAGGTGCTATGTTTTAACAAAACAAACCATTTGAAATGTCTAATGTGGTTTTATATTTTTTACGCACAATATTATTCATTAATGCTGTACTATGTGCATTTTGCACTGCAAATGTTTTAGAACAAGTGTTCAAGTGTCTGTAATCTAAAACTAGACGATATGTATTGTCTGGTTTGGATACAGGAAACAAAGGATTGTTCATTGAGGAGGTGCATGTTTCAATCACCCCTTGGTATTCAAGTTGATCTAAGATCTCCCTGACCTGTTTTTTAGCTTCTTGTTTATTGGGTACTGCCTTTGTGCAGTAGGTTGATTTTTTAGATGTATTTTGTGGTGAGGTGAATCCTCATCCCATCCTACATGATTTTTATATAATGCTGGGGCCTGGGCAACTGCCCATTTCCTGGCATAAGTATATTTTAGGTGAATTGGAATATGGTTGGAGAAGGCAGGCATAATAATGTCCTCGCCATGTGGGCACTCCCTGACAAATTGTGGTGGCCAGTCTTTTTCTGCTAGAAGTATATCATAACCCCTTGAAAGTTTCTCCCAAAAGAGTAACTTCACTTTTCTTGGTATGTCTCCCTCCATTCGGAGTGTTATTTCATATAACTTTTGTGGAGTACTAACCCTGGTGTCTACAGTCTCTACTGTGATGTACTCATTCAAGTCCACTATCTCCAGAAGTTCCTTCAGGTTCTGGCGAGCTATTGTGACTTCTGCTGCACTGTCCAGCATTGTCTGAGCCCATTCTCCGTTCTTGAGCTGTGTTCTCAGTATTCTCGGCATGTCTGATCTTCAGACCTGCTACCTTCTTTTTGTGAATTGAGGTTTTGATTTATTTTTCTGAACGTGTTTGTCGTCTTTCGATTTGACGCGTTCTTCTCTGTGTTCTGACCGTCCTCTTCTTTCTGATGTCTGTGATGATATCTGAAAGGTACGAGAGGAACGTGTATCAGCATCTTGATACCTGTCAGGTTTTTTCAAATTATCCCTATTCCTGAGGTTATACCTCCTTTCAGAGGGCTCCTTTTGAGGAGACCTACCTTGGGATTGAGAACGTTTCTCTTTTGAATTTTGTTTATTAGTTTCCCACTTCTTTTTAGAAGATGTAGGATTTTGTTTAATAGAGTCCTTCTCAGGACTTTCAGATAGTTTTGGTTTCAAAGGTCTTCCACCCAAACTATCTCTGCCTAATTCTGCATAAGATTGTTCTATTATTCTGGGTAGTTCAGTTTGATGTTCTGTAACATCAAATTCCCTTAAGCGTTGGCGGATCGCCACTGCTGCTGCTTCTCCTTTAATATTAGATAATATTATTGTTGAGACCTGGGTTGAAATTTTTCAGTAATTTCATACCTAAATTCAGAGCAGGCTCTGCCCCGTATTCATTTTGAATTTGTTTCAGGACATCTGGTATTACTGCAATTGACGGAACACCATGGGGCATATTAGCAAGACCCACGTTAAAATTATCGCCATTTTAGCGGCAGGAAACTTCTGCTAAAACGGCGATAATGGGCTTGCTAATATGCGTTATGGAATTCCAATAGAAGCCAAGGTTAAATGTGCAGGACATCTAACCTGGGCTTCTATTGGAATACCATAACGCATATTAGCAAGCCCATTATCGCCGTTTTAGCGGCAGGTTTCCTGCCGCTAAAACGGCGATCATTTTAACGTGGGTCTTGCTAATATGCCCCCATGTGTTTTAGTATAGATGGCAGCAAAGACTGCGCCCCAAGTGGTGCAATCTTCCAGTTGTGGTGTGATCCCCATTGGTAAACAGATTGTTAGGATTCTGTGTTTCTCATAAGGGCTAGTATTTGGAAATACTGCTTCTATTTGAGTAATTTTTTGAGCTATCCAGAATGGAATTTGCTCACGTTTTGTGGGCATTTTACCCATGACTGCGTATAAAGTCTGTGGAGTAATTTTTAGTGTATTCCCCTGATGAGGGGTTTGAATTGGAATGGTCAATGGTGGTTGGACTGTGAAAGTCCGCATGACATATTGGACTAATTGTCTGTAAATTTTTATTAACTCTGTAAGTTGAGTAAGTAATTCCTCGTCTGACATTGTATCGAGGTCAGGATGAGGAGTGTAGCCGGCTAGAATCGGCCATGTTGCTCCTGGTCTACCTAGTGGACCGAGCCTGGTAATGTTTCTGTGATGTTTTAGGGCGCCTTTAAACCAGAGCTGATGCTCCTGGTATGTGAGTGGAATTTCAAAATCCTCGAAAGGAATATATTCCTCTGGTGGTTCGTCTTCTTTAAAGAAGTCAAACACTTTTGTTACTGGATTTGATTCTGGGAATGCTATCCATGAATAGAATACCTCTGTCTGAAAGGATTTGTGTGCCTCTATCACGAAAACTGCTCTACCACCTCTTGGTGATAGGCCGTGTTTTATAAGTTTTAGAGTGATGGCTCTCCTTAAGTTTGGATGGATGTTTATAACACCCTCATCGGTTTCATTTAAACCGGTAAAGTTAAAAGCTGTTACGACTGGGTCAGCCGTATTTACACCGTTCTTGGTGCCATTGTCCCCGTGTTCGGACATTTGTTTTTTGAAAAATGTAGTACAAGTTTCAAGGAAACAAAAGATAAGGTGCACAATATTTTGGAACACTGTATCCTTCAACGTTGATTAAACCAAAATAGCTAATCTATAGGTTTTTTTGTCCTATTTAGCTTTGGTGCATATTTAACCCTACCCACTCCAGATGTCTTATGGAGTATGTGAGTAGGGGTCTCTGAGAGAAAAGCACGACTGAGTTACTCAGTATCTAGCGTTAAATTAGTGACTTACCAAACCGTTGGGCGCCCTGTAGTGTAGTTCCTATTTCCCTAATAGGCTCTGCGCATTGGAATAATATACCCTATAGGCTTGACATAGGACTAAGGTCATTATGTCCCTATCGAGTATATTAAACTTAATTACTTTTGTGCCAGCTAACTCAGAGGCCACTAGAAACTCCTTGTAAACAAGAAGGGAGTAGTTTCTGGCAACCGCATAAACATGACAACTTTGTTTCCCTTTAGAATCGGAACACTTCTCAGAATCGTGGAAACAATAGATAACAGTTTCTCTCAGATAATCGTGCATGCTTAGTTTTCTCAGAGTTACACAGAAAGAATAGACCGGCGTTTCAATAAAGAGGTTTTATTGAACAGTCTTGTTTCTCGTGTAAGAGATATGCGCTGTTATGATCACAAGACAGTATGCAAGATATATAATGTACAGCGTAAGCAGTAGAAAGAAATAATACTGCGCTAGCATTATCTTTTAGCATATATTCACGTACATAAATAACATGAGCTAAAAATGCGAGTACTCGTACGATGCTTCTCTACGCTAGTTCTACCCCAGTGTACCTAACCTGATCTAGGTGTAGGGCAAGGTAAGAAGTAGATGAAGTATTCTCTAGTATGGTATACTAAGAGTATGTTAAGTCTAGTATGCCAAGTCTAGTATGCCAAGAGTCCCTCTAGGTTCTAGTCAGCTCCATACCTTGAGAATGAGAGAGGTGGGAATCTCCTTCCGGATCTCTGAACTCTAACACCCCGCAAAGGGAGTCAGAACACTGGGAGCTGGATTCTCTGCGAGCAGGGATGACAGCGTCTTCTCAGTGCGTCAGGCCGGGATACGGGCTCCTCTGAAGTCGAGGTCTCCTCTAACTTGCTTGGGCAAGGGAAGGTATATTTATACCTGGTAGGTGCCTTGGAATGTTAGCATTGACGTGAAGTCGGACAGAGGAAGACGTCAGGAATGAACCCTTAAGGTATAGCGATTCATGCATAATAAATGAGTTCTTGGAGAAATCAATAATCCTGTGCTAGGGGAGCTCCCAAGAGCTTAAGGGTCTGGTTTCTAAGACCATGCCTGTATTTGGAGTGCACGGCTAATGCCTAAATAAGGACTGGGATTCTATGCCTATATAAGGGCAATGCGCCTATATAAGGACATGTTTCAGGAAAACCTATATACGGACACCTAAAGCGGAATACAACAGGGCCAAACCCGAACCGTTTTAGGACTTCGAACAGGTAGTGCCATTCTATGCTATCAAACGCCATGCGAGCGTCGAGGGATAATAGTGCCGCTTCCACCCCTGGATTGGTTCTTACTAGATGCATCACCCCATATAAGCGTCTAAGATTAAGCCTGGTGGTCCGACGAGGCATAAAACCAGACTGGTTTGGGTGTATCAAGGTCGTGATTGGCTCTAGAAGTCAATTTACCAATACCTTAGCTAGAATTTTAACCTCCATATTCAACAAGGAAATTGGCCGATACGAGCCGCATTGTTCGGCTGGTTTGCCCACTTTGGGAATTACAACCACGGTTGCCGTTCGCTGATCTATTGGTAGACACCCCCTTTTCACTCGCTTCATTAAACATATTCCGTAGGTACGGGGCCACTATATTCGCCGTGCATTTAAAGAGCTCCACAGGCACCACATTTAGTCCCGGTGCCTTCCCTGCCTGCAGATCCTGGATAGCGCCGATTATTTCGTCTGTTATGATGTCTTTCTCAATATGTTCCCTATCTTCAGCGTACAACTCCGGAAGTCTCATTTCAGCTAACAGTTCGCTGCAATCTGCCTCTGTCCTGCCAGGTGTGGACATATATATCTCTTCGTAATAGTCCGCAAAGACTCGCGCCATATCCTCCCCGGTAGTATACGTGTTTCCGCGTTCGTCACGTATTTCTGCGACCCAATTCCTGTCTCTGTCTCTCTTTTCGAGCCAGTCAATCATTTTATTAGCCTTATCCCCCAGGTCATATATGCGTCTCTGTGTGGCTAGTGCTGCCGATCTCGCCGCGTTATTCGCCAGATCTTGTAGTTCCTATCTCTTGAGTTCTAATCGGTGCGCTAACTCCTGATCCGTTCTCCCTCCCTCTAGAAAGCATGCCTCCATCTCGACCACTGCCACCTCCAGTTTGTCCCACTGTAGTCTCTTTTCTTTCTTACTACCACCTATACAGGCCTGGACATGCCCCCTCATAACTGGTTTGAATGCTTCCCACAAAATGCAGGCCTCTTCAACTGTCCCCTCGTTTTCCTGGAAGTAAAGTTGTGGACGTTCCCTGACTTTTTGGGTATTTTCCTTGTTTTTAAAGAACCATGCATTCAGTGTGGGTGGTAGAGTGTGTGTCTGAGTCGGTCCCCTCACCATCACCTCTACCGGAGAATTGTCTGAGATACATCTCGGACCAATTTGGGCATCAGCAAACCATGCTTCACTCCCTCTGTGCGTCAGTATGTGGTCTAGGCGGGAGTAACTACGGTGTGCTGCTGAGTAAAAGGTGTATTGGCGAGTGCCTGGATTATGCATCCGCCAAAGATCTGTCAGTCCCATAGCTTCAGCAAACGCTCAAAGTGGCTCCACCCCTCTCGCCCTAGTGGATGTGGTTTCTCTATCTAACCCCGGGTCCATGGCTGAGTTCATGTCGCCGCCCAGCACCAGTAGTCCGGCTGGAAGATCGACCAGCAGGATCCCCAGCGCCGTAAATGCCTCAGACCGCACAGCCGGAGGAACATAACTTGAGACAATATTGATAACTTGTCCCTCTCATTTCCCCGTGAGGCCCACCGACCTTCCCATGGGGTCGTGTTAAATCTTGTCTACTACTAATGAAAGACCCGTCTTTACCAGTATTCCCACTCCTCTTGATCTGGCCGTGTAGCTGGCGTGGGCGACTAGCTTGTAACCGTATCTATCTAGTGCTCGGTATCTATGACCTTTCAGATGGGTTTCCTGAAGCGGCACTATTCCCGGGGAGTGTCGATGTAGATATTGTAACACTATCTTGCGCTTAATGCAACACCCCAAACCATTCACATTCCACAACATGATTTTAAGGCTGTTGGTCCCTTGTTGCTCCCCCCGGTGTCTCCCTTGTATGTTATGTCCCTTGCCCTGTAATGTCAGTGTCCCCGCTGATGCAATATCAGTGGTAATGCTCCCACCCCCTCATCAACCTGCTGTTGTGAACGTGAACACTGACTTTGCAATTTTAAAAACCAAACAATATTGCAATCAAAAAATACTAAACTTAACATTCCCCCAAGATAACTAACCCCCTCCCTGCTGCCCTGCTGCCCTGCTGCCCTGCTGCCCTCCTGCCCTGCTGGTGGGTATAACAACTCCCACCTCCCCAACTCGCAGAGTGCCTGTCGTCCCGAATTAAGTAACTAAGATGGGGTTGGTCGATGCCAAATCATGGTAGCTCCCCCCCCATGGCCCCATCTACCCCCTCTACCCCCTGCTATAAGGATGTTTGTTGTGATCCTGTAGCAACACAAATGTCTTTAGAACTGCATCAGGTGTCCCTGTATTAGAGAGTCTGTATTTGTACCTCCTCTCCCCCCCTCCACCTACATCATATGACCTGGTCTTCATTGTCCTCGGCACAGCCTCTCACTGGAATCTCATTTTCCAGACCCTCCTTCCACCTTGACCCAAGCCGCGCTCTGTGCTGTCTTAATCGGTGTTCTCCATCACTGTCTTGTGCTGTTCTCGTCTTCTCCCTCGTTGAGAGTTCGAACCCACATTGCGCCATCCCTCCAGCCACTCCCATGCGTCATCTGGGGAGCTGAAGTACCACGTTTTTCCTTCGGCCTCAACTCTCAATTTTGCCGGAAACATCATAGAGTACCTGAGTTCTTTAGCCCGAAGTTTCCTTTTCACTGCTTCGAATGCACGCTGTTGCCGTTGGACGTTTAATGTGAAATCGGGAAAAAATCGGATCACAGCGTTTTCATGTCGCAGGCCCCCGTGTTGGCGTGCCGTCTGTAGGATTGTATCCCTGTCACGGAAATTGAGGATCCTAGCGATGATTGTTCTTGGCGGGGCGACAGGTTTGGGCCTAGGGACGGGCGCCCTGTGTGCGCGTTCAATAGTGAAATAGTTGGAGATACGCTTTAGTTTTAGCTGATTTAAGATCAAGTCCTCCAGGAAGAGGTCGACACTGGGTCCCTCCATGCCTTCCGGCACTCCCACCACCCTTATATTGTTCCAACGTGCCCGCCCTTCTTGGTCTTCCAGCTTAGCTGCCATGGCGTCTTGTTGCTTTGTGAGGGCTTGAACCTGTTCCTCCAAACTCTTTGTGTTGGTCTGCAACTGGGTCACCTCCTTTTCGGTAGCAGCAACTTTGTCCGACGTTTTCCGCAGGTCTGCTCTAAGGAGATTGACATCCACTGTCACTGCGTCTATTTTAGGGTCAATCGTGCCCTTAAGATCTGCTATGGCTGCCATGATCGCGCTCAGCGAAGGTTCTGTCTGCTCTTCCGTGTGGTTACCTTGAGGTGGTGCAGCCTGGATCGGTACCGCATATTTGTCCATTTTGTTTGTCTGCTCCCCAGCTTGCCCTTTTGGCTTCATTCGGAAGGTCCACCCGATGGTTTGATACTAATGTAGGGGGACTGAGGGCTCTAGTCCACTAGTTCGTCCTCCGTCACGGGAGCTGTGGCCCTGCCTTCTCCTTCCCTGGGGGGCCTGCGCTTGCGGCAGCACAAGTGGTCTCCTTATTGTTTGTCGTGTGCCGTGTCTCGCTCCCCAACTCCCTGTAGGGGCGTCGTCCCTTGCTTGCTCGTCCTGTGGCGCCCCACTACTTTTTATATTTGTATCTGTTCCGCTGTTTCAGGCCGTGTCTCTTGCGATCTATATGGGCTGTCCCCTGCTGCCTCACACCGTCAGTCTTCGTAGTTTCGGCCCCTCTCCATGCTCCACTCTTCAGCCGGTAGCACCTGTGCGATCGTGTCCTCCCGACCTCCCAGATCTTGGACCTGCCTGAGTGATCTCCATTATGTGCCTTCAGCTCTACGCGGCGGCGTTCCCGGGTGCCTGTCCATTCTTCTTACTCACTGTATCCGCTCTCGAACCACCATGCAGGTCCTCGCTCATTCCTGGGGCCACTTGCACACTGTGTGGCTCCGTGCGATCCCTCGTCCCCTGTCACCCGCAGCATGCGGCTGGTCCTGCACCTACAGTACCCACTGCGGTGACAACGTGGGGTCTAGCAAATGATTATGGCCGACTCCAGCGTTATGGATTTCTTTCAGAGCAGCCACGCGCTGCTTATGTTCCTCTTACAGCCTACGCGGCCACCTCCTTTTTTGCCTGCGGCCATGGAGATTTATCTACGTCACTCCGGTGTGCCAGACCGCACACCTTCTCTCCGGATGTTCCCGGTATTCACGCCGCCACCCACTGGCCTCAGGTATACACTGCCGGGGGATTTCGTCCAGCGCCGCAGTCCCTCTTTGCTGAAGGCCGCACGGCCGACGATCCGCTCTTGTAACGGCCCCGCAGGGTAAACGGCAGGGAGAGGAGCCAGGCCCCGTCCACAGCTACTAGGCCCAGCTGTCCCCCGCTCCGTCCCCCGGGGCCCCACTATGCAGTGACGCCCCCCGCTGAGGGTAGCCGCCCGTCTCTCTCACAGCAGCCCCGTCACTGTGTCGCAGTACGGCGTCTTCTCACCAGCTCTTTCCAGCCCAGCTCCTCACCTCTGGCCACGGCCAGTTCCTTCCTCCTCGCTGGGTGATCTTCGATCAATCGCGTGGGCCGGGGTCTCGCCAATGTCGCTTTCAGTCTGTTTTCAGCTGCCAGCTCATGCCCCCAGTGCTCCGGCTTAGCTTACGAGCTTTTTCGTTGCTACTTGGAGGCTGGATGTGCGGCTATTACGGGTTTCAAGGACCCGAGAGCCGTAGCTCTTCTAGGACGCCGCCATTGGCGTCGTCTCCGAAGTCACGCACCCTGGTGAGGTGTATTAAGTCATTCTTAATTATTTATTACCTATTTAACTGCTCACCCTATCCCCCTACAAACCCAACAACCCTCCAGACACTATAAATTAGTATTTAAAATAGATAAAAACATTCTAAATCACTTAAAATTACAAGCTATATTTAAAAAACAATAACATTTATGCAAACAATAGTAACACATAAAATTAACATAGCAACTAAAACACATTCAAATAATTTAAAAAACAAATTTTTTAACCACTATATTAGTGAAAACAATCTTAAAAACATCGATATTATTTACAACGATATTACTTACCTCAAAAACCATATTCTTGTCAACGATAATTCTGCATCATGATATTCGTGTGTCAGGATTTTTAATTCCTAATATTTCTATCTCCTGATATTGTTAAATTGATATTTTGTCCAAACACCCTGAAGAGAGTGGAGGCCCAGAATTTGAAGTCAAGATGGGCTACCTTTAGAAATTCTGTGAGGGCCTTGTTAGTATAGGACTGCTGATTAATACTTCCTGAGCACTATCATTTGGTATGCCGTAGGGGTGACGAGCGGGACTGTAGTTTCTGTTGTTCAAGGTGAGGAAGTTTCTAGGCAGGGTCTGCCCTTATGATTGTCTTTGATTATTGCTTCGGGAAGGCTGATGACAGCCAGGTGCAGAGGCCTCACAATAAGTTGTGCCCATGTTTTGGATACTCCTACCTGGATCCAGCCCCTTTGCAATCTACTGTGAGAACCTGTTGAGAATATAGGTTCTGACAAGAAAGTTGGGTCTAATCACAGACTGAAGGATGTAGTTAACCCCAATGTTGTTTCCAAGGGTTGCATTCTTTGTTGAGGTCTGTAACCATTTAGGAAGATGTTCCGTTCTCTAGCTCAGCCTAGAAATTGACAGGTTTCTTGTCTTGGTGGCATTGGGACAATATATGTCAACAGCCTTGCATGTTTCAGGTCTTGCCATGATTGGCTGGGGTGTTTCATCAGAAGTCTATTTGGCGTTGCTCCTGGTTGCCTGGTAGGAGTTTCTTGTCCAACACTGAGCTTGCTTCAAGCAGACATTTTCTCTGTATTGGTTTGACAACATTGTAGTTTATTACAGACTCCGTCCGCTGTGAAGTCAGATCCTTTCATTTTACTTTAGATATGTTCTAGGCCAGTGTAGGAAAGCAGGATCTACTTTTATGGTTACCCCCACTTTTTGTCTGGTGCTAAGCTGTATTTTGACTAGTCTGACTGGGATCCTGCTAATCAGGACCCCAGTCTATCTGCTTTCTCCTTAAATTGTTGTGTTGAGTACTTAGGTACACTCCGGATTGGATACTGGGGTACCCTTATCAGTCCTAGTATATGGTACTAAGGTACCCAGGGCATAGGTGTCTCCCATGGGCTGAAGCATGCATTATGCCACCCATGGGAAACCATGCAAAATGGATCTACAGGCCTGCCATTGCAGCCTTTGTAAGTTGGTGCTTGCACCACTTACTTAAGATATAGGTTTACTATATCTGAGGGTCACTGCACTTAAAACCTATAAGTCACCCCTATAGCAGGCCTTTGCAACCCTGAAGGCAGGGTGCTTGGTTCTAAGTGAGAGGGGGCCCCTGCATGAGCAGGACACCCCTGCAGCCTACGGAGTCCTTTCTCCTGGGTTTCAACAAAGAAGTATCCCCTACTATGCAAGGTCTAATTATAATCACTACCATTAATCAACCCTTGTGGACACTCATTCACTCACTATTCTCAACACACTGAACTCATATATATGCAAAAATAGTCAAAAGTTTATTATATTGATTCCCAATACATGTACAAAAATACTTCAAAACAATTAAAAAGGATAAATGCTATACCATCAATGCACATATTCTCATCTTGCCACTTTCTTTTACATTACAATGCTGAACCAGTATGACTTGAGAGACATAAACCAGGTATGCTGCGTTGTAATAAGAACGTTGCTCTCCACAGAGTGCAGGCAAACATGAAGAAAAGAACACAATTGCATCCAATTATTTACAAATACTGTCAAAATTAGCATAAAAAGATGTGCAGTAAAAAAGTTGTCGACGCGGCGTTTTGGTGGACGAAAATCAATATACCACCTTCTTCAGGACTCTTACTTATTGACAACAATTATCTAAAAAATATACATAAAACATAGTTACATATCACATGTATCTCAATGACATATTTACATGTACAGAGTTCAGTCAATTACTTCACCACTGTCACAGATGTACAATCACAGTTTGTCCATACTACTATGTTCAATGAATAAGCAATCCTCATTTAATTCCATCATGAAACTATTTCATTAAACACTATTATTAAAACATTTTCTTTTTTTTAAACGTTTTTTTAAAAAACTAGTTTTTAACTACAACTCTTTTATTGGAAGAAGAACTTATTTTCCACAAGGACAGAACTACAAAAATTCCAATTCTTTACATAAACGGGCATAGATTACCATTTCGTATAATTGTTGAGGTTCAGCTTTATACACTTTTCATGCTCCTTAATAGTTGTTAAATCTATAAAGGAAAACCATATCTTAGTATTCTGTATTTTATATATAATATGCAAACTTCCATAATTTCTTGCATGTATGGTTTTTGTCTTACCCTTTGATTGTTTTTTCTGATATTAACCTCAGATGTATATATAAAAGAGGACAAGTCCCTCTGAAATCAAGGGAGCCTGTAAGGTTTAAAATAAAACAATTCAGAAATTGGACCTCCCCTTACTAATCGGGATATTCCTCTTTTGTAATCAATATGGTGCTCACCTCAGATAAAAAGTTCCTTTCCCACTAATTTCATTGTGGTATACACGTTAAAATCTACTCATAAGGGGCGCATTTACGTTGCACAACCGCCAGATTTCTCACTTATCTTGGTCAGTTTACACCATTCAGGTATCTAAAAAGATGAAAAGGAGGTCTTATTTAATTTCAAATTTAAATAGGACTCCATCTATGTAACACTATTAACGTACATACTATGTAAAGTATCCATTTCTGCGTAGTAAAACGAGGTATATTTACCTATTAATCCTGCTTTTACCACTGTGTCAGTCATTTCTAATAAGTAGACCAAAACCAATAATTCGACCCACTACGATAGACATTCACATCCCAATATTTCCTAATGAGTCTACATTCATTACCACAGTTACTTCTATTTAAGCTAAATACGCCCGTCTTCATTTATTAAATACAGACTAGACTTTCCCCGGCATTCGCAGGATATAATGTTTTCCCCACGTTAAATGTTACATTTTGAAAAAATAAAGCACCATATGAAGAAATGGATTGAATAGGGATCCGTGTAAGGCGTTTGTAAATAAAGTTTCATTGAAGTTGAAAACATGTGACTTAATCTCCTGTTAGTATAAAAGAAGGACGAGGAGTGTGACTCGGTTTCAATCCTCACATACACGGAAGTGAGAACGGACATCTGCTTCGAGCTAAATAATCGCGGTGAGAGTTTAGAGTTTATAAATAAACCATCAGGGGACGATAACTAATTCTTAAACTTAACCCCGCTCTAAAATGTAACATTTAACGTGGGGAAAACATTATATCCTGCGAATGCCGGGGAAAGTCTAGTCTGTATTTAATAAATGAAGACGGGCGTATTTAGCTTAAATAGAAGTAACTGTGGTAATGAATGTAATCTCCCTTGGAGTGAAGGAGTCACTCCCCTGCATTTGCAGGCATCGCAACTAAGTCGACCAGTCTGCAGATCCTGAGCTCCTCCTGACTCCTTGGGCTCTGCAACACAGTTGGTGGTTTTCCACAGCTCCCGAGGCCTGCCCTGCATTCTCACCAAGATTGAGGCCAGTATCCCTCGTGGGGGTTGCAATAACCGAACTCCTGCAGTTGCAAAGGCTTGCTGGCTTCTTTGCAAGAAGATCTTCAGGCTCCAAGTAGCCCAACCTCGAGCACCTCCAGTGACCAGAATCTTCAGCCACACCGCATCGTGTGCATCGTGGCCTGCATCTTTTGGTGAGCTGCTTGAGGTCCTCTCGCGACTCCAGTGCCTCCACCCTGTGGGTCCATTTGAGGGTCACACTGGTTTCTTTTGGGCTCCCCTGATTGCTCGGGGCCTGCCCTGACTCCCCTGCCTTTGGTAAGTCCCCTGGACCTTGCTGGTCCCGATGTTGCTCCTTCTTTGATTCCTGTGTGGCTTGCATTTGCCAAGGCTTGTTGTTGCTCCCGCAGGACACCGACCCCTCAGCACTCTACATCCTTTATGGGACAGCTCGTACCTGGGTCTGGGTCTTTCTCAGCGTCGCCTAGTCCTCGCAGCTGCAGAGTCAAGGTCATCATCATCTTCCCTGAAGCACCCGACATCGGAGGGCATTCGTCTTCCAAGTCTTCTGGTCACTCCTGAGTGGCATAGACTCTGTCCCCTCTGCTTTCAAGTACTCCTCTTCAAGAATCCATGTTTGGGTTCCCACAACACTCTCTCCTCTTCCAGCAGCGCACTTTCCTGAAGTCCTCCATTGGGTTTGGCAGCAGTTTCCGACACCACTTTACATGTATGCGCCCAGCTTCCCTGGTGTAGGTAACCTGGCTACTAGGGTATCCACGGGTGGGGTGGCTCTCCAACCTTCTGTCTTCCACGGGGTTTCTTCAGGGTCCACTGGGAAGGGTCCTTAATCTTTGAAAATCCAACAGCGACTTGCACAAAGAGTTGTACTGAGCACGCAGTCTTCTTTCCACACTGCACACGCTCTCTGTGGGGTCCCTATCTACTCACCTTGGGTGGTTCCTTGGGGTCCCAGCACTTCTACGTCCTCTTTTCACTGTCTGTACTCGAGTTGTGGTTCTTATACCACTTTCTTAGTATATAAGGTTTGATCCCCCCCTGGGGCCACTGTGTAATTCGTGCTATTTACTGTGTTTCTTTGCTAAAGTATTGTGTGCATTGTGTTTATCTCCGTGGTGAAGATATTGGAACATACTAGAGAGTATTATATAATAAATACATATTTTTATAAATACTTGGTGTGGTTCTTTTCACTTATTCTATACTATAAGATTGTATTCTGGTGAAACAAGCTGCTTTATACTTCTTCTGGACTAAGCCTGAAGGCTGCTCTCCACAGCTACCACTTAGAAAGCTTTCTAAGGTTGTCTAAGACCTCTTAAATCACCATAAGGGTTTTCTGGACTGGTGCAAGGTGCCCACTTACATTAGTGGACATCATATACCAGGCCAGCTTCTCACAGCCAGATAATTGGGTGGGAAGTTTACTTCCTTTAACATGTGTTCCTACTGTTAACTTCTCAATCCATTATGCTGAGATACTCCTTCCTGTTCTTACTCTGTTTCCTGATCCAGGACTATCTGAGAGTATAAAAGGTACTAGTCACTGCTTGGTGTATTGCAACTGCACGCTTGACTCATTGTTCGCTCTAGAAAGGTTCCATTTTCTTCTGATTTCTGCTACATGATTCTAGCTGTTGTATTTGATCTGCCTCCATTCTGAAAGGATTTTTGCTGTTGTTTGTTTTACACTAACAGCTTTAGTTTTCTTCAGTCTACAGCCATTTCCATGCCTAATCCAATTACCAATCAACACGGAGGCAGCAGGACTTATCTACAAACTAAAAGATGTCAGGAGGAATGTTCCAGGTGACTTGTGATTGATAGAGCTATTATTTCTCAAAAAGCCTGTTTCAGGAGAGCAGCCTGGAATTTACATTTGGAAGTGGGCCAACCCAAACTGATTCTGAAGCCTCACACACTAGAACAATAACCTCTGCTTGGAACTATATATTAGTGTTATCCAAACCACCTCACATTGTTCCAGTTCCAGGTTCTTGTGGACCAAGGAGGGGCGAACACTGCAGAGTACTCGAAGAGTGGATATGTAAAAAACAAGAATGGTGTCTGCCTGACAACTAGTTTCCAAGAAACTTTTCTGCTGGAAGAACTTAGGATCTGCATAAAGAGCCCAGAAGCCTGTCTGCCTGATGAGAGAGACAAGGAGTACACCTGGCCGTGCGAGAGGAGAGACATTCCAGAGGTGATGTCCAGTCTATTATTTGTGTGTGTGGTGCACCCAGAGGAAGATGCCGAACAACGAGAGCAAACCAGGAGTGACCCTGCACCAATGGGGTCCCTCTGATGTTTCTCTGCAGGTCCAAAGGGAGCTGTATCATGAATGCACCAAAATGAAGATTCCGGTCTCTCCCAGCTGTCCACCACTGGCTTTAGATATTACTCCTGCCAGTGAAAACAATTAAAGTTGCATCGCTGCCAAAGCCAGAGCTGGCTTGGAGGCCAAAACTACCACAGACATCATTGTGAAGAAACATGACGGGGTGGTCACACCTGCTACATCTGATAAGCTCTGCAGCCAGCCACGAGGCCTGCCACTGCTGATAATTGGTGTGAACATTGCTGATGATTGGTGTGACCTAATCTGTAAACCCTGACCCAAACAAGGCTGCTACTGCACCCACTGCAATAAAGTACCAGTGCCATAAGGGTGGGAGCACATCCAGCAGTGGCTGGCATGGCTCACGGGTGGGGGGGCGGGCGCAGTGGGGGGTTGCACGGGGAGGAGGGGGTCACGCGGGGAGGGGGGGTCATAATTAAAACAAAAAAAATGTCAAACCTACCTTTTTGCTGGGTCTTGCGTCTTCTCTTCTCCTACTCCCCTGCTCTCCTGTCTCCGACAGGAACAGGAAGCAGGCAGCCAGGCTCCCTATCTGCAATGCAGTGTTGTGATTGGTCGGGATGGCGCCCAGCCAGGGGCTAGTGGGAAGGGCATGTTCTCCATGCAGGCTGCAAGGCAGCCTGCATGGAGAAGGGCAGAGTGTGCATGACTGGTTTGGGCAACCCGAGAAGTCCGACCAAACAGTCTTTGCGCACTCAGGAGTGGGCAAACCACTCCTCTCCTTTTCTGCTTGGATAGCAGAGCAGCCCCGCCTGCAAAGCAAACATGAAATGGAAATAACTTAAAATTATTACCATTTTATGTTTTTTCTGCTCGCACTGTGAGAAAGCAATGGGGTGACGCTCCTCCACCATAGCGGAGGAGCCGCCCCTGACACGTCCAGTGGCAGATGTAGTGCCTGAACTGTAATGCCACCAAGAGCAGGTAAACGCAAGGCTTAGCCTGCGTAGGGTGGCAGATTGATGTGCTCAGGCAGCACTGTCAAGCCGCTTAAGATTATTTAACCAAGGGTTGAAATAAACATTGAACTGAACTGCTCCACTAATAAATGAGACAACTTTGAGTTATATGCACCTGCGCCTAATCCTAGCCTACTCCCTATAGAAATGGAATTGTACAGGCACACACTTGACACTAGCAGGAAGGAGAGGAGCACTACAGAGAAGGTAGTGTGGCGCTTCACTTCTAGATGCAAATGATTACAACTATGTATTAAGCTCTCATCATGTTGTGTAATATTAGGGGAACATTTGCTATTATTTCACGCAGCACGGCGCAGCAAGGAAGTTTACTGCACTGCTTTGCGTGTAAGGGAGAGAGCAGAAATGCTCATATTTACAAATATATGCAGCATTTCCAGTGGCATAGGAAGCAGAGGGGGGTTTGGGAGGCGGTCCACCCGGGTGGCACGAGTTTTGTGGGTGGCGGACTTCCCCCGCTCTTACAGAAATCATCGCCAGCACCCCCCTGCTCTTCAGCGCGACCGTCGCGGGGCGACAAAGGCACGGACTGCCACAGGCGGCAAAGTGCCTAGCTCCGTCACTGAGCATTTCTGCTCTTTCCTTGCGCAGGTGTACTGTGTGCTGCCTAGTGCCAACGCAGGCACTCTTGCACCATAGTGCAAGGGTGCCTGCAGAATGCAGCACACATGGAAAGAGGAAGTAATGAGGAGAACTAAAGATTTCTCCTTGTTATGCCTCACGTGGGAAGCTGTAGCATTTTAATGCAGTCTCAGATTTACTAGCTATAGTAAATCTGGGAATGCGCCAATGTCCATGGTTGGATGCACAGGAACGCCCATGCTCCACCCATGGAAAGCCTCCCAGCTTAAAATATAATGTAACGCAGCCCAAGCCACTTCGTCGTATTACATGTCTTCACAAAGACACGCAAGGCAGCTCAAATCACTCCTTGCGTGGCTTTGTAAATGTTACTGAAGCCTTTGTGTTATCCTTACATCACCTTGCGCGACGCAAGGACAACGCAAAGGCTTGCTAAATCTGGGCAGTAGTTTTGTTGTGTAATTATATTACTTTATTTTTCCATAAAAAGGCAAGCAGTGAGCTGGACATTACCTGACTGTGTCTATTGCTTGGCTGTTGAGTTCTGTGTTTGTGCCTCCCACATTACCTCCCTGAGTAGGCTGTGACTGCTTGCCCTCGCTAGCCTTATAGGCAAGGGCTGAAAGGGTTATTCCTGGCCCAGTTTGCAAAGCCAAAGCAGCGTGGACCCCCAGACACCAGTGACAAACAGTGGTGTAGCTAGGCCCTAGGACGCCCATGGCGGCCCCTGCGTTTGCCGCCCGCAGCGGCCTAATCAAAGAGCGGGGGGTGCTCGCGGCTGAAGATTCATGCCGCCGCAACGGCTGCAGTTAACAGCAGGGGTGGGGGGAGACTGCCGCCCACAACACTTGTGCCGCCTGGGGCTGTCCGCCCCCACCGCCCACTCCCTAGCTATGCCACTGGTGACAAATAACCTCTGCACTAGAGACTGGCTGGTATTAATAATCAAGACAGCCAAGCGGCTCTCGGATGCCATGATTATTGAAATCCAAGCCACAGAGAGCCACTTTAAAACCACTATTACTTCCTTTAAGAAGAAGTTAGAAGAATCTAACAAAGAGATGGCGGAATATAAGGAATACCTTACACAGTCAAAAATTACGAAATTCCAGAAAGATCTAAAAAAATTAATTACACCAAGGTATATCCCTATTCCGATGAAAACTACACAGCCTCAGAACAACCGGACAGATCATCGGACACTTCAGGAGATAACACTTCTATCTCTAGCGGTTCAAGTAATGGCTCTTACAAACAAAAAGGAAGAGGACGAACACCCCGATGGAAACAACCATGGGGCACATTACAACATCAAGGCCAGAACTTTGGACCAGCACCTTTCCCACATCTACCACAGAATCCCTATTTCGGATGGCCTCCTCAGTATCACCAAGTACCCCAGCCATTTTTTCCATACAACCAAAGGCCGCCTTTTTAGGGCAAGGCCGGAGATCCAGGGGACGCAGAAGGAATCAACAACAAGTCCATTGGGAGGAGGAAGGCGGACCAGTCAGTGCCAACACCAGGAACAAAGGAAGAGAACCCCAACCGGGACCGAGCGGGGTCCGCTAACAACACCGCATGTACAACCTAAACCAGTATCCCTGGTTTTTAACTTATCATCTACTCCCCTCACCTCTGTTGAGGAAGATGTCCTTAATAAAGGACTCTCATTTGTTCCAACCGCAAGACTGGACAAATTTAATTTTCATTTAGAGTTAGCAGATTTTTTCCGGAAACTCAAACTCAAAGCCTTCTTTGAGAAAACTCCATCACCGGACCCCACAATCAACAATAATGAAACGGGTCTAAGATCAAAATCAACGTTTATTCCCCCACCATCAGGAGTCCTGGTAGAAATCAGTGCCTTTGAACAGGCAGTTTACAATGAGGTTGAAAACCTGAACCAACCCAACACTTTTAACAACCTCTCAAGAAAAGAGAGGGAGGCAGTACGCAGACTACAAGATAACACCAACATAATCATTAAACCTGCGGACAAAGGGGGTGGAGTGGTCATCCAGGATAAAAAGGATTACAACTCTGAATGTCGTAGACTACTTAGTGATGAACGTAACTATAGACGACTTGAAGTTGATCCAACCAGCACTCTACAAACAACTATTGCCCTATTGGTAGAAAGAGCAGAAAGCCATCAAGACATCTCCAAACAGGAGGCAGATTATCTTTGTACTAAGATTGCAAAAATCCCCTATTTTTATACAGTACCAAAGATTCATAAAGAGACTAGACCGCCACCTGGACGACCAATCGTCTCTGGAATTAACTCCCTTCTAGAACCTCTTTCAAGATATTGCGACTTTTTCTTGAACCCACTAACTCAGAAAGCCTCCACTTACATCAGAGACACCAAACATCTGTTGTCTCTAATTAAAGACATGAACTTTGATCCTACAACACAACTTTTGGTAGGGCTAGACATTGAAAGTTTATACACTAGCCTCCCTCAAGATGCCACCCTGAAAGTCCGCCATGACATGATGATGGAGACGACCTGGGAATATACTACCCCCAGAGGTTTCATCCTTCAATGTGCCACACTGGCTCTTAAAGAGAACTATTTTGAATTTGAGGGTGAATTGTATCTCCAAACAAATGGTACCTCAATGGGCAGTGTTTTTGCCCCAAGTGTGGCTGGACTATATGTCTATCATTTTGAAAAGACCCATATTCTACCAACCACAAATCCCTATATTAACAATATCTGCTTCTGGCGCCGATATATCGACGACATCTTGATGATATGGACCGGTACTATGGAGTCACTAACCACTTTTCTGGCTTGGCTCAATGAATGTGACCCCTACTTGCGGTTCACCAGCACGGCCAATGCCCAAAACATAACCTTTTTGGACCTCACCATTGAAGCAGAGGCTGGAACTCTCAAGACCTCCACTTATTATAAACCGACAGCAAGAAACTCGCTGTTACAATTTGAGAGTTTTCACCCACGCCCTCTCAGGGAGAATCTACCATTTGGACAGTTCCTCCGCATACGACGAAACTGCAGCTCTACTGCAGATTTCCATAGACAATCAACAGACCTCGCACAAAAACTACAGGAACGAGGCTATCCCAACAAAATTATTGAAACCACAAAGAAACGTGCTTGTAATCAGTACAGGGAAGCCCTCCTTGAAGATCAAGCACGAACTGTCACATCTACACCACTTACTTGTGTCACTACGTACAACGCAGTATCTAACAAGGTTGCCAAGATAATACGGAAAAACTGGAGGATTCTCAATACAGGAGCCAGTGAATGGGATCCACCCCTATTTGCATACAAGAAGGCTAGTAGCCTGAAGGACCGTTTGGTGTCCACCCGCCCTAAGAAACAGAACATTATTGACAATACTGTTCTGAATGCATGGGGTTTACCTAACGTGACCGGACATTACCCATGTGGTAATTGTAGTGTATGTCATCTAACGCAACCCAGCAAAACACTCGATCTGGAACCGGGTAAAAAGTGGCACCAACTGAAACACACGAATTGCAATTCTACAAATGTAATATACTTAATTGAATGCCCATGCAAACTCCGTTATATTGGCATGACCACAAGGAAAATAAGGACAAGAATTGTGGAGCACCGCAGCACCATTCGGTGCAAAAAATCAAACAGAAAACTGATGGATCATTACCTGGAAAAAGGACACACTCCTAATGATATATCATGGACAATAATAGAACATATACCATATCACAACATCAACAACGATAAATTCATTCTCTCTAAAGAACAGCGTTGGATATATCGCCTTTTGACCCATACCCAAGGATTAAATGACAATATTCCTAGGAATAGTCTTAACAACTGAGACAAAACAAGTACAAGCCCTTTTTCTAATTTAGAACTCAGGACCATTGATACGGCCCCTCATATGGACATAACACGTTTTGACTTAACCAAGAGATATGACCTGAAACAACGTCCACTTGTGTATTTTGTCTCAGGAACCCGTGGGCTACATTACCACGTACCCTGAGAGGTGTTACATCCAGTCTGCGTGAGACTACACGCCATGTCTCTTACTCCTAATCAGTCTGTTCTCCCTTTCTATACTGAGCCTATTTAGATTAACCGGCCACGTGTCATCTCACTTTTAATGGTTGCTCTAAACATAAAAATTCTGCCCTTCAATACACTGCCAATTGGAACCATCACTACACTCTACAGTGTAGTTTCTGATGACACTACACACACGTGCAGTCTGTTGTTTGTCTTTACTCTCTCCCCAGACGCTAGTCACGCTGGAGAGGCAACCGACTACAGCTGCGGTATCTGAATGACGCTAATCGCACTGGACAGGAAAGCGAATGCAGCTGCAGCACCTGATAGGTATTTAAATCCTGCCAAAACTAGTACGAACATCGACGGAGTTCCCGTGATGACCAAGTAGGTGGGGCTGCGGGTTCTGGACTGTGACGAAGTAAGTAGAGTAATGGGGAAACCGCTGTTTCACTGTGAAACACATACGTGTGACCACTAAGGGGCCCCTCTTTAATTATCTCTCTCCTCTACTATGACCAGAGTGTGACTGTAAGTCGAACCCCCGCCGGGGACTCATGGAGTCAGCCTCTTAGACCATAAGAGTAAGCCGTTCTGCTTTCCGTGTTCGCGTGCACCAAATGTCACTATTCATTGATATTGACTAGCACGGTAACGCATAATTACAACTACGACAATTGAGTTTCACATGCCGACACAGATCGCATTATTTCGATTTAAGGCACGACGATATCAAGTCACTTTGAACATTACGGTGCCTTATCACATCTCTTACTCTTGATGTATGTTTGTTTTTTATGTTTTCCTTATGTTTGTTCGTCCTTACTTTATAGGTACGACTATAGAGGAAACCATCCTCTTACATTTCTCGCACCTTAGCGCGTGCGGCACATAGGAGCCTGTACACTTTATAGACTCCCCTTTTAAATCACCACACACATACCGGTCCTGATGAAAGCCAGTTTTACCATAAGGCCTGGCTGAAACTAGTTGACCTCACTGGATGTAGGGGGCGATAATCACCCCCAGACAACATCCGTAGCCTTGATTTTAAATACTGCCATGAGCTCATGAATAAAACTCCCCTGTGGACCCTGGGACTCATTGGACAGTTTTTTATTTTCACATTCACTACAGCTATCACTGCATACTCACTTTACACAATCCGCTCCGCTGTAAGCAGACGTCGCAGCACACCCGAGGCACATTCGGTGCCATCGGGTGGGGCCCGATGATGAAGCATGCCACCAACTAGGTTGGTGGGTGAGGGCCTTCATATAAAACAGAATTGTTTTTTCTGACATACATTATAAGAGTTCTCTTATTCATATAGTTAGCTCCTATTGATTATTATGACAAATAACCTCAACCACCACCACCATAATTATTTACCATCAACATATTTATTCCTTATTAATCAGCATTTATGGATAGAGCTATGAAGAGAAAAGAATAAAAGAGGTATATGAAAATGGTGATGAAGATGAGATTCATAGGCAGAGAAGCCTGGGAGGAAGTAAACCTACATGCAATCAAATCACTGTACGAGTTACCATACAAGGTATTAAAAGTTAGCCACATGTTATCAAATATTATAGAGTTCTTTTTTTTATTTTGCAAGAGGCCTTTTGCAGGACTGCTAATGTAGCAAGATCCTCAATATTGTTTTCGGTAGAGAATTCCCTAATTACTCTCCAAATATGTGCGGCTTCCCTGTTAGCACATATAACTGCTTTCCAAATCTTTTTATTTTCACTTATTTCAATGAGGCTACTTAGGCAGAAAAGAATAGCAAAACATGTAATTTTTACCTCTTGTCCTATGAAAAGTTCAATTCTTCTGATGACTTCACTACCAAAAGAAGTAATTTTGAACCAGTCCAAAATATGCTGGTCAACATGCCATTTCTTTCTTGCAATTCAATTATAGATAATATTCAATTACACCTGGAGTATACATTCATTTTTGTGTTGAAAATGATTAAAAAAATTATGTTTGATAAATTCCTCTAATTTGTAAGCCTAATATCCTTGAATATGTTATAAGAAATTTGATTACATATCTCATGACCAAATTTATTTTCCCACCTTTTTCCGATATTAAAAAACTTGCAGATTTGTGCAGGCCATTACATGTTTCTATACCCAACTCACTTTCTATTTTAGTGATAGGACAAAGTACAAAGTTGGCTGAAGCTCATTTTTTTTTTTTTTTCATCCATAGTTCTCAGAAAACAATGCATCCTAAAATTCAGAATCTTCACCTTAGAGCCCTACTTGGTTACCTATTCAAATGATCTAAATCTCATTGATGACAGCATCCAGGATGACCAGGCCAAAAGACTTAGGGCCTGATTACGACTTTGGTGGTCTTGGAGCGGGCCACCACACCAGCGCCCAGCTCCAAGACTGCCAAAGTAGTCCACACACCACCCGCCGGATTACGAGTTAAAATCTGGCAGGCAGTCTTGTGGCGGCTGGCCCATGGCGGTACAGTGCTAAGGCTCATATGTGAGCCTTAGCAAGGCCCCGCAATGGGAATGCCAATGCACGTTCCTGCACGGCATGAATTGTGAAGTCAACGCCTTGCAGGAACAATGGGGTGCAGAAAGACAGGGGGGCACACCATGTGCACCCCTGCATGCACCCCCATGCACAGAGGCACCAGAGGGCCCTATAGGGCCCCCTTAGCTTCCTCACTGCCACAATGTTCATGCCATGCTCACCGCCATGAAAACTGTAATGGTGAGGAAACTCGTAATATGTTTGATGGTGCCACAGCTGCAGCGCCACACATATTGTGGGCCTCAGAGTGCTGTTCCACCACCGGGGATCTGGGATCCACAGTTGCTGCATCGGTCCTTTGGCGGTCCGACCGCCAAACTCGTAATAGGGCGGTCAGATCGCTGGTGGGGCGGTGCCCGCACTGCCACCGCGACTATGGTGGTAATAGGACTGCTGTAGTCATAATCAGCCCTTAAAACATTTCCACATTTCCAGTCCCTATAGATCCCCATACTTTTCCCTTTTTGATATACAGCTCTTGAAATTGTATTTTTTTATCTGAATCTTCCCCACTAACATTAAAATGTAGGCCTGGAAATACAATGCAGTGAACTCTGAAGAGTTACAGAAGAAATATCCAGGTACACAACCTGTGCTGGTGGCTGCCTCCCGCTATGGAGGGGGAAAAGTATTGGATTCTTCAAAGTTCTTCCAGCTGTTACCGACTAGCAAAAGGGGAGCTGAACTGTTCGGTATAGAGATAAGTGGACCCCAGACTGACGGGAAGTCACATACAAGACACAACTGTTGTATGGAGGTTGTCTCAAAATACCAGGACACCCAGGTGCCATTGGATCCTTCCAGCCCAGCTTTCCTAGGTCACAGAAGCAGCTCAAGGTCTTCACCTGAGTTGTACAACTGGATACTTTCACTTCTTGAAGTGCTGAACCATTTCCATCCAGTGGGTGGCCCAGGTTCTGGGTGCCCACATCTACGGATATTCTGGATCGGGCACTACAGTTTGGTGCCCCCAGATGACTTCACAGTGGGTGCTGATCCAATGTTATTTCTGTCGCCTTTCCCAAAAATTTGAAACACTTGGACACCAGTTGGGTTTTTAACCGAATTCTGGTGAAATGTGTCCTGACTGGCCTCGACTACCAGATACAGTTAAGACCCCTGTGATGGGATCAAGTCTCTGGGGAATCTCAAAACTCATTATTTGCTTTACTTGGTTGTGCCCATTGTTTTTGGGTGGTGTGTTTTTGGGTTAAAGGGTTTTTTGACGATTTAACTGGAAACTTGGGCCCAGGTGCTCAGACCCACTGACATGCCCAGTTGCATTCACAGCCAGAGACCATTGAAGGAGCGAGCCCAGTGTAATGCAGCATGCTTTCTACATTGCATTCCTTTCTCTGGCACTTCTGCCACATTGACAACTGTTTTTCTAAACATTATAGTACAGCTGACAAGATTACTGAGAGCACCAAATACTGCTACTTTGGATAAAATTGGCCATGTGGCTAAATTTTATTTAAAAAAATGGCGTCTGGTGTGTTTATTGGCACTGTCCTTAGGGGAGATTGATGCAAGTCCAGCCATTCAAGTGTTTGAAGGAAATGTGTCCAAGTTCTACTGTATAAAAAGCTTAGAGTACTTGGAAACAGGTTATACTACCAGAATGAAGCGATATAAGAAGCAAGACATTTGTCTTTTTTTTTTTAAACTGGCTGTCATTTGACATGTTAGATTTTTAGGTAGAGCCTGTGCAGCGCATGCGCATGCTCTGCTCTGCGAGCCATGCTGTATTGGAGTATGGAATAGAAGACCCGCCCACTCTCCGCCTATATTTGTCATTGGCTTGTGTCATTGTCCTTCGTAAATGCTGGCTTCTGATTCGTTATTAGGCTTGTTAGTCCCTCTTTAGTACCGCCTTGTCTTCATTTGTAACCTCCCATGAGGACTGGCCCTTTTACTTCGGTTGTTGCACGGTACGTCTTCTTTCGTCTGTAAGCACTATTTTCTTTAATGAGTTTCTCTTACTGCAGGAGGGTCTCTCACGGGCAGTTGTGACCACCGGCTTGTTTATTTAACTCGTAGCAACCTGGGCAGTTGTGACTAACGGCTTGTTTGTTTAACTTGTAGCAAATGGGGAGCTCTTCAGGGGCCATGTGTTACAGAATGGGGCAACTCAGCGATGCTTTCAAGCATTTGGAATGCAATAGGTCTCGAATTTGCGAGAGTTTAAGCTATTGGCATTGTAAATGACAATGCCTTTTATTAAAGTTTTAAAAACCAAAACCTAAATAATAGGCATTGTCATTTAGAATGCCAATAGCTCAAACTCGCGTAAATGCGAGACCTATTGCATTGCAGATGCTTGTTCTTCCATGGGTCTGAGACTTTGGCCAAGACCATTATGGATTTCTAACCCCCGCCCCCCAGCCCCACTCACTTCCTAGCCCTCAAAGGACTCAACTGTTAACAAATGCACAGCTTCTATAGTGAGGCGTACTTCATGGAACTAGGTAAAGTCGTAATAGAAAGCAGAGTCAATCTGTGGGTGTGTACAGTGGACACCCATAAGCATAAGTTCTGCATGCAGTGTTTAAATCATGCTGGACTGTGGACAGCTTCAGGACGTGGTTGTAACATTTTGGAAGCTGGGGGCCTTCTCAGTCTTGAGTTATTCTCTTGTGGACATTATTCGCAGATGCCAGCCTGGCCAACCTCCTTTGATGTTGTTGCAGTTGTCCTGGGCTACTAAGAGTAGGCAGTGACGTGACTGAAGTGAAGTGCACAACCAGCGATTCCTCTGCTCTTTGCTATTGGGAGTGAGCTAGTGAGTGAATGAGCAAGTTATTGACCTGTACCTGAAAGAAAAATCTTTATTTGGGAGACAAGTGATAGAGCGAAATGTTCTTGTGAATTGTAGGGGTGCATCAAAATCACTGGTAGTCCGCACCCGCATGTACTCAGAAATATATTCGTATATATTTAGTTGTATATCCATGCATGTTTAGTAAAGAATGAATAGCTCACTGATATAAAGTGAATCAGCAGTATAATTGTGTTATGGTAATTATGCAATGTAATGTTTATTGAATCGTGTGAAAAAATAATGCATAGAGAAATTAGTTCGTGTGTAATTCAATTGCAGTAGTTTAAACGTGCACCATATTAAAGTTGCACATGTAATTCATTTTCGCACATGAATTGTAATGAAAATGCTTATAGGGAACAGTAAAGTGTGTGTTTAAAAGTTATATGTAAAGGCCTGACTACATATATGCTTAGGGAAGGCCTGGTTTATTCTTATGTTAGTTTATTTTGTAGGCAGAGAAAAGTTTCTCTTGGTAAGGCTCTCTGGGCACAAACGGTAGATTTAATTAGCACAGCAGAAGGTTTCTGTTGAACGTATCTTTTGTTGCAGGTGCAAGGACACATGTCTCGTTAGTAAAGACTAACTCTTTGTTTTCAAAAGTTAGAGAGATGGGAGGCATGGTACGGGGAGTGCAATGGAATTTAGGGATGATACTTTCAGCGGAGAAGGTGCCTGGGACTCAAGGTCATCGCAACCGTCCAGGATGAAGTAACCGTTTCGATGGAAAAGTACAAGAAAGAAGACCTGGCCAAGGAGGCGTGATCAAGGCGGGTACAATTGTATTTGGGTTTTTGTATTAGGGATAGTGCCCCGAGGGAGGAGGCCAGAGAAGAGGTAGGGGAGACCAGAGAGAAGGACAAAGAGTGTCCTGAGGAAGGAGCTGAGCTTAGGTATTGTGTGATTGCACTTCTGAGGAAGTCTTCACAACTGACACCTTTTATTCACTCTTGCCTGGGAAAATCGTTATGTAGGGATGTCACTAAGTGTTAGTGTAGGGACAGCAATTGATTTAAAGCTTGCTTAGATAAATGAAGAGCAACGTAGAAATAGGAGCAATCATAGCTTGGTTGATCCTTCTAGAACTATCGATCCTCTTTATTCTGAGTCGGATGAGACTCCTGCGTA